>VDFB02358134.1:71397622-71631733 GCA_007258455.2 Sequoia sempervirens
TACTTTTCTTACATTATTGAAATACTTACACTTTGATGCAATATTAGATATAATGAATCAAATTCATATTCAAATAATTACTAGGAATTATCTAACAATTCCTATACACATCCTAAGTCTTATTGTTGAATAAACAACTATAGAATTTCATGCTATATAACTAAATCTCATCAAGGTAAGTACTTCAAGAATGTGAGCAACCGTATGGAAGCTAAGTTTGGGCTGCTACACCGAATGGTCTTGTTTCTAAAGCCGAAGAAAGCTTATAGGTAGATGCAATTGGCAGGTGATAAGCCAAGTACCAGATTCTTGATCACGTCGCCTCTGTTTTAAACACTAGGTTTCATTTGATGGGTATTCTGAAGGAAATTGAAAATTTTGGAATTTCACAAAAAGTACTGTGGATCACAATGATGTGCTACAAGATCCTCGACCTAAATGGGGCGAAAATACAAGTGAAACATAAACATGTAGCAAAGGTTTATAGGCTTCTTCCCTGATATCCTAACTTTGAACAAGTGAATCTCTCTATCCTGGGCAGAACTGACAGTGTCCTCTATACCATCAAGTAGGTGTTAACAAAGGGGGATGCCTCCATCATAAATTTTATAGAATGGAAAGATACAAAGAACGTCATCTGAACCATAAGAAATGCTAAGAACCTCGAGTATGACCTGGTTACGACATAGTATCAAGATTAATCTCCAAATTCGTTGCAAGCGAAAATTGTGCTAAGAGATGACTGAAGGCCAAGATGACTTAGGTTGGTACAAAGAACAATGCGGTCCAGGTACCCCTATATGGCATCATGGCTCTATTTCATGCGGCCACCTTCAAGAGTGTTATCGGCTAGCAAAACAGAGGGAGTTCTTATATAAGTATAATTTTAAATGATTTAGGTGTTGTAACTGTGATAGATTGTCAAGTATATATAGGAAAATGAATATTGGAATTTGGAAATATCGCCATCTACTGTAGCACCCTGCCGTGCGAACCCCAAAGGACAACAACACAATAAATACCGCACAATTTTTTTTTAAATGCACATAACATACATGTAATACACATTAAGTCATAACATGAATTTCATTTAAGTAAACTCACTAACACAAACATCCTTTGGGGTACACGAAGAGTCATTACGCGACTTAGATCCATACAACATCAATAAAGAATAAAAATCCAAAGATATAATCATTAACAATTATAACACGTACATGATAAGCATTGATAAGAAACCATCTTTGTATGCAAATGCAACATATACACAATTAACTCAACACGTTGAATAACAACTGCCATAGCCAATATCCACACAAGGTTCAACGTTACATTACAGTACAATGTTTAAGAAGTACAATGATACAAGAGTATTCCAAATATGAATGGAAACCATACACAAGATACCATGATACAAATAATTAGAGAAATACAAGTATCAAAACTGGCTCCAAGACAGATACAACTCTGGAGTCGCTGCAATAGCACCAATCCGCACCTCTCGATCCTCGACTGGGGACCCAATGGGGTACTAGGCACGTTCCACCCGACCATGTGAGTCTGAAGACCCACCCCCCTGTGCTAGGAGCTAACAAGAAAGAGACCTCAACCAAGAACATCCAACAGAGATCCACAAGACTCCACGTCATACAAAAGTATCATAACACTCAGGAATTATAATGACATAATCAACCACATCCAAGAGTCATAAATCTCATCACATAATTCAAGGCAATAGCCAGTAAACAAGGAACCAAAGGAAGATCATAAAACACTTTCAAATCAAACTGAATTAATAAACGTAACACAATTCTGATTCACAATGACACAATACAATAACATCATATCACAGTACCATAAGAGTACAAGGTCAAAACCCAACATCCACAAGATTTATACAAGACCAAAGAATACACCAAAGATCAAATAGGGTAAACCATAAATCAATTCAAAACAACTATGTTTCATCAGTTCAAGACAAAGAACCACTTCCAGAGGGTTTCAAAAGAAGCAACATAATAAGGAGTGTTAGAGGAGAGTGTCATCGCATGGCTTAACATGGATTCTCCAGGCTACCTACTGCAAGGTACCGCCTCCATCTACTGACGGATTATCCAGGCAACCAAGCACTAGGAACCGCCACCATCTATGGTTATCCAGGCTACCTATCTCAAGGAACCTCTCCATAGGGTTGCTCATGCGGAACCGTTAACCTTTCATGAAGACAAGGCAACGATCTTGCCAACCATGGCCTTCTCAACCCCCTTTAGCCTGTGATAGCACTAAAAGGTGGATGAGGCATCAATTATCTTTTTTAATGTGATTCTACCCACCCCCTAGTTAATTATTTAAATTATCACTTATTAAATTCACTCTAACGAGGGCTATCACCGAAGCACTGTCCTTGGAAGCCACTGCACTCTCTCTAGACACTCAAAACGCAAAAGACCGTCAGGGTTGTACAACATAACAAGAGCATTATATCTAGCAGCATGCAAGGCATTATCCATCTTGCCATAAATACATAATCAAAATCTCAACGATTCATGTACAACCCTTTCAAAAACATGAAACCAAAACACTTGCCACAACAAGGGCACATAAAAGGAGGAACATTAACCAATAGTAAAATAAACCTCTGGAAGATTCTCATAAAGTTACACTAGGGTTTCTCCATGAAAATATGACAAAAAGAAAAAACAAAACCTTGAAGAACTATTTTCAATCAAAATAAGATCAACAACTCCCTTAAACAACATCAACAACTTTGATACGAACTAAATCGGACATACAAGGGAAACCTCTATTTTCTCCTCTCGGAATACCCAACTCAAGAACTTCTCAATCTGACAAAGAACTTCTCAATTTGACTCATTAACAACTCAAGCAGAAGCATCAATCATGACAAAGATAACATTAACCAATTTGCCACTTAGGTAAAGAACAAAAGAACACATACTGGTTCCCAACGAATAGCAACATAAATAAAATGAGAGAAAAACTCCAACTCAAAAATCAACTCAAGAAAAGTCACATTGAAAGAATCCATAAAACCAAACATTCTAACAATATATCCTTTCATTCAATAAGAAGTAACTTGAAATAATCGAAAGGAACATTATTTTAAAGATCAATCATTACCAGCATTTAAGGACAGCACAATATTGCTAAGTGAAGATAAAATCTAATGTTTTAAGCCACAAGACACTAATTCCCAAGCACACAAATTAAAACAATCATGAACAATAATACGGGTTCCCATTTTACACACATAATTCCATACAAGGAAACCATCAAACACATCAACCTTGAAGAACACTATCTTAAAACACTTACAATGAACAGGTCATCGAGACATCTCCATAAATACCCCATAAACCAAACACTTATAATAATTCATACAACTACAAAAACAATGCTCTAAATTTTAGTATCCACCAATACTCTCATAATAAAATTCATAATTGATCTTGATATTGTTTAAATGCAAGGAGGTTATGACAATAGACTCGACAAGGTCCACAAACCAAACACCTTAGACAAAACAATACTCTAGTAACCGATACACCCATGACATCATCATATGTCGACAAATCATCTCATTATATATCTATCAAGGGAATTCCCATGTATTAACTTAGAACAGTCTAATTTAACGTATTTAATCACATCTTACAACTTTACAAAATTTAAAAGTAAATAACTCAATTTCTCCTAATTAAGTTTCATGCTTAAAATATTTCTCTTAAAATAATACTTTAATAAATATAATATTTAATTACTTAAAAATATAATATCCATTTATCCTAACCCACTACTAATATAAACTACCACATTTCGTAGCTGAGATTGAACTTTTTTTTTAAATAATTGAAATCTCTCGGCAATGTGAACAATATTATGTGTTAGAAACTATTTATAACAAAAATCCATTTTTACACGAAAAAGGAGCTAGAAAGGGCTGAGATTGAAAAAGAAATCAAAGGAATTACTTAAACCTTTAAATTTTTCCAATTAAGGCCAAGCACTGTAGCTGAGACAGATTGACAATGAAATCAGAGATTATTTAAATCTATACACCCTACTACTACAGGTATCCATATATACATATAAAGACATTTCATCAATTTATTTCTTTCCAATTAAATAAATAGAGCTATTACCTTTTTACTCACCTATAACCATCTACATTACTACTAGAGCAATCCTCTAGAAATTTAAGGTTTCTAATTTCACTAATTGAGAATACAACAAATTCATCTTTAAATAAATTATCAAATACAAGCATTTAACCAGCAAGATAAAAAGAAGTTATATAAAATATTCTATGAATTAGCCCAATATATATATACATGTAAACAAAAACATTCAAACTACAATTCATAATGGACATTTTAAATCATTACAAGCAATTTCTTTTAACAATTTTCTCAAGCTCAAGGATTATACCTAATTTCAAGGTTTAACACATAGCCTAAGAAATCAACTACACACTATACAAACACTCAAGCACATTAACCAAAAGTTTAATTAATCTTGTTTATTTTATCATTATAATTCCACCTATTTCCATTTACTAAGAGCTATCAAATTTACTATCATCTATCCTTAAATGATACCAATCTTAACAACTATTTAGACCAGTGACACCCATGGTGCCTGAGGATCATATATGAGTATAGGCTGGGCATTTCCGACAAAACTGCTTTTTAGTTGGATCCTCAAATGCTAAAATTTATGTCCTATGCCTTGATTGAAACCTAAAGTATGTTTTGTTTGCCACCCTACCTCCGCGTTCACCTCCAGGATTGTTGCAAAAGAAATTTTATTTGAGGGCAGCGCACCATTCCCTTAATTGACACATTAGGTATGATGTTCTTTTGGGGTTTAAGGATGATAATATTTCCTTAAGCATGATGAAGTTAAGCAAGACTTAATGGTAGTCCGAGGAAAGAGAGAATGCAAATTATAAGAGGAAAGCAAACGTATTATATATATAGCGAACTACAAAATTTAAAGTGTTGCAACAGAAACTGGTTAATATTGACATTGGAAGGATTATTTCGACCCTTTAAACTTCCTAAGACGTACAAGTGCAACGGCTGAGACATGATGTCAATGGTTTCAGGAAGACTATTTAAATTCTGTATAACACCTCAACTCAGGATGCTGTAACTAAGGCAGGCTAACAAAAGTCCAAAAAGAGTGAAAAAGGTGAGAGGGGCCTGCACTTTTGCATCATGAAATTTTAACAAGAGAAAAGATTAATATTATTGATGTAAAGAAGAGGATTTCTGTCACTTGAACAAGTTTTTATACATACTACAACAGCTTTTGTTTTGAACCCTCATTAAAGCCCAAATGCTAAAATATGACCTTTACTTTTCAATCTTCAAGTCACCAACAAACAACAATTTTATATTGGAGAAACTAGACAAATCCCTATAATCAGACTGGAAAGAAAACACAAGAGACATGTTCGCTACTGTCTGAAACCAAGAAAAATAAGTTAAGTCATCACATGGCAACGATCTTCAATCTTAGGGAAGTATTAAGTTAGTGTTCCCTTTAAGAATTCCATATCAAATTTCATAAACAATAATTGCTACAAGGAGATAGCATTTATCACTCCGTAAGCACCGAAAATGTTATTTGTATTAAATCCAGTGAGTAAAAAGCAGTTGGCTAAAAATCCAATACAAAATATAAATTCTAAATACTTTTATAAAAGAATTTTATTTTTATTTTTTTGTTCCTAAATTATAAGAAATAAAATCCATGGCTGAAACAAGATGAGCAGGTTGCGAAAAGAATCAGGGAGACTATTACAATTCTGTACAATTTCTCAACTCTAAAATGCTGTAACTGTGACAGGTTGTCAAGCAGATCAAAAAGTGAATATTGGAATTTGGAAATATCGCCATCTAATTGCATTATTATCAAATCTCAATTGCTACCCACAAGACGGAAAAGGAGGAGGAAGGTGAGATGCAAATACGTGACCTAAGAGCAGGAAAATTAATATACAAACTTTTCTTTTTGAACCAAATGCATTTTTGTTTGACAGAAAATTTCCAGAAACGTGCTCAGTTTGCAATTTGGGGGGAATAAATTTATTTCAAGTGCTGCAACTACGATAGTTTGCTAGCAAAACCAAGCAGTTTATTTAAATCTTTAAATCTCAAGAGAGACAAGCATCAGTCATTCAGCATAACTTACAACCATCAAGACAAGGTGAATCAAAGTATGCAGTGATAGAGTGGAACAAAGGATAGAATCCGCCATTCATAAAATCTCCCACCAATAAAACAATTGCATTATCCTAATCAAATACGCAACACAAAAAGGAAGGATGCCTTATCAATCGCTGCAAGCTCACTGGAGGGAACGAGGGAGGCGCAAGACTAAGTGGTGACTAAAAAGCTCCTTATAATGGCTGACACACTCAGTGGCTGAAAATAGATTTACAGCCCAAACAAAGATCATCACATGAATCGATTTCAATGCAACAGAGGACTGTTTAACGCATGATTTAGACATAGCGGTAAGAAAATGCTTCATGGCTAATGAAACAACCCCAAATATTCTGAAATAATTTGCAAATAAAATCAATGATTATTTCATAAGCGTGAATGAATTTGTGTTAAGACTCGGCCAGACACTAAGCAAGACAAGTAGACAATGCCTCATTTCAGTAAAAGCAACATACAGATAGAGAAAAGCTTTCACTAGGGTATACCTGTAATAACGCTAACCCTTCATTGCTTGGTGTAGTTTCCCTCCGCGGTCTAATCTTCTCCCTGCTGTCTTTATTCTCCTCAAGAACAATAGAAAACGGGAAATTTCCTTTGAAGACCCTCTTTTCTCTGTAATCTCCATCTTGATACTTCTTCCTTTCCCTCCACCTTCTTCATTCTGCAATGTGCCTTATAAGTTCTCCTCATGCCTCTATCGAAGACCCGACTCTTTCTATTTTATTATTATTATTTTTTTAATAACCACTCTGCCTGTAACTTCCTTTTTAGTTACCAAGAATTTTCAAAATATCGATAGCATTTACTCTTCAAAGCGGTTACAAAACTGTTTCCTCCTTATTCTCCAGAATAATTTTTTTTTTTTGTTTATAATTTGTTTCATAATGTCTTTTCCACTCCCCTTCGGGAACCATTCGACTTCTAACAGTTACGATAGAATGCCAGCCACCACCCTTATTCTTTATTTTATAATTGATTCTTTAATATAGGAACCAAATAGATCAACTATTAAATAATTAATAAATATTTAATAATTTAATCTTTCTTTTAGTTATAATAAAATATATTTATTTTAATGAATATTTTCACCTTAATTTATTTAAACTAAATAAGTTATTAGTAATATTTATTTAATCAAAGAAATAACAATAAAACAAATTAAAATCAAATAATACCTTATCTCCCACAATTGAAAACAATACGACGATTCATAGATGGAGGGACACTACATCTACATGCAATTTACTATTAATTTCAAGTGCTGCAACTGCGATAGACTATCAACAAAACCAAGGAGGCTATTTAAACATTTAAAACTTCCTATTTTGTTCAAGTGGTGACACTATGATAGGTTATGAATAGAATCAGGGAGTTTATTAATTGTCCACTCCCTTCTATGTTCAAATGTTGCAAGAAAGTTCGTTCTAAGAGATGTGAACCATTTCGACCATTTAAAACAAAAACAATGTTTTCTCTTTTTTTTTTTGTGAAGATTACTAATGATGGTAAATGAAACAATCTGAAAATAAACTAGCACAAAATGTTGCTCACTATGCAGAGATGGGTGCATTAGAATGTAAACTTGTGATTCGTCTAGTTGGCGGTGATCAAAGACTTAAGACTAAGAGCCACCCAAAAGTAGAGATCATAATGGAATCTGTTTCAGACTGGGGTTGATCCACAAACCTACATATTTTCCCTTTCAATTGTAAAGAAGTTTTCAAGATCATTTTTCTATGGTCGCATGTTTATATTTTTAGTAGATATGTTTAAATGTTCATGTTTCTTAAAATCCAGATTCTTATAGTTTGTTTAAGCCACTTTCTAGGCATTATTCTGTAATGCCTAGAATTTGATCATTCAAATTTACAAATGTAAACATTACAATAAATCTTGTTGCAAAAGCTATATGATATAAAATTTCTAGTTAACCATAGGTTTTACATGGTCTATTGTTTGAAATCAGCACAATGCCATCTACAGATATACGAATGAAGATTCACACGCAAGCCTTAAAGATATTCTAAATCAGACAAGATTACATTAAAAACATAGCCTAAAACCTAACTAAAGTGGATCTATTTACACATAAAATAGAAACAAATGAAATTGATTTTAAAATAGAGATCTTGAGAGTGCGATGAAGACTAATCTATAAACAGAAGGTGGCGCTGTAAGGATTCAGGGTGCAGACCTTCCAAAAACTAGGGTCCCGCCCCTCGTAGACTTGAGATCAATTAAAGAGAATGCACTTCAACCGCCTTTAGCCTATAAGTAGGAGATCATCGAGAGATGCTACATTTCAGATGGTGTCTTCAGGAGGGTAACGACCGTAATATCAGCAGATGAAGTTGTAGTAGATTGAGTTGACAACCACAGGCTGTCTCCATAAGGAAATCTAAAGAATCCCAAATCTCTTGGTGACATCTAGTATCTAGAATAGGAATGTATCAGCTATAACACAGGATGTGAGGGGCTCTGCATTGTTCAGATTATTCACAAGTTCTTCTAAAGCTTCACCCATGTTTTCAACTGACTGAGCATGGAGAGGCTTTCTGTTGCCAACCATGTCTATTAGCATTAAAACCTTTCAATGTGTATTGGTTATGTCAGATAGGTGACACTGGAGAAAATGATCACCATGACTTACGTATAACAGAGGCTCTGTTCTCTCTATTTTTTAGTTGCTCCTCCTACCAAGCAGTCATGCAACCGTACATATAGAACTACCCCCCAACTGTACATGTCGAATCCCTCTCTTTATCTCACACCTGGCAGTTTTCCACATCTGAAGAGCTAACGTGGCAACTGTAATTTTCCCTCTAATCAACATCATGATTTGTTGTGAGGAAAAAATGCCCATGCCTCCCACTTCCTTAAAAGAAGGCGATGCAGATGGGTGTTGCGGCCTACGTATAAGCCACCACTCTACTCAGCAACTTTAACCTTCCTAACCTTTAATGCCTATTAACATGTTATTTTAGTGTATTTATTACAATGCACATTGGAAATATTTGCATGGTAATCTTCCAATATTTTAACCATTGCAACCCTACATAGAAAGTTTAAATATTATATGGCCTTGATTTATAATTAAAATACCTCTGCACACTTTATTAATCTATTAATTCTAAGAAGTAAATAAGTTTTATTATGTCCAAAGATAAATATAACTTAAAGTTGACCTTTTGAATAATCTAAAATGTGCAATGACCCATTTAGATAGGTTTGATCAACATATCATTTTGGTAATACTACTAGGTCATTTGTGATTCATGAAGATCAACTAGCGAAGCATTTGAGCTAGTGCTATATGCATTGAATATATTAAATGATGGTATGCACCTTGAAGCAAACTCTTGGAGAATGAATTTGATCATTATGGTGAGCAATAAAGGTAATATCATGTAGAAAGTTTGTATATATAAAAATATGTACTCATATTATCAAGTTCCCATGTTTCAAAAATAATGACCCCTAAATTAAAAGATTTTTCGAGTGCTTTAAGAAGAGCAATTATGCAATTTATTATTGAATATATATTAAATAACTAGAGAAATATTTAATCAATACCATATATATATATATATATATAATCTTGTATTCAACTATCACAATACCTATAGCTTCAATTAACTATATGGTCAAGACGAAGTGCAGAGGGGGTATTACAATATTGCTCTTTATCTCCAAAGATTTATTAAATCGTGGGGCTCTCAAATTTTGTAAGCACTATGATTGTTTAAGAAATAGTTAGTTCTAAGTCTATTGCATTAGTCCCATCATACTAGGTTTTATGCATCAAGTGTTATTTCATTCTACTTCCATTCTTCCACTTTCTATCAAGTAATGTTTAAAATCTTTTCTAGAATAACAGGAAAAAAATCAAAGTGCAATCACTTTTTGTTTCCTAGTATTATGGGTGGTGACTCTGAGTTCTCTAGTACCAGTGTGAAGGTTAGTTCTCAAAAGGAAAACAACAAGAAAGATTTTTCAATACTTGAAATTATGAGGAAGACTAGAATTTAGGTGAAGAAGCATGTTGAGAAGAAGGAAGAATCTGAACCTACAAAGGAAAAGCAACTTGAATGGGTTAGGAAACGTTTTGATTCAAGTAATTTTTTTCATTCCCATCCTAATGTATCTCCTACTTTTCATGTCAATATAAGTAGTGCTAGTGTCCATGAACAAGGACATAATGTTCAAGAGTCTAACGTAGATGAGGGAAGTTTTCTAGTTGAAGAAGTCTTTGATAGTCAGTTAAATATTTCAAGGGAGGAAGATAAGTGGGAGTTTTAGGAAAAGAATAAGAATTTCTCTAAGCTTTCAACCCCTGGAATTGGTTCCATTTTCAATGGAAAAAATTTTAAGCCATGAGGTAAATCCCTTGATGAGCTAGTCCACTTTTCTCTTGAAGAGGGCCCTGCTAACCAACCTTATTTAACTCCTACCCTGAGTGAGCATGGGGATATTCCGAAAAACAAGGAGGATGTAGATAATGATATGAAATCCATTGAATAAGAGAAGTTAAGATTCCTAGAATGAGAAGAAAAGAGAATGAAAGAATTGAAAGGGAGGAAAGATAGGATTAGAGCTAAAAAATTTGAGAGAGATGCTAGAAGAAAAAAATTGGAAAAAATGAGAGAAGAGGCCATGAGGCATAGGACCTTTGAAGAAAGCCTTTGTAAATTCACCTCTAAGATGACTAGTGATACTCCTAGGGAAATAGTCTCAATGGGAGCTTCAACCACTAGAGCCTCAGACCCTCCTGTTAGTACTAAGAAAATGTCATTTGTAGATCATGGGAAGAGACCTATTGACCAACCCAAGAAAACTACACTCAAAACCAATGATAAAAATGATACTTCATCTACATAAATTCCCACAAATAAGGCTAAAGTTGATCCAACCCCATTTGATATACCTCTAGATCCCGAGCTATTAAAGCTATAGTTGGAAAGTCAAAAGCTATGAGAGGATTTGAAAAACTATGAAATAATAGCTTCTAATACAGAAATGGCTAGGAAAATTTCATTCCTTCAAATGTCCACCCATATTCTAGAGGCCTCAAACTCTAGACACACTGATAGTGAGTTGCAAAAGAAGAAATATGATGGACATACTCCTAGGGGAAATGGTGGTGGAGGAAGAAATAAGAATGATAAGTCTTATTTTGAAGATGATGAGGGAAGTATGAAAGGGGGAGGTGATGGTGAAAGTGGAAAGGAAAAATATGGTAGCCACTCTGATAGCCAAAAGGGTGATGAGCACATAGATGATCCTCAAGATCGACATACTAGGAGACCACTCCAAGTAGATAGATACTAGAAACTATGTTTCACTAGAATACCTAGCTATCCTAACCCATTACCTAAAGATTTTAGGCTTGCTCTAGTTAAATTCTCTAGAAATGATGCTTCAAGTGGTGAAAACCATCTCAAAGCATTCATTAATGTTATGTATGATTTTAAGGTGGAGGTAGAAGATTTCATGATGTAGTTGTTCATGTAGTCTCTTGTTGAGGATGCAAGAGAATGGTACAAGAGTTTAGTTGCTGAGAGCATTGACCCTTGGGAGGAGTTCAAAAGGGTTTTTAGAGAACAATACGATGATAAGATTGATTCAAGTTTTCTTTTAAATAAATTTAATAATATTGGAAAAGGATCTAATGAATCCATTGTTGAGTTTAATACAAGGTTCCAAAAAGCTAGAAAAAGGTTGCCTCCTCATCTACACTTAAATTATCATGTATGTTTGGTAAATTACTATAATGCTTTTGATGCAAAAATGAGTTACTATTTGCTAGATAAGTATCATCAATGTTTAAGAGAATCTTTTAAGATAGTAGAACACATTGAAAGTATTAGCAAAGCAACTAGTAAGGTTGGAAGAACAAATGATATGAAACTCTTCAAAAGTTCAAAAAAGGAAGGAAAGAGTTTAGGCACTCAAGGGGGAACAATTGAGGACAAGCTTGACATTTTTATGAAAACTATCAATGAAAAAATTGTAAGGCAAGAGAAGGCCCAACCAAAAAATTACCAAAGGAATGAAAGACCCCTTAGATTGCAAGATCACCCCTACAATACCAATTGCTATAATGGGAATCCCATCTCAAATAATTAGAGAAATACCCAAAAAAAAATTCCTCCAGGCCCTCTGCAAAAAAAATCAGGAAATTTTGTTGAGGATACTCCTTGGTGTATGACTTTCCAAATGCCACATTCATCCCAACAATGTGCAGTAGCATAGATGGTGGAAGTAGAAGATCACATACCTAAGCAGTGTGATCAACAAGGTCAAGAGGAGGATGATGTACTTATGATTATGGGTGATTTTGATATTGCTTACAATGAATGCTCTTCTGATGAATATTCTTATGAAGTAGACGTCGACAATCAAAGGAAAATTTCTAATGCATATCATCAGCAAGATCTTTCTAATGAGGATGACACTAGTGATGTTGAGGCTTACAATTTGGAGGCAATTGAAGATGGTGTTTCATTAAGAAGACCTTCTATAGAGGAGATTGCAAAATATATTGCGGTCTTAGCTGCTCAAGCTAGGAGTTCTTCTCACTTAAGGAATAGAACTATTGGAAGTGAACAAGGTAATCCTACTAGTCTATTCATCAAGGAGCAAGATGCTAAGGGAAAATAACATGAACCTAATAAAAAATATAAGCTTTCAAAGATAAAGAAGGCAAGGCAGATAAAATTTGGGCCAAGAGAATAGGCAAGTCAAAAACTACTCTTGGATACAAATTTTCTATAGAACAATCAAAGACACAGAAGCAAGTCCCTGAAGCCACGAGGAATGATACTAAACACAAGGCTGAAGCAACTAGAAATCAATAGATAGATAATAGCAATGAACAAGGTATACCTTCAACTGAATTTCCCAAGTATACTCCTATTGATATTTTTTATTTAGCCAAGTTAAAGTGTCAGTACCTTTTCTTGAAATGATAAGGATAGAGGAACATAAACAAAAGGAAGTGGCCCTTATCAATGATACCACTATAGCTAGTAACAATTTAGTGGAACCCACTCCATTCAAACTAAGTGAAAAGGAAAAAAAAGGTAAAGAAGTTGAAGGAGTAATTATTGAGATTCCCCATATTTTCCTTGGAAATTCAGTGAGCACTCATCTAGATAAGATAGATTTGTGTTTTCTTACCTTGATGATTCGGGGAAATTTCATAAAGAATTGTATTATTGACTCTAGTGCATCAAACAATATCATGCCAATTAAAATGATGGAGGCGTTAGGGTTAAGGGTTGATAGCACTCATGGAAAGTGCTATGCCATGGATGTCAGGGAAGTCCCTATGGTAGGTGTGATAAATGAGCTTCCATATAGATTAGTAGCTTTCCTTGATAAAGAGTTTTAAATGAGTGTGGTAGTGGTTGATATCCTGCCTAATTATGGAATGCTATTATCATGAAAATGGAGTGCATCTATGGGAGGAAGTATGCAATGTGACATTTCTTATGCCACATTTCCCATCGATGGTAAGAATGTCCAAGTAATGAGAGAATCTAGGGTCCCACATATGTTGGAACATATCCCTGAAGATGACACAATTATTTTCATAGATATCGACATTGGTGGGTTCAAGATAGAACAAGCATTGAGAGAGATTGAGAGATGTCTTGCACCTATAGAAAATGAAGTTTCAAAAATTTATGATAAGAAGGACTATGGAAAATGTACTTTGATGGTTCAAGGTCTAAAGAAGAATTTGGTGCAGGGATTTTATTAGTATCACCTACTGGAAATACTTCGAAGTTGTCTTTTACACTATCTATTGTCTGTACAAATAACGTAGCAGAATAGGAAGCCTTGTTAGTGGGATTGAGACTTGCTAAAAAAATGGAATCAGAAAGCTAATGGTAATCAGTGACTCTGATCTCGCAATATCCCAAGTAAGAGGTAAATATGCTTGCAAAAATAATAGATTGAGGCAATACTGGAATGTTATTTTGGATTCCATTGAATAGTTTGATGCTTTTGGAATTGATTGGATGGAGTGAGGAGATAATAGAGTGGTTGATCTACTTGCTAATATTTCATTAAGACCTGATCATATAACTTTCATAGTAATTTAAAAGGTTGAGATACAAACAAGGCCCTTTATCCCTAACAATGTATACAATTGGAAGATTTTTAATGATGATGAGGATATCCTTAGATTCCTAAATTGTGCTAATAAATATGAAGGTCAGGAGATTTATTCTAATGGATGTGTAGAGAGTAATAATGGAAAAGACACATTGTTTGGAAAACGGGTCATCCAATTGAAGAAAAAAAAAAAAACCCAAAGGCCTTGTAGCTCTTGAAAGGGTCTTTGATAGTCAAGATACCAGTAAGACCAAAATAATTGTTGCTCACCCAGAGGAGCTAGAAGAAGTAAACTTGGGAACAATGAATTCGCCAAAGAAAGTCTACATAGGATAGGGAGAATTTGGCTCTCAAAATTGATGATTTGAAAGAAAAGTTAACTAGTGAGAAGGAAAATGTCAAGCAGGCCAAACTTGAAATAGTTAGGATGGCCAATGAAACTTTTGACGATGTGTTAAAGAACAACATGACCAAGTTGGTCCACAAGACTAATGATGTATGGGCCATGTATAAGAACATTCATGAGGCAAATATAAAGTATTTGCAAGTACAAAAGGATTTTAGGAATGAATGAAATAATTGGATTGCTAGGGTAATTGCTTTGAAAGAAATGGTGCCAAAAATGAATGAGGATCATGAGGTACACAGAAGTATTCCTGACATCTTCAAAACTATTGAATCAATAAATGAGATAACTACTTTTAATGGAAAGTTTGGTATACAACTCTAGAGTAAGTTGAAAATATTCAAGGAGATGGAGGATCATGGTATGCCTCAAGTACTGAATTGAAAAGGTAAAATGCATCCATTTGACACCTAGAATAAAGATTTGGGAGGAATTCTTGGAGCAACTATGATGACTTTATCTGTCATTGATTATATCTTGCTCAATTCAAACATTGATTCAATGGTGGAAATTGAATAAAAAATGGATATATTTGTTAAGGAAGCCAGGATTTTAACTGATGCAAGGTACTCCCAGTATATTACTAAGGTGTAGGATTTATTGAATATTAAATGGCCTATTGAGGATGAATAAAACATTTGGTTGGAGAAATACATATAGTGAATAAGGAGAAGAATAATACATAGCCTGAATATAGTATAGATTATGCTTTTGATATAACATGATAAAATATTATTCTCTCCTTAAACTCAAGTGATTAGCACATGGTGCTAGGATATTTGTAAGAAGTGATAATCCTAAACATCATAGAGGAATGTTGTAATGAAATATTTTTTGGGGTTATAGGTGCTATTGTCTAAATTGCTATTAGGTTATATAGATTGGTGTTGACTCCATGGTTGGGATAGAGACGCTGGTTCATCCAGGGTATTTGTGTTACACTTACAGTGTTGATTCATTAGCTATCAATATTTTAATCATAAAATATCATGGGAATATTGTTGTTTGTTTTTGTGTGTACTCTCTCATATTTGATATATATAGCATTGATATAATAAGTTTCCAACTTATTTGATGTATCTAATTAAGTGGTTCCATGATAGATATTTGTTATTGACAATGTATTTGATTGTAATTGTCAAAAGTCTTTACGTATACATTGTGGGATCACCCTCCTAGGTTTTATAGAGCCCAAAGAGTAAGAATAGAATTTTAGAAACCACTATTCATTCATTGGCCAATCCCTTTAGAATTACTAGTAATTGGAGAGGGAAAAATCCATAGGTGTTTTAGGAGATCAGTTTGGTTCTTAAAAAATAACCAACAGATTGGTGACTCTATTAGGGACTAGCTAAGTCTAAAGTCTCTAAGTTTAGATCAGGTACAGTTATATTCAGTTGTTCATTGTAAATTTTTGACTAAAATATGCATAAATAAATAACAAACACAATCAATAAGACATTATATCAATAGATTTAAACAACGATTAATCTATATAGAAGCAAGATATCCATTGAAAGAATCATATTGCTCTTTATCTCCATTGATTTATTAAATCATTGGGCTCTCAAATTTTGTAAGCACTATGTTTAAGAAATAGTCAGTTCTAAGTCTATTGCATTAGTCCCATCATACTAGGTTTTATGCATCAAGTGTTATTTCATTCTACTTTCATTCTTCCACTTTCTATCAAGTAATGTTTAAAATCTTTTCTAGAATAACAAGTAAAAAATCAAAGTGCAATCACTTTTTGTTTCCCAGTATTATGGGTGGTGACTCTGAGTTCTATAGTACCAGTGTGAAGGTTAGTTCTCAAAAGGAAAACAACAAGAATAATTTTTCAATACTTGACATTATGAGGAAGACTAGAATTTAGGTGAAGAAGCATCTTGAGAAGAAGGAAGAATCTGAACCTACAAAGGAAAAGCAACTTGAATGGGTTAGGAAACATTTTGAATCAAGTAATTTTTTTGATTCCCATCCTAATGTATCTCCTACTTTTCATGTCAATATAAGTAGTGCTAGTGTCCATGAACAAGGACATAATGTTCAAGAGTCTAACGAAGACAAGGGAAGTTTTCTAGTTGAAGAAGTCTTTGATAGTCAGTTAAATATTTCAAGGGAGGAAGATAAGTGGGAGTTTTAGGAAAAGAATAAGAATTTCTCTAAGCTTTCAACCCCTAGAATTGGTTCCATTTTAAATGGAAAATTTTTTAAGCCATGAGGTAAATCCCTTGATGAGCCAGTCCACTTTTCTCTTGAAGAGGGCCCTGCTAACCAACCTTATTTCACTCCTACCCTGAGTGAGCATGGGGATATTTCGGAAAACAAGCAAGATGTAGATAATGATATGAAATCCATTGAATAGGAGGAGTTAAGATTCCAAGAACAAGAAGAAAAGAGAATGAAAGAATTGAAAGGGAGGGAAGATAGGATTAGAGCTAAACAATTTGAGAGAGATGCTAGAAGAAAAAAATTGGAAAAAATGAGAGAAGAGGCCATGAGGCGTAGGACCTTTGAAGAAATCCTTTCTAAATTCACCTCTAAGATGACTAGTGATACTCCTAGGGAAATAGTCTCAATGGGAGCTTCAACCACTAGAGCCTCAGACCCTCCTGTTAGTACTAAGAAAATGTCATTTGTAGATCATGGGAAGAGACCTATTGACCAACCCAAGAAAACTACACTCAAAACCAATGATAAAAATGATACTTCATCTACATAAATTCCCACAAATAAGGCTAAAGTTGATCCAACCCCATTTGATATACCTCTAGATCCTGAGCTATTAAAGCTATAGTTGGAAAGTCAAAAGCTATGAGAGGATTTGAAAAACTATGAAATAATAGCTTCTAATACAGAAATGGCTAGGAAAATTTCATTCCTTCAAATGTCCACCCATATTCTAGAGGCCTCAAACTCTAGACACACTGATAGTGAGTTGGAAAAGAAGAAATATGATGGACATACTCCTAGGGGAAATGGTGGTGGAGGAAGAAATAAGAATGATAAGTCTTATTTTGAAGATGATGAGGGAAGTATGAAAGGGGGAGGTGATGGTGAAAGTGGAAAGGAAAAATATGGTAGCCACTCTGATAGCCAAAAGGGTGATGAGCACATAGATGATCCTCAAGATCGACATACTAGGAGACCACTCCAAGTAGATAGATACTAGAAACTATGTTTCACTAGAATACCTAGCTATCCTAACCCATTACCTAAAGATTTTAGGCTTGCTCTAGTTAAATTCTCTAGAAATGATGCTTCAAGTGGTGAAAACCATCTCAAAGCATTCATTAATGTTATGTATGATTTTAAGGTGGAGGTAGAAGATTTCATGATGTAGTTGTTCATGTAGTCTCTTGTTGAGGATGCAAGAGAATGGTACAAGAGTTTAGTTGCTGAGAGCATTGACCCTTGGGAGGAGTTCAAAAGGGTTTTTAGAGAACAATACGATGATAAGATTGATTCAAGTTTTCTTTTAAATAAATTTAATAATATTGGAAAAGGATCTAATGAATCCATTGTTGAGTTTAATACAAGGTTCCAAAAAGCTAGAAAAAGGTTTCCTCCTCATCTACACTTAAATTATCATGTATGTTTGGTAAATTACTATAATGCTTTTGATGCAAAAATGAGTTACTATTTGCTAGATAAGTATCATCAATCTTTAACATAATATTTTAAGATAGTAGAACACATTGAAAGTATCAGCAAAGCAACTAGTAAGGTTGGAAGAAGAGATGATATGAAACTCTTCAAAAGTTCAAAAAAGGAAGGAAAGAGTTCAGGCACTCAAGGGGGAACAATTGAGGAAAAGCTTGAAATTTTTATGAAAACTATCAATGAAAAAATTGTAAGGCAAGAGAAGGCCCAACCAAAAAATTACCAAAGGAATGAAAGACCCCTTGGATTGCAAGATCAACCTTACAATACAAATTGCTATAATGGGAATCCAATCTCAAATAATTAGAGAAATACCCAAAAAAAAATTCCTCTAGGCCCTCTGCAAAAAATATCAGGAAATTTTGTTGAGGATACTCCTTGGTGTATGACTTTCCATATGCCACATTCCTCCTAGCAATGTGCAGTAGCATAGATGGTGGAAGTAGAAGATCACATACCTAAGCAGTGTGATCAGCAAGGTCAAGAGGAGGATGATGTACTTATAATTATGGGTGATTTTGATATTGTTTACAGTGAATGCTCTTTTGATGAAGATTCTTATGAAGTAGATGTCGACAATCAAAGGAAAATTGCTAATGCATATCATCAGCAAGTTCTTTCTAATGAGGATGACACTAGTGATGTTGAGGCTTACAATTTGGAGGCAATTGAAGATGGTGTTTCATTAAGAAGACCTTCTATAGAGGAGATTGCAAAATATATTGCGGTTTTAGCTGCTCAAGCTAGGAGTTCTTCTCACTTAAGGAATAGAACTATTGGAAGTGAACAAGGTAATCCTACTAGTCTATTCATCAAGGAGCAAGATGCTAAGGGAAAATAACATGAACCTAATAAAAAATATAAGCTTTCAAAGATAAAGAAGGCAAGGCAGATAAAATTTGGGCCAAGAGAATAGGAAAGTCAAAAACTACTCTTGGATACAAATTTTCTATAGAACAATCAAAGACACAGAAGCAAGTCCCTGAAGCCACGAGGAATGATACTAAACACAAGGCTGAAGCAACTAGAAATCAATAGAAAGATAATAGCAATGAACAAGGTATACCTTCAACTGAATTTCCCAAGTATACTCCTATTGATATTTTTTATTTAGCCAAGTTAAAGTGTCAATACCTTTTCTTGAAATGATAAGGATAGAGGAACATAAACAAAAGGAAGTGGCCCTTATCAATGATACCACTATAGCCAGTAACAATTTAGTGGAACCCACTCCATTCAAACTAAGTGAAAAGGACAAAAAAGGTAAAGAAGTTGAAGGAGTAATTATTGAGATTCCCCATATTTTCCTTGGAAATTCAGTGAGCACTCATCTAGATAAGATAGATTTGTGTTTTCTTACCTTGATGATTCGGGGAAATTTCATAAGGAATTGTATTATTGACTCTAGTGCATCAAACAATATCATGCCAATTAAAATGATGGATGCATTAGGGTTAAGGGTTGATAGCACTCATTGAAAGTGTTATGCCATGGATGTCAGGGAAGTCCCTATGGTAGGTGTGATAAATGAGCTTCCATATCGATTAGTAGCTTTCCTTGATAAAGAGTTTTAAATGAGTGTGGTAGTGGTTGATATCCCGCATAATTATGGACTGTTATTATCATGAAAATGGAGTGCATCTATGGGAGGAAGTATGCAATGTGACATGTCCTATGCCACATTTCCCATCGATGGTAAGAATGTCCAAGTAATGAGAGAATCTAGGGTCCCACATATGTTGGAACATGTCCCTGAAGATGACACAATTCTTTTCATAGATTCCGACATTGGTGGGTTCAAGATACAACAAGCACCGAGAGAGATTGAGAGATGTCCTACACCTATAGAAAATGAAGTTTCAAGAATTTATGATTAATAAGGACTATGAAAAATGTACTTTGATGGTTCAAGGTCTAAAGAAAAATTTGGTGCAGGGATTTTATTAGTATCACCTACTGGAAATACTTCGAAGTTCTCTTTTACACTATCTGTTGTCTGTACAAATAACGTAGCAAAATAGGAAGCCTTGTTATTGGGATTGAGACTTGCTGAAAAACATGGAATCAAAAAGCTAATGGTAATCAGTGATTCTGATCTTGCAATGTCCCAAGTAAGAGCTAAATATTCTTGCAAAAATAATAGATTGAGGCAATACTGGAATGTTATCTGGGATTACATTGAATAGTTTGATGCTTTTGGAATTGATTGGATGGAGTGAGGACATAATAGAGTGGTTGATCTACTTGCTAATATTGAATTAAGACCTGATCGTATAAATTTCATAGTAATTTCAAAGGTTGAGATACAAACAAGGCCCTTTATCCCTAACAATGTATACAATTGGAAGATTTTTAATGATGATGAGGATATCCTTAGATTCCTAAATTGTGCTAATAAATATGAAGGTTAGGAGATTGATTCTAATGGATTTGTAGAGAGTAATAATGGAAAAGACACATTGTTTTGAAAAGAGGTCATCCAATTGAAAAAAAAAAACCCAAAGGCCTTGTAGCTCTTGAAAGGGTCTTTGATAGTCAAGATACCAGTAAGACCAAAACAATTGTTGCTCACCTAGAGGACCTAGAAGAAGTAAACTTGGGAACTATGAATTCCCCAAAGAAAGTCTATATAGGAAATAGGATGAAGCCAAAGGTGAGGGAAATGCTTGTTTCCTTGCTTAGAAAATATAGACAGCTCTTTGCTTGGTCATACGATGACTTGAAAGCTTACAGGGAAGAATTGTTTCAGCATGAGTTTACTTTAAAGGATGATGCAAAACCTTTTAGGAAAAATTAGAGACCAATTAATCCTACTCTAGCTCTGAAGATGCAAGAGAAGTTGGTAAAGTTAAGGGATGTTGGTATTATAAATCCCATCAAACATTCTTCATGGGTATCTGATCTGGTCGCAGTGAGGAAAAATAATGGTGACATAAGATTATGTGTTGATTTCAGGAACTTGAATGTATCCTCATTAAAGGACAATTATCCCTAACTAAACATTGAGGCCACATTACACAAGGTAACTAGCTATGAGCTATCATCAATGATGGATGGTTTCTCAGGATATAATCAAGTAAAAGTGGAGTTTGAGCAATACAAGGCTACATTTACTACTCCTTGGGGTACATATGTATATGTAAGGATGCCTTTTGGCTTAAAAAATGTTGGTGGCACTTTTAAGAGATCTATGGATGTAGCTTTCTCATATTTTATTGATTTTTTGATGGCTATATATCAAGATGGCTTTACCACTTATTCTAATAAAGAAGAGGAACATTGCATGCATTTAGAGAAAGTTTTTATCAAGTCACTAGAACATGGAATATCTTTGAATCCAAAGAAATTTTCCTTTGGGGTAACCAAGGGAAAACTACTAGGGCATATTGTGTCCAAGGAAGAAGGATAGAACCTGAAAGAGTACCCGCTATTGACAAGATCCCCCAACCAAAAAATGTCAAGGGCATCTAGTCAATTTTGGGGAAAATACATTTTCTGAGAAGATTTGTAACCAACTTTGTAGAAATTACAAGACCTATTTCCAAAATTTTGAAGAAGGGTGAAAAGGTACTTTGGAGTGAACAGTCTAGTCAAGCTTTCAAGAAGATAAAACAATCTATTAAAGAGGCTGCACTTTTGAAGTCTCCTAACTTCTCCAAACCAATGCACATTTTCTCTTTCGCTTCTTTTCGTACTATTGCTATTGTTTTACTATAGAAAAATGAGCAAGGTTTTGAATAGCCAATTGAATTTTTTAGAAAATCTTTATAAGCTACAAAATTGAAGTATTACACTACTAAGAAACAAGCATATGCTTTGGTGAAGGCTATAAATAATTTTAGAACTTACCTACAAGGGGTTATAGTTATAGCTTTCGTACCAAGTGCAGCTATGAAGGACATTTTTACTCAGCAGGAGATAATAGGTAGAAGGTTTAGATGGATCAATAGGATATAAGAATTTAACATTGAGGTTTAGATTACAAAGTTAGTAAGAGGGTAGAGCCTAGAAAAGTTGCTAGCATATGAAAATTTGGAAGCTAATCAAGTTAATCAAATTGAAATAATTGATGTTGCTCCTCTTTGTGATATGCAAACATGTAGATGGTATAGAAGAATCATCCAGTATCTGCAAACTTTGCAGTTTCCTACTGATATGGTTGACACAGAAAAAAGAACAATGAAAATGCATGCTATCAAGTATGTGATTATTGACAATGACCTATGGTGGAGAAGCTTGGATGGAGAACTTCTGAAGTGTGTAGATGGAAAACAAGCATTAGAACTTCTATAGGAAATTCACAACAGGGTGTGTGGTGATCATTACATGGCGAAGACTACTGCGCACAAGATTTTGAGAGATGGATTCTGGTGGCCCACTATTTTTAAATATGCTCACAGGTTTTCTAAAACTTGTGATGGTTGTCAACAATTCTCAAGAAAACTAATGTTCTCAAGGAATTTTCCACTCAGACCCATGAGAGTTGAAGCCCATTTCCAACAATGGGGAATTGACTTCATCGGGGAAATACCAAAAAAATCTAGCGGATGTCACTCATGGATTCTTGCCACTAATTATTTTACAAAATGGGTGGAAGAAATACCTACAAAGAAGGAAACAAGTAAGGTGGTAGTTGATTTTTTGTTGAATAATATTCTTATCAGATTTTGAGTCCCTCAAAGAATTATCTTAGATAATGCTATGTGCTTTAGATTAGATGAATTCAAGGACTTTTGTGAAAGACATGGCATACGGGTTTCTTTTTCTTCGCCTTACCATCCTCAAGGAAATGGTCAAGATAATTCTACTAATAAGAGCTTGATGAAGATAATCAAGAGAGATATGGAGAAAAAAAAAGGCCTGGATTCAAAATTAAAACTAGCACTCTTAGCAGATAGAGTGATTGTGAAAAAGGCTACTATTTATTCACCATTTGGCTTAGTATATGGTTTAGAGGCAACATTGCCATAGAATAACCTACTAAAAATTTACAAGTTTGTGTAGGAATATGATGAAGAAATTTGTGATGATATGCAACATAGGATAAATAATCTAGTGCAATTGGATGAGTCTAGGAGAGAAGCTCAGGTTAAAAACTTGAAGATGCAACTACAGGTTAAGCATTTATATGACAGGAAAGCTTCTCCTAGGAAGTTTGAAGTGAACAACATGGTGTTGACCTGGAATGCAAGAGCTCGGGATAGGGGAAAAAATGGGAAATTTGAAGCATTATGGACGATCCCTTATTTGATAGTCAACACTCATGGAGAAGATTCTTATTTCCTTCAAAGCCTAATAGGTGAACTTTTTGAACTACCAATACATGCAAAATTCTTAAAGCCATACTTCTCCTCGGTATGTTATTTTCCATGTATGTTCTGTTTTGTATATTATGTATATAGGTGAGTTTTCTTTTCATTTTGTTTTGGTCTTGCTACCTTGTCTAGGTAGTTTTCCAGTTTGGGTCCTTTGGTTTTAATCCACATTTTGGTCTGCTTCAACTTAAGATTCTTGGGATCTCGCCATGCCTGCAAGAGGCATACGTCCCCGGTCGGAGCCACTGATGGAATCGTAATTATCATGTCCCATCTATAAACCCTTGTTGCATTTAGGATGGTTTTAGAATCTGTTTCCTTGAAGCACTTGAGCATTCTATTTTGTTGTTGACTCCCTATTGCCTGCTACTAGTCACTGGTTAAATTTTTTTGTATCAGGCAATCAGTTCCCTCATCATGGTCCAGAAACCTTTGTTATAATTATTTTGGGGTTCTTAAGTATTTTTCTATCTATTGTATCATCCTAGGAAGTCCCCTCCATTAAGACAACTTATGAGCACATGCCTAAAAGTTCTCACTTAAGTTCAATTGGCCTTATGTCTTTATGGCTCATTGCTAATCAATTTTGAAGTACATGTTTTAAATCAATGACTAGCGATGAGGTGATATCTCTTTGATATCACTCATCATGAATTGTTCCTTGAAATTTTGAATGGAAATAGTGATGAGTGAGGTTCTTAAGTGATTTCTTATCGTTAATGATTTTTGAATTCTTAAAGTTGTAAGAGCAATGATCAATGACCTCTGGCTTTATGATCATACTTTCATCACTTATTACAAATGTGTTATGAAGAGATTTTTTAAATTAGAGATGAATGAGGAGATGAGTTTTCAATTGCATCATAGCTCGTAGATTTGTTTTGATTAGCGATATGTGATATGTAATATTATTAGGATCATCTCTCATTGCTAGTTTCTTGCAAATCTTATGACGAGGATTAGCGATGAGCGATATGGTTCCTTTTAAGAAGGTTTTTCTCACTAACCTCAATACATCTTATTTGTGATATCTTTTTGTGCCATTGATTATTTTTGTAGGTGTAGGTGTCCAATTATAGTGCTTACATCTCTTGTCACTGATGAAAGTCAATGTGCAAAGTTGATTTAGTGAGTAGTGATGGAGGTGAATGTGATTGGGAAACTGGTCGTAGATCTAAGGGATAAGATTTTATTGCATGAAGCACTTACATCACTGAGAAAGTTGGATGACAACAAAGTAAATCAGTGACTAGCGACAACCACTACATGAAGAGGCAACATGACGAAGTCTTGAGGATTTCGTATAAAGAAAAAAGGTAGGTGGCAAGGTGGATCAATAACCATTGATATAGTTTTAAAGCTGAAGGATCAATCATCAAGGTTTAAAACTTAACATATAATTGTCAGTTCGCTCATGTGAGCTTACTATCAACTATTAATGGTGGAATTCTCCCCTCTCAACCATAACAGAAAGTAGATATCTTTTTTATAGTGCATCCTAATTTGATTGCTAGTGAAAAGAATACTAGAAGCCAAAGAATTTACAAGGCAAGCTACAAAAGTTATCAGGAACTAGAGTAACACTACTTTCATCTAGGTAAGAAAAATTGATACATCCTTCTAATTGAGGTAGTAAGGTGAATTCCCCAGAAAGTTGATAGGAAAATTGGTGGAATTAGAAATTTAGTCATTTCTAGTGATTGAGCATTACCTAAATTGCAAAGAAAGGCATCCTATCATAATTGTGAAGGGTTTTATTTGGCTGTAAGAAATTGTAAACCCTAGTATCCATTTGTGTTACAAGCATGAGTGACCGAGAGCGTGGTGAATCTAGTGTTAGACAAGAAAGGACACCAAAGTAGAAGAGGGTTAAAAGACTTAAAACTCAACATGCTTCAGCTAAAATTAAGACTAAGCAAGTGATTGTGTCTAATCCTTTTCCTAGTAACCCTACGACTTCCACTAGATCTAGAATTGAAAAGAAAGAAATAGAAAATTTCATGCAAGAAACCTCTGGAGGTGTCAAAGAGGGAGGGTCGCAAATTGGTAAAAGGCCCACAAAACAAGTTGTTACCACTAAGTTGATTGATAATGCTGGGAAAATCGGTGAGAAACTCCAACCCCATAGTGGATGGAAATTGTTTTGGTATGCTTTCAATAGGAAAAATTCTAATAAGCCTTCATGCTTTTTATGGAGGTTAAACCTTGAAAGGTTGGTGGTTTTGAATGTATTTGTAGAGGTTGATTTAATTATGGAGCTAGAAAGGCACTATGACCCTACTGAAAGGACAATCAAAAGTGAAAATGGTAATATAATTTTGGAGATGACAAAGGATAAGATGATAGATTTTTTTGGGTTAAATCCCAACTACACTAAAAATTTCAAATGAGCTGATTTGTATGTTGAATATGAAAAGAGAAAATTTGCATTCAAAGAAGAAATGCTTGTGCAACATAGAAGGAGCAAGAAAAAATTTATTGTTCAGAATGTTGAGCCTTTTGAGTGTGAAGAATTTGAATATTACTTCAAAAACGCTTACGATTGTTTAAATAAAGTACGAGCTCAAGATTTTTGAGGTTAGAATAGCTCCTAATTTGCTAGTGATGGTGGCAGATATACAAGAATATAGTCAAAACACTAGTTTTGATTATGGTAACTTTGTTGCTAAATGAATGGACAAGGATTTTCTCAATTTGAAAAAGGAAGTGCTCCCTCTATCTTTTCCCCATTACTCTTTATTGATGCATATGCCCTCATGGAAAGGAGATTATCAGTGGAAAAGGAAAATAAATATGAAGATTAAGGACAATGAGAATATTTCTATTCTTGTACAAATGTGGACCTACATTTGGGATCAAGATTGCTCCAATTCCAATTACATCTTTTTTTCCAATCTTGTAAGACATGGTATCTTAGATTCATTGGGTGTAGCACCTAGATTTAGAATTTCTCTAGAGATTAGAAGTCTTCTATTCCTAAAGGATGTACCAGGCTCTACAACAACACATAATTGGGTCGACTGGTTTCTACATTTTGAATATACTTTGATCTAGGTTTATGGAGCTAAGGTGGAACCCCATTGTTTACCCTTGTATGTCTTAGATAGATTGTCCTTCATGGAGCTCAAGTGGAAAATTGATTTTATGAATTATGAAATGTTTAGAAAGGACAAAAAGGGCTCTAAAATACATCCCCAATGAACTTTTTCTTATTTCAAGATCACTGCCTCTGAGGGGTATAAAAAATTGGGCATTATGGTGAATAATCTCATAATTCCTATCAATGAGGTTAATTTTTTTATCTAGAAAGATTTGTGGCAGGAAGAAGACGACAAAACAACTTAGGAATCATATATCATGAATTCTTCTATAGGGATGATGTACTAAGAAATTTGACAAATGATGTGGCTATCATGGTTAGGAAAAAGGAATGGACAACTATAACAAACCTTGAAGAAAATATTATGAAAAGGAATTCCTTCTACATCAGTCCATACAATGTAATTGCAAACCCCTTGGAGAGGGCATTTACGATGATAAGGGACTATCAGTATAGTGAGTTTAAGGAAAAGGTAAAGGAGGTTGTAGAAAAAGCCCAGGTCCTCTTAGACCAACAATGACAACAACAAGCTATGAATATCCCAGAACAGCTTGGAGATGTTAAATAGGTTAGGGAAGAACAAGTGGAAAAACGTGTGCCAAGAAATGACAAGGTTGAGCTGAAATTTCCCCTTCCTCATATTGAAGAGACTCATAGTTTAGATGTTCCTCCTAATAGGATTTTCAAGTGGTAGTATGATAGAGAAAATGATGATGATCCATGAATTAGGGAGTGTGATGGGTTTTTGGCTAATGATAAATTTGTGCAGACTAGAGAATTTTAGGAGTTTATGATTCAATGGTGGAGTAAGGAAATAAAAGAGACTTGAATTAGCTCGAGTCAATACTGAAACTTATCATCAAGAGGAAGTTGAGAAAGCAGAAGAAGAGAAGATTAGTGTCTAAATTGTAGCTATTACTCCCACTAAAGCTCGAAGAATTGTTAAAGATAGTGGAATCATGTTGTTACTAGGATTTACTATCATTGTTGCCATAGTGTATGATGCAGTTAGGAGAGATCCTCAAGCTTTGATATTTGAAGATAAATTTGAGAATAAAGTATTTGGTTCTAGATATAGTCCAAAGTTGTATACTATTGTAATTTGGTCTATGGAACCTAATACTAGTAAACATGAGGTTGATAGGACTATTCAAGAAGTTATTGGTTCACTAGTGGTCAAGAGAGTTACTGACATAACTCCAATCAAGGCAGCTAATTTAACTACATATGCTACAATGCTTAGTGTGGACATTTCTCATATTTCACAGAAAAAAATATGAATCCTTGGTTAAGGAATATAATGAGGCTTTGAATGAGCTAAATAAAATGAGAGCTACTATTCAGGCTACTCAGAAAACAATGACTCAATCTTCTTCTTCTTCATTTGATGCATCTACACAGGATAGGGAGACTTTAGCCCTCAAAATTGATGATTTGAAAGAAAAGTTAACTACAAAGAAGGAAAATGTCAAGCAGGACAAACTTGAAATAGTTAGGGTAGCCAATGAAATTTTTGAGGGTGTGCTAAAGCACAGGGTGACCAAATTTTTCCGCAGGGCTAATGATGTATGGACCACATATAAGAACATTCATGAGGCACATACAAAGTATCTGCAAGTAGAGGAGGATTTTAGGAATAAATGGAATAATTGGATTGCTAGGGTAAGTGCTTTGAAAGAAATGATGCCATAAATGAATGAGGATCATGAGGCACCCACAAATATTCTTGACATTTGAAAACTATTGACTCAATAAATGAGATAACTACTTTCCACGAAAAGTTGTGTATACAGTTCCAGAGTAAGTTGAAAATATTCAAGGAGATGGAGGATCACGGTATGGCTCAAGTAAATTCAAAGGTGAACTACATCCATTTGACACCTAGAAGAATGATTTAGGAGAAATTATTGGAGTGGCTATGATGACTTTGTCTGTCACCGATTACATCTTGCTCAATTCTAAAAACATTGATACAATGGTGGAAATTGAATAAAAAAAGGATATATTTGTTAAGGAAGTTAGGATTTTAATTGATGAAAGGTACTCCTAGTATATTACTAATGTGCATGATTTATTTAATATTAAATGGCCCACTGAGGATGAATACAACATTTGGTTGGAGAAATACACAAAGTGAATAAGGAGAATAATGGATAGGAGAAGAATAATACATAGCCCGAATACAGTACATATTAGGCTTTTGATATAGCATGGTAATTTAATATTATTCTCTCCTTAAAATCAAGTGATTAGCACATGGTGCTAATGTGGATTAACAAATTTTGACCTTTTTTTCTTTCCTTGCCTTGCTTCGTAAGTTTTGTTGTTTTGGTTTTCTCATAGTTGGCATTTTGAGCACATGGAGAATATTTTGAAGTTGTTGTAACAAAATAATGATGTTTTTTGAGGTGGGACCTATTCTTCACAAAGAGTTGAGGTTAATTCTACCTCATGTTTATTTGTTCCACCTAAAGACTCAAGTATAACTAAAAGGGAAATATTATTGCAAGCAGTCCAATAGGATTACAACATGTGTGCTATTTGGTTTGAAGCTTGTTTGCTCCTTCATCTCTATAAGAAGGAATTTAGGACCAGTAGCAAAGAGAATTGAATTTTTTTGAGTTAATACTACTAAGTTTGTCAAGATAATATGAAGAAACTTTTAGAGTCACTGTTTTAAGTTTCATTTGGACTTCATCCTTATGCATGTAATACTGATAATGACATAGCATTTTATAATATAGAGTAACATCAATTTCGTGGTTATTATCTCTCCTTGTATGTGTGTAATGAGTTATGATTCAAAGTAATCAAGGATTTCTTTCATTTTTCTTTGTCATTTTATGATGAATGTCCAGTTTCATGTTTTCTTATTGATTGAATGAATTGATGTAAGTGCTTGTATGAGATTGATAACTTATAAATACTATGTGCTAGGATATTTGTGAGAAGTGATAATCATGAATGTCATAGAGGAATGTTGTAATGCAATATTTCTTGGAGTTATATGTGCTATTGTCTAAATTGTTATTAGGTTATATAGATTGGTGTTGAATTCATGCTTGGGATAAAGACACTCATTCATGCAAGGTATTTGTGTTACCCTTACAGTGTTGATTCATTAACTACTCAATCTTTTAATCATAAAATCTAACAGGAATATTGTTGTTTATTTTTGTGTCTATTGTCTCATATTCGATACATATAGCATTGATATCATAAGCCTCCAACTTATTTAACGTATATTATTGAGTGGTGTCATGAGAGATAATTGTTATTAATAATGTATTTGATTGTAATTGTGAAAATTCTTTAGTTATACATTGTGGGATAACCCTCTCAGGTTTTATAGAGCCCAAAAAAGTAGGAATAGAAGTTTAGAAACCTCTATTTGTTCATTGGCCAATCCCTTTAAAATTATTGATAATTGGAGATAGAGAAATCCATATGTATTTCTAGAGATCAGTTTGGTTCTTAAAAGATAACCAACAGATCCTATGTTTGTGCGGTTCAAATATGTTTATCATGATTGTTAGAAGCTACTATATCTAAATTTTTTATTGTTGATTCATTGTATAGTATGAGTCATGTTCACCAATTGTGAACTATGGTTTTCTATGTTTCTAGTTGACGTATAGGAGAAATGTTATTGGTCCAAATTTCTCTTTGTTAAAGTCTTATGACTTGAAGTTATAGAGTTGAGTTTTTTTATTGTATTGAAAATAAGTTTGGTATCTGGAAGGCTTGTGCTTAGCTGTTCTATATTTTTTACACTAGTTTGGCCAACCTTGTCTTGAACACTATCTTGGAGTTGATGAAGCATTTGGGTATCTATAGGATCATGATGAGCCAAAAAGTGGCGATATGATGAGTATGTGTAGGGTATGTGGCTAATGACTTTTTTTAACCCACAATTGATGAAATGTAAAGGGTTTTTAAAGGAGATTCTCAGCTTTCCACCAAAATAAATTATGCTTTACTTTGAATTTAAAAAATAATTATTATTCATTTACTATTTAAATTATGATTAAAGTCCTAATTGATAGGCTAATTGAAAAAAATCTATAACTTTCAAATAGTATAACATTGTTTGAATTGGAAACATGTGTCACATTCTATGCTTCACATACTATAAGATTTAAAAAAAAGAATTTTGTGAAGTTTTGACCAAGTTAAGGTGGTCAGGCATATGAGTTTTAATATTTTTAAAAAGTTGTAATAAAAAATTCATAATTAATTATTTACTTGGAAAGATATTACAAAAAAATATGCATCACATCGAAACATGACTCCTCTACTAATATCTAAAATCTTATAAACAAATATTATCATTTTATTGTGGTTAGGTTGATCAAATAGACACTTCTTATTTTTTCCCTAAAATTTAAGTATTACTACATTGAAATTACAAATTTTCACCAAATATATTTTTCTTTTTTTAAATAAACCTAGTAGTTTAGAAACTACATTCAATTTGCTACAAATTCTATTCTTACACATTTTTGAAACAATATAGATAAATTATTCAAATTTTTTGTCAAGTTTCCTAACTCTAATTTTTCTAAAATTTTCACCACTTAATAACTTTTTTTTTCCATGATGATCCTACACATACCCATGTTGGATCTATTTGGATCCTTATGAAGCTTGTGTTTGCATTTCCCTCATTCTATTTCCACCCTGGGATGTTTTCGTTCCAACCAAATTTTAATTTGAATTTGGATGGCCAAATTTGGATATGTTTCAAACTTGAAGATGGTATAAATACACAATGAGTTAGTGGTAAATGTAAAGTTTTTTTTTGTCGTTTACCCTTTTAGGTTAAGTAAAAAATTTTGGTGTTGGATATCTCCACACTCAAAGAAAATATCGAAAAGGTGCACAATATGCCACATGGTGGTTGCACAACTTCTCCTTTTACTTTTCTTTCAAGGGAGTTTAAGGACACATGTTTGATGCTCAGACTTTTCCTTGGGAGCTATGTTTGCAAGTTCGGGAGCTTTTTCCATGCTAACACATCATCCTAAATATAGATTATCCACACCAACTAAGAGGATATCTAATCAGGTCTTTTGTCTGAGCTAACCTTTCTTTCTTTTTGAGATGGGAGTCTTTGAGTCAACACCTTGCAGTAATGGGAGTAATCAATTGTGTCAGATGACTGCTTTTGAGATCTAATCATTTTTAGGTCTTATATTCATCTAAATATCTAGAGGAAATTAATGTAGTAGCTAAGGGATGAATATAGAGATATTTTATGGCCTAAGTAAGATTTTGGGATTGGATCATATGCTATCAATCGTCAACACCTGGTAATCATTACTTCTGGATTAAGGTGGTGCTTTCTTCTTTTAGTGACTATATGATAGGGGAATTTTGAATTTTTTTTTGGTGTGTGTTTTAGATGATTGATTATCAAAAAAAATTTTTGCAAGAGGAAGTTATTTTTCTCTGGAAAGTTAAATTGCTCTTTCTTGGGAGCTTTTTCCATGCTAACACATCATCCTAAATACGGATTATCCACACCAACTAAGAAGATATCTAATCAGGTCTTTTGTCTGAGCTGACCTTTTCTTCTTTTTTGATATGGGAATCTTTGAGTCGACACCTTGCAGTAATGGGAGCAATCAATTGTGTCATATGACTGTTTATGTGATCTGATCATTTTTAGGTCTTATCTTCGTCTAAATATCTAGAGGAAATTAATGTAGCAGCTGAGGGATGAATGTATAGATCTTTTGTGGCCTAACTAATATTTTGAGATTGGATCATATACTATCAATTGTCAAAACCTAGTAGTCATTACTTCTAGATTAAGGCAGTGCTTTCTTCTTTCAGCGACTATATTATAGGGGAATTTTGATTTTTTTTGGTGTATGTGTTAGATGATTGATTATCAGAAGAGAAATTTTCCAAGAGGAAGTTATTTTTCTTTCAAAAGTTAAATTGCTCTTTATTTTAGATTTTCTTAGAGTTTATGAACTATATTTCAGAAAGAAAGTTATAGAACTACTTTATTCTAGAAAATTATATCTATAAAGGTTTGAACTATTGTTGGATTGGCATTTGAACTTTGTTTCAAAGTTTCAGTTTTAATTAAAGGCATGAACTATTAAGGGATTTTTTTGAGATTGTGCATGTATGGCTTTTTTCAAGTATTTTTTCTTTTTATTTTTGTTATGAATGAAACACTGTGTCTCGTGAGCTATATTTTGATAGTTTAAGTAGGAAATTTATATTATTTATGCTTGTATTGAGAAATAGCATTTTGTACAAATCAAACTATGTCATTGGACCCTTTCATTGTCCTTAAGTTTTTTTATCATTTTGTGCTATGATGTTTTGGGAGACAGAGTTCCTATAATATTCTAAATTATCATTCTTTTTCCCTAAGTACTTTTTTTTATGTTTGATTGGACCTCAATGAACACTACCTATGGAAATATTTGAATGTCTACATTGTGCTTGAAGTTAGCCTTTGTTGTTCATTCTCTTTCCAACAATGAAGGGTTGTGGAATTCTGTGTCCTCTATAACAATCATAGGAATATTTCTGAGTTTGAAATGTTGTAAAAGCTTTGGCATATCGCCTTTCATGGTTTACATTTTTTATTTCTTTCTTGCTCCCTTATCTCAAAACCTAAAAGAAGAGTCTGATTTCTATAAAAATATTGGAGGTATTCAGTGAGATGCAATCTATCCCCCACTCATTTAATTTCCCATAAGACTGTGAAAGAGGTGCAAGCTTTGATGATCAATAGTAATTTTTCTAGCATGCCCAGTGGGACCTGAATATTTTTCAATCAGCCTGATTAGAAGTGAAAAATATTTCTTACATCAAGCTAAGGAAGGAAAACTAGAAATTCCATGCCCATAATCCAAATGAGAGCATCCTCGAGAGGTCATTTCTAGTATTCCCATCTACCTACCTCAAACCCTAGAAGGAGAAGAGCTATAGTTTTTGTATCACCTGTAAGGAGTAATAGAGCAAGAAGTCAAATCCCCTTAACAAGAGCCTTATCTACTCTACCTGGAGGTTTAAATTTCTAGATAAGATTTCCTGTGTACCCAATTCATATGAATTTTTTCCTCATGGATCAAGTACCCCCTCCTACTCCTAGGAACTTTGTAATGTGGGAGAGTGGTAGCCCGTTTCAACCACCTACAACCCCAGATATATGGCTTGTTGTACCGACTAATGCCCATAAGGCTATCCCAAGATTCTCTGGAGAGGATTTCAAAACCCCTTATGAACACCTTCAAGATATAGCGAAATTATGTAGGGTACACAACATATCAAAGGAGAATATCACTTTGAGGCTATTAGCCACCTCTTTCAAAGGGAAGGCTTAAGATTGGCATCAATCTCTGGACCCAGGTTCTATTCTTTCTTAGGACTGACTCAAGCAATGCCTTTTAAAACAATTCTTTGAAAAGGGAGACCGTTCTTCTCTACTACAACAACTGGTCACCATCAAGAGGGCCCCCAAGGAATCCATGAGTGATTTCAACACTATGTTTCATAAAACCTAGCAATGGATTCCAGTGACCGCTCGACCTCAAGCTGCAATGGCATTCATGTTCTACCTAAAGGCCGACAATCTATCTATTGCACTTATGATAACCTACATTGGAGGAACTACCCTTCCTGACACATATGAGATGGTAGTACACATAAAGAACAACCTGATCAATGCTAGGAAACTTCTGCCTCGACCACCAATGCTAGAATTTGTAGAAATCTATGATAACCGTCAAGAGGAAACCAATACAAGCATCCCCATTCTGCAATTGAATTTGGTTTCCCCATAGCCTATGAATGAATACCATACCACTCATGCCAGCCCATTGAGTCTTTCCTCAATGGTGGTAGATATTGTTGATATAAAATATTTGATGTGGACTTTTGCTAATGAATTGGTCATTATCAAATAGTAGCAAGCAACACTTGTGAGAAAAACCACTCAGTTCTATGGTAGAGGAAAGGCCCCTTACCATCAAAATTTGTATCAAGGATCTTATAGAGGAGGAGGTCACCAAGCATTATCGATGAACCAGATAGTCCTGGTTCCTATGCCATTACAATTTGTTAAGGGAATTCCAAACAAAGAGATAGTCCTGGGCCAAAACAATCTAGCATACAATGTAAATTTCTAGTGCTTCCCATGCAATGATAGTCATATGCCCTAAGATTTTCCAAGGGGAAATATGTAGCAAAATATTTTTGAGCAAAGGAGCAAGGGTATGTTCCCAAATATGGAAAATATGACTCACCCAAAATGGAAAATTCTCGTCTTAGGGTGCAGATGCAAGGGATGTCCCTCAAAAAATAGTTGGACACTGCACCTAACTAGGCTCTTTTATCATGGCTAGAGGAAAACAAACAGATATTTGTGAGCAAAGCCTTGATAACTAGAATTCTACAAGTATAGTCAAATTACAATACAAGGTCAAAAAGGAGGCTCATAGGGGAGTACATCCAACAAGCTCTACCATGAGTGCAAACACATCAACCGTCTCCCTCAAAGAAGTAGGTCTCGCTACCTATTGTCTAGCCTATTCCATAGCCACCTAAACCAGCTTCTGAAAATGGTGGAGGAAAATAAAGTACAAGGCTTGACCCCAACGAAATTTTTTCCTCTAAAAAAAAAAGAGATACCACTTTTTAAGCCAAAAGCCCAAAATCTTGGGGTGCTTAATGTGGTGGAACAATTAAAAAGGGCACCTACTAGCATTTCATTATGGGACATTATATCAATTCCTGAGCAATATTTTTTTCTTCAGGAAGCATTGAAGTTGGAAGGACAAGGTGTGTAGGAAAATGAGACTCAGTTAAGAAAACAAAGAATAAATGACAAATCCCCTTTTTCCTATCAAGCACCAAAATCAACGGCTTATGTAAATAGCATGGATAGCATTGGAGAAAAAGAGGTAAGCAAAGAAAAGACCACACCTTTCCTTATAACGCTTATAATAGGAGATAAATTGTTGCATAATAATATGATCGATTTGAGAGCTAGAACCACTGTCATGCCAAAGCAAGTAGCAGATGCTCTGAAAGTTCAGTATGAGCCCCTTGAAAAAGGAATTATGCAACTTGATTGAAAGAAAGCCCTAACTGTTGGTCATATAAGGGATTTGTCCCTAACCCTTTTCTCATGTCCAAACCAGACAGTCACCCAAGAAGTAGTAATAATTGACATTCCACCAATTTTTGGAATATTCATATCAAGAGATTTTACCACCAAACTTGGTGGATACCTGGTGCTTGATTAGTTCCACTTAATACTATACACAAAACATGGAGAAAAGATGAAGATTTTGTCTAAAGCTTTGCACCCGAACATATTGTGGAAGATACAAATTTGTGTTTCAGACCTAATGATATCCCAACTCCCCATTAGGAGAAATACTATATGAGGATTCCCATAGAAGAAGAAAACGCAGGGGAGTAGATTGCTAAGGGATAAATGTTGTTGAACCATTTAACTAATTCTGATTCATTTGGAAATTTTCATGCAACAGGGCTTACGCACCTCTGTGATTTTTTATGGAAATGAAGCCTATCCAAAAATAATGAAGAATCCAAAAGAGCTCAGTTATTTTCCTTATAATCATGTATGGTCCATACCCCATGATGGTGTTGAGTGTAAAGATGACCCGAGAATAGGTGCCTGTTTGGTTTTTCTGATGAGATCGAGATTCCTAGGGGCTTATTTTTTTATTTCTCCATGTTTTGTTGGTAAATTTGAATATAAAGTATTAGTCCTTGGATTGGATCTACTGGAACAAATAGGTGCAGGTGTAAAGTGAACTGTCAAAAATTCAAAGTTCATAGAAAGCTAGATCTTTGGGCAAGTGACCATAATGAATGCAAGTCTAAAATGTCAGGAAAGAGATATAAGGGACCTCACCAGAAGTTTTGAAGCTTTTAGTATGCGAGGAAATCCCTAGTTGCAAAATAACACCATATGTCAGACATTTTTTGTTGGAACATGTTCGAAACCAATCTCTAACCTGACAAAGTAAAAGTTCCTCATGACTTTGAAGGATTGTAGTAAGCCTGGGCTCGAATAGGATAAGAGGTCTATAGATGTCATATGGACCTCTTACAAAAGTTTAAAAAAAAGGAATTTTGTTGTAGATGTGATCACAAAGGGTATGACCTGAGTATAATTTTGTTAATACCTACCTTCAACAAACAACTCAGACCAAACAAGAAGCAAAGACAAATGATAATGTGCTCAAGAGAAAACTTCTTGGAAAGATGGATCTCCATCAAACAAGGAAGAATTTTGCTAGATTTTCACTTGTCCTTGACATTGATGCACCAGTCCTCCCAAGTTTTAACCAAGGCAGAAATCCCATTGATAATAAATAAGTCTTAAAGGGACAAGGAAGTCCTAATGATGGGATATGACCGACCAAGGGAAACATTTACCACTGGTTGGGAAGTCTCCATATTCACAAGAATGAAATATTTTGGGACAATTCCATGCCCAGAATTAAATGGAAGTTTTTGGGGTAAGTCTAGCTCTACTCACAAATTCATACCGGATTTTGTGAGCATTTCAACCTTTCTTGTCTTGATGATAATTAAGAAGGCACGTTTTTGGAAATTTCCCAAAGACATAGTGGTCATCAATTGGCTAGAAAGAGAAAAAGAAAAAAATCACAAGTCCTTGAAGAAAATAAGATCCTTACCAGGTTTGCCTGAACACGTCATACCTCTCAGTATCCATGAGCCAAAGCAATCGCAAAGATCAAATCTTGTTCTCAAATACAAGATTTTTTTGGAAACCTCACCATATTGTGAGGTAGTAAAAGGCGGTTCAGTTGAATCAGCTTTTAAATGCCTATTTGTGGAAACTTAAAATGTTGGGTTGGCCCCTCAAAAGGACAGGCATGACCATAAACAAATTTTCCTATTAGTAGATCAAATTTCTCTTGAATTGAACCCAAATTTTTTTGAGTATGAATTAATGTATGAAAATCCTACAAAAATATTGAGGCACAAAAGAGACAAGAAAGAAGCCAATGAAGTTGCAACCTGTTATCATCAAGCAATCAGGAAAATCTTTGATTCTTACCCAAAAAAAGCTTCAATACAAGAGTATCATAGAAATGTTGAAAAAGAAAGGGGGACCGATTATTTCCAAAGTGTTGTGGAAGAGACCTTTCAAGAAAAAACACATGCGAAAAGATAAAGTCATACAGATCCAAAGAAATGTTTTTAGGTGTACCAGTGAATGGTATTTATCTAAGAACTTTCTATTTTAAAAATGCGCAGCTCTTTTAAAATTTTAGAAATTTTCTACTATATGTAAAAACTTTATAATTATTTTAGGGTTTTTAAGAATAGGGCCCATAATAACACAATGAGAAAATAAGAGCTATATTGTATTAAGTTTATCAAAAAAATTTACAATATATGGTCAAGGATTTGGAAATGTCATCCAAGGTCCTCTTGAGCTAAAAGCCTCAAGAACGAGAGTAAGAGAAAAGTTGTCAAAAGTGGAGGCAACAAAAGTTGTAGTAAGATTTTCTTCTTCTTTTTGCTTCCAATGGAAAAAGCAAAAGAGATTCATATGTGTATTATATTTCTCCTTTCTTTTTCTTCCTCTTCTTCATTCGACAAGCAAGTTGTAGGCAAGGGCAAAAATATTGTGCACACAGGCTACATACAATAGACCCAGGGTCTATTCGCTACGAATCCGCACTAGGTAACTAAAATATTTTTTCCAGGAAATCCCTAGAACCTCCTCCATGCCATTATCTCGTGGCAGGAAAGTGGCCACCGGCTAGGAAGAGCAACAGTGTAATTCCATGCCCATTGCATGATAGTCAGTCAAGAAAGGCAACTAGGGCATGTCCACACCAAAATATTCATGCCTCTAAAGGTTCATGGCACTCAGAATGCCGACACCCAGGATGGTCACATGCACTATCTCACTGATCCCTTCCACCAAAGAAGTGTTGAACATCTTCTGGAATAGCAGAATTATCATGGGTTTGGCTACACCCAAGTCTATCAAGGAGGCCACGAAGCATGAAAGCATGTTACAGTTGCTCTACAGCTAGTTCTTATCGATAAGGAAGTCCATGCTAATGACACACTTAAATGCAATCATTCTCAAGGGGTTGCAATCCTTCACCAAGAACTTGATGTGGTTGTATGTAATTGTCCCCGCAAAGAAGTTTTGTGATCTTTGTGGAAGAAGTCAAACAAGGGTGTTGATAGGGAGGGGGTTGGAGAAATCAATCACAAATTCCTGCTCTAGGTCTTCCTTGCAAGACCTCCTTGGTTTTTTGGTTCACCACCTTAACCTATAGGATGCCTCTCATGTATGGGTACCCTTGGGTCTCCTAGCCAACCCCACTACGATCACCATCCAACCAACCAATTCAATCTTGGTGCAATGTCTCCAACTCTTCCTTAGCCCTTAATCTACTCTAAAGGCTAACCAATCGTCACACTCAATTAGATCTTTGCAGGGGTGTACATATGTCTTCAACAGCTTCAAGCAATCCTCCTAGGGTTCTTGAAGGTTTACCAAACTCCACCTTTTCATCGCTTTCACCAAACCCTCATTTAGGGTTAGAAAGGCTACTAGCCTAGGAGCCCCAATTAGGTCTCCACCTCTGAGAAAACAGGTCAGTCCTTGAAAGTTTCCCAAAGAACATAGGATCTTTCCTTAGGTTTCCTAACCCATATGCCCACCTCTCAAATATTTTTGGGGTCTTGGACCTTCACTACCTGTACATAGGTGTAACCCACATTTTGGCCATGATTAGGGATTTTTAAGCCATTTCCTAACCGCACAACAAATTGTCAGTTTATTTCAACCACCAAATGGACTGTTGAAGTCTCCTCCTTCATGCCAAGTCTTTGCAAGGCATCTATCTACCTCTCCACACCATGCCTTGACAGGGAAAGGTCACCCTTGCAAACCAAGTGCTTAGCACTATCTATCTTTCCTAGCCGGGCACTGTCAAGCTCGCCTAGGAGAAGACTTTCTCCATGATTCCTTGACTCCTATAGACTCCTAACCCTAACCTATTTATAGATATGGAGCCAAGCCACATTCCCCACAAGCCGATACACTAGATATAGTGGAAATGTGAGCTAAAACCCCATTTTACACAGTCTACGAGTTATAACAACAACTAAAGAAAAACAAAGTAATTACAAGATGGCTTGAAATGAATAACCTAACTATCTACTATTCAAACAATGCTTGAAAAATAGTTTCACTACATCCTACTCTATTCAAAATGCCATGATCAACCCATTAACAACTAAATTAGGCAAAACAAAACAATAAATGCACACTCAAAAATAACTGTTTTCTTGATTCCAAAGCTAAATACAAACTCGAATGCATCCAGCCTTGTTTTCAGGTCGAGGTCCACCTTAAATAGGGTTCCTCAATCAATTATTATCTCTTGCTTGGACATGTAAGCTATCAAGTGGCAAAGTTGTAAAATGCATTATGTTTTTCAACTTTTGAAAATTCTAGAAAACAAAGTAAGGTGATTTACTAAACTCATCCATCCTGTCTCAGCTTCTATCCTAGAGATCAACCACATCCCAAAACTATCTTCTCTACCCAATGGTCAACATGACCGTCATGATAAACATCAAAAACAAAAGAAATGCATCCTAGACTTCCTAAATGCCTAGTGTTACCTAGGTGCTCCTGCACCATTCTCCCCCTCTCTGCACAAACACTAAGGAATGTGAGGAGAGATCAGTGACACATGAATGCCCTACTTCTTAAACTAAGCTTCATCTACCCAAGTAGCTTCATATTTTTTCTTTTCCTTCCACTTGATGAGGTGCTCCATGTACACCTTCTACCTTGTAGATTTCTTCACCCTTGACTCCAAGATTATTTCTTCCTAAAGCTTGTATTTAGTAGGTAAGGCTATATTGCTTACATCCTTGAATATTTCTCTATTGTTTTGATCCATGCCATTGACTATTCCCTTATATCTAATCAGATCAACTATATTGAACACTGGTGAAATCCTGAAATCTGCAGGTAACTCCACCTTGTATGCATTTTTCCCATACTTGGCTAACACCTTGCATGGTCCCACTCTTTTCATCTACAATTTGGTTGATGTACCCTTCTACAACCTAGATTTGTTGAGGTGGACCATGACATAGTGTCCTACTACAAATTGCAAATCTTTTCTTGACAAATCTACTTTATTCTTCAACTTTTGTGTAGCCTTGGTAACTGTCTTCTTTACTTGCTCCTGAATCTCTGTCATGGTCTAAGTGAAGTCCTTTGCATGTCCACTCTTATGCTCCATAGCTCCAAGATCTCTGAGCTCGCACACACCTCTTGGGTGCATTCCATACACTATTTCAAAAGGACTCTTCCCTGTAGTCTTGTTCACACTGTCATTGTATGCATACTCAGCCTATGATATGTCCAAGTCCCATGTCTATCCATACTCCTTGGTTAGGCATCTTAGAAGGTTACCTAACACCCTATTAACCACCTCTATTTTCCCATTAGTCTAAGGATGGTAAGCTGATCCAAAAGATAGGTTGGTACCTCATCTACTCCATAGAGTCTTCCAAAAATAACTCATGAACTTCACATCCCTGTCTGATACAATGCTCAAAGGCAATCCATGGATCCTTACAATTTCCTTGAAGAAAAGGTGAGGAATGTAACTAGCATCATGAGTGGTTTTGCAAGGGATAAAGTGACTCATCTTGCTAAATCTATCTACCACCACATAGACACTATCAAACCCTGTCTTAGTCTTAGGGAGTCCTACAACAAAATCCATGCTAACACATTACCATGGTCTATTGGGAATAGGTAGAGGTTGATACAAACCTGCATTACTAGCTCCCCCTTTGGCCTTCATACAAACTACACACTACTCCACATACCTCCTGACATCCCTTGGCAACTTGGGCCAATAATAGAACCTTTGCACTAGTTCCATTGTCTTGTTGATACCAAAATGACCACTAAGACTACCATTGTGTTTCTCTTGGATGAGATTCTCTCTCATAGAACCTTTTGGCACACACAATTGATTTCCCTTGAATAACAGTCCACTTTGCAAGGTATACTTTGAGTATTGACTATGAAAGTGATTCTCAAAGTTAGAACATACCTTGTATGCTTCCAAGAAGTCTTCATCTTCACCATAAAGATCCTTGAAACTCTCTATCCCAATGCTCTTTAACAATATCTCCTACACTGTCAGCAATCTTCTACTTAGTGCATCTACCACCTTATTCAAATGTCCCTTCTTGTGCTTTATGGTGAAAGTGAAAGCTTGAAAATACTCCATCCACTTCAAATGTCTATTGCTCAATTTATCTTGTGTGTTGATGTAGCTAAGTGCTTGATTATCAGTAAACACTACAAACTCTTTAGGTAGGAGATAATGCCTCCATTTTCTAAGTGATTGCACTAAAGAATACAATTCTAGGTCATAGGTAGAATACTTTTGCTTAGCTTCATTGAGCTTTTCACTAAAGGAAGCTACAAGTCTGCCTTCTTGGCTTAGCACTCCTCCTATCGCAACTCCACTAGCATCACATTCCATAGTAAACAACTTGTCAAAACTGGGTAGCAAAAGTATAGGTTGAGTTGCCACTTCTTGTTTCAGTTTCTCAAAACCTTTCTCATCTTCTTGAGTCCACTTAAACTTAGTCTTTAAACCACCTTTGATTGTGTCTAGGACTGGTGCACATATGTCACTAAAGTTCCTTATGAATTTTCTATAAAATTGGGCTAATCCATGAAAACTTCTTACCTTTGTCCCTGTGGTTGGTGTAGGCTAGTTTAGGATAGCTTCCACCCTGCTTGGATCAATCTTCAATGATCCTTGGGAAACTACAAACCCCGAATACACAAGCTCCTGTTTGAAGAACTCACATTTCTCTAGGTTGATGGCTAAATTCTCTTCTTGCAATCTTGTAAGAACCAACTCCATGTGCTTCAAGTGTTCTTCTGTTGCCTTGCTTAAAATGAGTATATCATCAAGATATACCACCACAAATATCCCTATAAAGTCTTTGAGCACTTCATTCAAGAGCCTCATGAATGTGCTAGGGGCATTAGAGAGGCCAAATGGCATAACTCTCCACTCATACAACCCATCATTTGTCTTAAAAGTTGTCTTCCACTCATCTCCATCCTTGATTTTGATCTTATTGTATCCACTCTTGAGATCCAACTTGGTAAAATATTGAGCTCCTCCAAGACAATCCATTAAATTTTCAATTCTAGGAATAGGAAACCTATACCTAATTGTGATTCTATTTATAGCTCTAGAATCAGTGCATAACCTCCACTTACCACCTTTCTTGGTTGCTAAGACCACTGGTACTGCACATGGGCTGATGCTCTTCCTAATCAATCCTTGATCCAATAACTCTTGCACTTGTCTAGCTACCTCTAGGTTTTGATCCAGGGTAATCTTGTAGGCTGATTTGTTTGGCAATGAAGCCCCTGGTATGAAGTCAATCTAATGACTAATGGCTCTCTTTGGAGGTAAAGTTGAAGGTGTACCATCACTGACTATATCTTTTAACTGTTCTAGCAACTCTTGGGATACTTCGGGTATGACTGCTTGTTTAGCCTTGTCTTCTTCTTTACATTGCAAAATAACCACATATCCTTCACCCCCTTGATGTAGGTTAAGGAACTCTTTACCACTACTCAACAAGACACTAGGGGTCTTTGACTATCCTTCTTCCTCATTTGGTAGTGACTGCAATTGATATTTCCTTCCATCCTTCTTGAATGAGATATTATTTTCCTATCCATCATAGATGGCACCTCTGTCATACTGCCATGGTCTGCCTAATATAAAATGGCATGCATCCATGGGTAATACATCACACATCAACTTGTCTTTATACCCTCCAATGGAGAACTCCACCATTGTTTGCTCATTGATAAGAACACTCTATCCTTTGTTCAACCATGTCACCTTGTAGGGATTAGTGTGGGGTGTTTTCTCTAATTTCAACTTCCTCACTACCTCCTTAGAGATGATGTTATCAGTTGAACCTGAATCCACAATAACCTTGCATACTTTCCCAAGTATTTCGCATCTCACTCTAAATAAGGCTCTTCTTTGCGTTGGCTCTTCCTTGACCAGTTGTCTGATCAAAACTCTACTAAACATCAGATTCTCCCCCACTTCTGATTCAATGTGACTAAACTCTAGTGATTTGACACTCATGGTGTCCTCTTATGCATATGCCACTCTCTTTTTAGTATTTGATAAAGATGCTTTCTTCAGGCACCTATAAGCTAGATGACCTACTTGACCATAGTTGTAAAACTTCATAGTGGCAAAGTATGAGCTACTTATGCCTTCTCCTCTTCCTCTATTTGAACCTCCTTGAGTTCCTCTACCTCTTCCATAACCTCCTCTAGAAGTTGTCTCACTTCCATGCTCAGTAAGCTTTGATTCTCCCTATTTTTTTTGTTCAGTCCCTCTACCTTGGTATCTACCTCTATGTCCTCTTTGATCTTTGCCTTTTCCTCTGCCCTTAGAAGCATGTTCTTGTTTCCTTTTACTCCTCTCTTCAATCTTTATAGCCAATTGATAGCATTGGTGCACTGTCTTGGGACTTAGAAGAGTCATCTCCTCTTGAATGTTCCACTTCAAGCCGTTAAGATATCTAGCCACCTTGAGACTTTCATCCTCTGTCACATTAGACCTCATACAATTTTTTTGAAACTCCTTAGTATAAGTGTTCACATCTTGATCTCTTTGCCTCAAGCTCTATCTTTTCTTGTGCAACTGAATCTCATAATCATCTGGCATGTATGCTTCTCTTACTTTGGCAGCCATTCCCTTCCAAGTAGAGATAGGCTGCTTGCCTTCCTTTTCCCTCTCTATCTGAATGAACTTCCACCATGTCAAGGAGGAACCTCTCAATCTTGATTTGGCCACCTTTACCTTATGTGCTTCAGTGACCCCATCACACTCAAAATGGTTTTCCATTCCCTCTATCTAATCCATGACTAGTTTAGCCTCCATTTCCCACTAAACAGTGGTATGCCTTCAAGTGCTTTTCCACTCAAAGCCTTCAAAGCCTTCAAGAAAGGCTCTTCTTTCAAAATAGGGTCAGGTTCAGGGATCTTATCTTCCTCTACAACCTCTTCTTTCTTTGGTACCCTTCCTTCAAACTACGTTTCATTCAATGCTTGCTCCAGTTGGTCTATTCTTTCCCTCAATACCCTATTGTCTTCCTCCTATCCTTCAACCATCTTGGCCAACTCTGCATTTGTCACCATGATGGTAGAATCACTAGACTCAACCTCTAACATATATTATTCTATCCCAAATCTTTTGCTTGCTCTAATACCTTTCTGATAGGGAGGGGGTTGGAGGAATCAATCATAGATTCCTGCTCTAGGTCTTGCTTGCAAGACCTCCTTGGTGTTTTTCTTCACCACCTTAACCTATAGGACCCTTCTCATGTTTGGGTACCCCTAGTTCTCCTGGACAACTCCACTACCATCACCATTCAACCAACCAAGTCAATCTTGGTGCAATGTCTCCAACTCTTCCTTAGCCCTTAATCTACTCTAAAGGCTAACCGATCCTCATACTCAATTAGATCTTTGTAGGGGTGTAGAGATGTCTTCAACAACTTCAAACAATCCTCCTATGGTTCTTGAAGGTTTACCAAACTCCACCTTTTCATTGCTTTCACCAAACCCTCATTTAGGGTTAGAAAGGCTACTAGCCTAGGAGCCGTAATTAGGTCTCCACCTCCGAGAAAATAGGTCAGTCCTTGAAATTTTCCCAAAGAACATAGGATATTTCCTTAGGTTTCCTAACCCATATGCCCACCTCTCAATGATTTTTGGGGTCTTGGACCTTCACTGCCTGCACACAAGCGTAAACCACATTTTGGCCATGATTAGGTCTTTTTAAGCCATTTCTTGACCGTACAGCAAACTGTCGGTTTATTTCAACCACCAAATGGACTATTGAAGTCTCCTCCTTCATTGCAAGTCTTTGTAAGGCATCTATCTACCTCTCCACACCATGCCTTGATAGGGAAAGGTCACCCCTACAAACCAAGTGCTTAGCACTATCTATCTTTCCTTGCCGGGCAATGTCAAGCTCACCTAGGAGAAGACTTTCTCCATGATTCCTTGACTCCTATAGACTCATAACCCTAACCTATTTACAGACATGGAGCCTAGCCACATTCCCCACAATCCTGTACACTAGATACAGTGGAAATGTGAGCTAAAACCCCATTTTACATAGTCTACCAATCAGAACAACAACTAAAGAAAAACAAAGTAATTACAGGATAGCTGAAACGAATAACCTAACTATCTACTATTCAAAAAATGCTTGAAAAATAGTTTCACTACATCCTACTTTATTCAAAATTCCATGATCAACCCATTAACAACTAATTTAGGCAAAACAAAACAGGAAATGCACACTTAAAAATCACTGTTTTCTTGATTCCAAAGCTAAATACAAACTCGAATGCATCCAACCTTGTTTTTAGGTCAAGGCCCACCTTAAATAGGGTTCCTCAATTAGTTATTCTCTCTTGGTCTGACATGTAAGCTATCAAGTGGCAAAGTTGTAAAATGCACTGTGTTTTTCAATTTTTGCCAAATTCTAGAAAACAAAGTAAGGTGAGTTACTAAAATCATCCATCCTATCTCAGATTCTATCCTAGTGATCAACCACATTCCAAAACTATCTTCTCTACTCAATGGTCAACATGAGCCTCATGATAAACATCAAAAACAAAAGAAATGCATTCTAGACTTCCTGAATGCCTAGTGTTACCTAGGTGCTCCTACACCAGGTGCCCAAGCCAGTAGACATTGTGAGAGCAATAAAAATGATGGAAAAAGAGGCAGCCAAAAAGTAGCCAAGTTAGAAAAAAATATACGATTGAATGAATTTAGTAAAAGGTGGTGTAGCTATATATAGCAAAAGTTAACAGAGAGGCTTCACCAATGGGATGTCCATTTTTGGCCAAACCACAATGAAAATTTTTGAGGCAGAATGGGGCGAGGTTGGAAAATCATACGGAGAATCTAATGGAGCTCCTTGAGAAATAAATTTGGGCATTAAGGAGTAAATACCCTCATGCACCAATAGTTGACGTGTATCCTTTCCATCATCTGCGCCAACCTGTGCGCTAATAAGAAGGGACATGGATTAACACACTAAGGCTTTGAAAAATTAATGAAGTTGTCTTTTCAAAGAGTACCTTGTGTCATCTTGATATGCTCCATATGACGAAAAGCACACTTCCCAACATAATGAATTAAAGGAAAAGAGAGGTGGAAAAAGGCATGTACTAATTATTTTCTCCCTACTTTTTCAGCTTTTTTGAGGGATATGGATCTCCTATCCACACGTATTACACCAATGACAACATTTATGAATTATCAATAGTGGTAAACTCATAATTACATGTAAAGTTTTGGAATTAATCTCATTCAAAGCAGGTTGATTTTGGTATGAAGGAAACATTTTTGTAACTAGAGAGTTCCTGTATCATTTCCAAGAAATCATGGCGAAAGTATCTACCTCTGGCTGGTAGGATGAAGCGGCAAACAAAAGACCCGATTATGTAGAAATTTTTGGGCACTACTTATTCGCTAATGCCCTACCCCAGAAGAACAACCATTTGAACGTTGCAGAAAGCATTAAGAAAAGAAGCACCTTCTAAAAGAGGTAGTTCAAGATATAACTAATAATGTCTATGACCCCTGGTTATCCACCAACCCTTAAAACCTAAGGGAAGGTGATTTTCAAAGGATGTTAGACCATGAATCTACAAAGGGTTTTTCTTTTCAACTCTGGAATAGTGTTCATCCATAGTTTGTGTTGCCTGAGGTTCATCCATGCCTAGAGCTAGTTGACATGTGGGTAAAAGGGTTTAACAGAAATACAAAGACTATTGAAGGTCATGCAGTCAAGATCGTCATTTCAGCCCAAGCTATACAAAACATGATGTGTATTCTTGTGGGTTGGAATGTAGACCCTTTTAATGAAGAATAGATGGATGCTTTGGGGGAAGATATGTTCAAGAGAACAAGTTTTTATGAAGATGAAACAAAGGAATGGTCGCAAAGAGGACAGATTCACTAGCCTCTATCACAAAGAAAAATCAATACATAGTCTGTATTCTCAATGTTGGCCTGGGTCTTTGGTTTCGACAATGATGAAGAGGTTAACCCTTTCCAGTTTGATCTAGGCCTTGTACTCAAAAGAGAAAGAGTGCAAAGACACTATGATTTTTCTGAAGTAATAGCTAGAAATATGAAGCTACAATTGGATATGTGCAGGATCACGATGGGCCAAAAAGTGGAAATATCATGGGTATGTGGCTGATGACTATTTTTTTACCCAAAATTGATGAAATTAAAATGGTTTTTAAAGGAGATTCTCAGCTTTCGAAAGATATAAATTATGCTTTATTTTCAATTTAATAAGTAATTATTATTCATTTTCTATTCAAATTACGATAAAAGTCATGATTGATAGGCTGATTGAAAAACATTTATAGCTTTCAAATAGTATCACATTTTTAAAATCCAAAACATGTGTCACATTCTATGCTTCACATACTATAGTATTAAAAAAGAAAAAATGATTTTCATGAAGTTTTGACCAAGTTAAGGTGGTCAGACATACGAGTTTTTATATTTTAAAAAAAAAATTAATAAAAAATTCATAATTAATTATTTACTTGGAAACAATTACAAAAAATATGCATCACATCGGGCATGAGACCTCTAAATCTTATAAAAAATATTATCATTTTATTGTGTTTAGGGTGGTTAGATAGACACCTACTTTTTTCCTTGAAATTTAAGTACCACTACATTGAAATTTCAAATTCTCACCAAATAGATTTTTTTTTAAAAACCCTAGTAGTTTAGAAACTACATTCAATTTTCTACAAATTCTATTCTTACATATTTTTGAAATAATATAGATAACTTATTCAAAATTTTACGTCAACTTCTCTAACTCTGATTTTTTTGAATTTTTTGCCATTTAAGGGCCTATTTTTTCCATGATGATCCTGCACATACCCAGTTGAGGAACTACAGTATGGAGTCCAAGTTCAGGTATTCTTTCATCCTAGTCCATTTGTTATTGCATCAAAATTTTGAATGGCTAGGGAGAGATGTGCTAATATCTAGGACGGATGAGAGAGGTTATATCCAACCAATCTCTATGTGGACCCCCATGTTCACAAGGACAAGAGATTACTATCAATTTACAAATTGTTTTCTAAGACCAGTGCTACAAGATTTATTGCCTCACCTTTTGGGTTGTTTTTAACAAGAAGTTATTGAATGGATAGAGCACCCACCTATCCCAATGGATTATTTTCTCGACAAAGATTTTACCTTCATTAGATTCCATGGTTATCTTGGGGAAGTTTTTTGACTCCCCAGATTTGTGATAGATAGAACTTTTGCACTAGAAGCTTGCCAACAAATATCTATTGTTGATAGAATTTATGGGGTTGGGAGGAATAAAACAAAGCTTTTTTATCTTCCCCTTATGATTGCAAAGAGCTAGGTGGTATTAAGCAAGTAGAAGGTTGAGGATGAGATCCATAATCATTGGTTGTTTTTGGCTTGGTCCTCATTTTTGACAATTGAAATTATAACCCAGATGGGCATTTCAACTTAAGACATGATTTCAGGGAGTATTTTTCTAGGAGGAATCCTACTCGGAGGAGAGTGCCAAAATATACATTGACCTAACCCAAATACTAGAAAGATGACCAAGATGGCTATGTTTTTATCAGCCCTAGACACAATACCATAGGAATCTCCTAATGAGCAAATCTCTTAGTGCTAGGTTAATATGAAGGGGATGGTTGGAACTGAAAAAGACTAATTTCTAGATATTTTAACAAGAAATGAGGAACTCGAGTGCTTTGTTTGGTAGCTTCCAGCTCAATGAAGAATTTGAGGACATATATGATCAGGAAGCTAATTCCAACAATAACAATCCTGGAATAAGCCACAAAATTGAAGAGGAACAAGCTCCACTCATGGTTCCTAGGCCTTAGGATCCTGAAAACCAAAGAATATTGGGATCAAAACGCCCACAGGTTCCATCCACATCCCAAGCCTGAAGCAAAGGAAAAGAGGCCCGATGATCTCTAAAAGGATCCTCTACAACCACTAATGCCTGCCTAATGAAAGACTTCTTGAGAAGGAGATCAAAATGTGATGACTCTAATTGGGAAAAGTAGAGGAATATTCACGACTTGAGTGCCCCTAGTATGATGATTCATTAGGAGCCGGAAGTGGAATTTTTTTTGTGGAAGGTATCATCGGATCCAATTCAAGTTACTTTCACTCCCCCTCTTCTTCCTATTTTTCCATCTCTGGTTCAACCCCAACCCCTTCCTATTGGAGATAATGCCCCATTTTTGGCTCCTAAATTAATAGTGATAAATATAAACCCTTCCATTGAAAGTGAACCCGCTAAAAAATGTTCACATGATGGGAGAACGTCATCTTCCATGGCTACTATTATGCCATTAGTTGTTTCATCCAAAACCCCTATTATTATATCTAGATCTATGGCTTTTCCTATTACCCCTGGCCCATCTACTTTAGGGAAGGCCCACTTATATCAGCCTTTTTCTATTTGTGCCCCTATTATTTCTTCCCTTGCTCCTTTTGGCATTCCACCATTTTCTATGATCACGTTGCCATTCACATCTCCTCATGCACATGCATTTGAGGTTTCCTCCATTGTCACCATGTTCATACTACCCCTTGGTGCTCCCATTGCAGCTCAGAGTGTTGATGTCCCTCAAACTCTTTAGGGCCATTTTGATGCCACCAAACAGGCCCAAAAGACCAGAAAGTTAAAAATGTTGTCAAAGAGTGTCGAAAGGCCTACAACTAAAGGAATTGAAGCTTATTTTAATGAAGAAAAAAATTCCCTACTTATCACTACAATGAGGCCTCTAGTTTCCAATTCCAAAGGACAAATGCAAATAGAGGACTTTGACATTCATGTTGTGGGTCTAGATCTAAATGAAACTTGCTTGCGTGATAAGATGGTCGTAACCAAAGCCACACAAAAAGTAGTATATGTTCATTATGAATGACTGGACATGAAATTAAGAAAGAATGAGGCTGAGCTAGAAAATGTTAAAGGGACTGTGAGGAGGTTGCAGAATGAGGCCTTAGCCAAAGATGCTAAAATGAGCAGTGTAAAAAAATTCAAGGCCAACATGGAGATGTGTCCAAGTTGCTTGTAGACATGGTCCGAAATGAATAGGCTCAGATTCATGGTGAAAATGAAAAATTAAAGAGATATTTAGTTGATTTTGGATCCTAGAGTAGCAACAATCTATGGAGAGTTGAGATTGAGATGGAAGAATCAAGACAAGAAGTCGTAAGTCTTAGCTCCAAATTGGAAAATGCTCTTTGAGAGAAGGGTTAGATAGAAGAAGATATTAAAGGAAGAGAGGCCCATTAGAACCAAGAGTTAATGGTTGCGAGAAGGTCTAGATCTTTGTCCATAATGAGAAGATTAGTGGCTATGCATTGGGAGAAAATAATGATTAGTGTGTGTGTATTGAGCCTTGCCTTACAATTTATAAGGGATGTTCAAGAGCTAAATGCCAAAGTTGGCCCGATGGCTGACCATTTTATGCAGACATGTTCACCCTAGGTGGTAGGATCCCAAAGTTTTATTTCAAAATTAAGTGTTGCCATTGATCAAGTCCTTAAAAGAGCAAGAATTCCTAATCGTAGGGTTTCCTCCATCAAAGCCAATGAAATTATCAATTGCCGCTTGGTTGCAGAAAAATAGAAGAATCATCATGTGATACTAAAAAAAAGAGTCTCTGAGATCAAAAAGGATTTCACCATCTTGGTTGGTTTCTATTTTCCTCCCCTCCTCTCCCCAAACGAAGATGGACTAACAATGGAGCAAATCAATGAGGTAATCCAACGTAAGATTCAAACTACTACTAAACTCCTAGGCTCAAGTACTGTACCCACGGTGGATGATTTTGAGCGTGAAATCCATCATTTTTCTTGGCTCTATTATCATCTAGGTGCAATCTCTTCTAGGTGGGGTGTTCCCTCTTTCAAGGAGATTTTTTATCTCGAGCAGGCATACCAACAAATTTGGACCCTTGTTTACCAACCAATGCAGATAGGGAAGCTCAGAAGCCACTTTCATTAGACTCTAGGAGCAACCAGAAGCCTAGGTTTGAATCTCCACTGAAGTGAAGAATCCTCTGAGTCACCAGAACTGTAAAGGTTTCTTTTGTCATTTAACTTTTTGGGTTAAGTAAATGTCTATGGTGTTGGCTATCTTTGCACTCAAAGAAATTTAAATATTACAAAGGTGCACAATACACCACATGGTGGTTGTGAAACTTCTCCTTTCATTTTTCTTTCGGGGGATTTTAAGGACACGTGTTTGATGCTCGAACTTTTCCTTGGGAGCTATGTTTCCAAGTTCGGGAGCTTCCACCCTACTAACACATCATCCTCAATAAAGATTATGAACACCACCCAATAGGATATCTAATCAGGTCTTTTGTCTGAGCTAACCTTTTCTTCTTTTTTGAGATGGGAGTCTTTGAGTCAGCACCTTGTAGTAATGTGAGTAATCAATTGTGTCAGATGACTCCTTTTCAGATCTAATCATTTTTTTGGTCTTATCTTCATCTAAATATCTGGAGGAAATTAATGCAGTAGCTAAGGGATGAATGCAAAGATATTTTATGGCCTAAGTAAGATTTTTGGATTGGATCGTATGCTATCAATCATCAACACCTGGCAATCATTACTTCTAGATTAAGGTGGTACTTTCTTCTTTCAGTGACTATATGATAGGGGAATTTTTGAAAAAAAAATTGGTGTGTGTGTTAGATGATTCATTATCAGAAGATAAATTTTCCAAGAGGAATTTATTTTTCTCCGAAAAGAGAAATTTCTCTTTCTTTTAAATTTTATTAGGGTTTATGAACTATATTTCAGAAAGCAAGTTATAGAATTACTTTATTCTAGAAAATTATATCTATTAAGGTTCAAACTATTGTTGGATTGGCATTCAACCTTTGTTTAAAAGTTTTAGTTTTAATTAAAGGCACAAACTATTAAGGGAAATTTTTACTTTTATTTTTGTTATGAATGAAACATTGTTCCTTGTAAGCTATATTCTAATAGTTTAAATAGCAGATTTCTATGCTTTATGCTTGTATTGAGAAATAACATTTTGGGAAAATCAGACCATGTCATTGGAATTTTTCATTATCCTTAAGGTTGTTATCTTTTTGTGCTATGATGTATTGGGAGATAGAGTTCCTATAATTTTCTAAATTATCATTCTTTTTCCCTAAGGAATTTTTTTATGTTTGATCGGACCTCAATGAACACTACCTGTGGAAAGATTTGAAAGTCTGCACTGTGTTTGAAGTTAGCCTTTGTTGTTTGTTCTCTTTCCTACAATGAAGGGTTGTGGCATTTTTTGTCTTCTATATCAATCATAGGAATATTTCTGAGTTTGAAATGTTGTAAAAGCTTTGGTGTATCGCCTTTTATGTTTTCAATTTTTTATTTCTTTCTTTCTCCCTTATCTCAAAACCCAAAAGAAGAGCTAACTTTCTATAAAAATCTTGGAGGTATTTACTGAAATGCAATTTTTCCCCCACTCATTGAATTTCCCATAATATTGTCAGAGAGGTGCAAGCTTTGATGATCAACAGCAAAATAAACATAAAAAGAGGAAAGAGAGATAAGTGAAAAGAAATAGAGTAGATAGATGGGAGATTGACATGAATCAGTGAGTGTGTGTGATGCGAGTCTGGAAGATTAGTGCAAAGCCTAAATGTTGAGTTTCTAGATGTAGTGAGCATAAGATGTACTCTATCATTCATGCATGTATGCAAGTGGTTGAGCAAACTATTGCAAATCTCTTCATTTCATTGATATTTTTTTCTCTCTATAACGTATCTCTTCTATCTTCTTTGTATCTCTATGGTAGTGAGCCCTCTGGGTTGTTAACCCTGTTGGACAATGAGTCCTAATCTAGATAGTGAGTCATTTTCTTGGTAGTGTTCCATGTTTCTTAGGCAGTGAGCCTCTTGTAATCAGTTTTGATATTCTCTATAGTGTGGGTTAATCCTCACCATGGTTTTTCCCTTATTGGGTTTTCCACATAAATATGGTGAACTATTGTGTTTTGGTTTTCATTTTCTGCACTAGTATTTAATGTGTAATCAATTAAGCAATGTTAATATTTAGTTTCAGTGAATGAATTAAGGTTTAAATCAATGAAAATTGATTCACCCCCCCAACTCTCCATTGTCATTTTCAACACAATCTACATCTGCACTAAAGAAAATCCAACAAGAGTGGGGTGCCTCTTGAGATCAATCTTTAGGGCCATCAAAGGTATAAGGTTATGGTTTTAATTTTATTTCATTTCCTTGATTTTTTATGCTTTTCGTGCTAAGATTTTACCCCTCTATAACTATCATGTAATCAATGCAACATTAGTCAAAAGATTTGATCTTCCTTATAAAAGTTAGATAATAGTATTTTTAATAGAGTAACATAATATTTGACATATCTATAAGTGGATGTTAGTGTCAATGATATTTTTATGTTTAATGATAGTAGTTATTACCTTGAAAAAAAAAGAAGATATCTCAACCTAATGAATGGTTGAGAGTATTGTTTGGAATAAAATATTATATCATATCTTTGGAAAAGAATGCTATGATTTTATTATTGATTTTTTTTATCATGGTAATTTTATGAGATATCAAACCCAATTGTGGTTATAAATTAGATATTTCCACTAGTAATTCTTTCATATTGGTTAATAATAAAAGTATATAATGACATACTAATCTAAGAATGTGTAGATGATGGAAAATGTGTTGAAGTGAAACTATTGAATTTTTTTATCATACCTTGAGAATATAGTCATTGGAAAGATCTTTAGGGAGTTTTATAAGGTTTTTGAAAATCTTTAAAATTTTAAAAGTGTCTATGTCCATATGTATAAGATTTTATGGGGAAATTATTTTGGTGAAAATTTTGGTCTTCCCTAATTAGTTTAAGTTCTTGGGGTTTCATCACATTTAGAATTTGTTACACCACATCTCCCAAAATATTGTGGCATAAATGGATGTGTATGATGTGTGAAAGAGGGCTACAAGTTCATGGAAATCATTGAGAGATTATTAAAGATCATGGTTTATAGTTCATGCAAAATTAGGCATGTGGAAGACCAAAGGTAGGGAAGGTCTGTTAGTTGAAATTTTCTATTAAATATTTCTACTATTAGGATATGTTATATTTACCATGTAACATGTAATAATTCTCATACATGTCCTTCCCACATGTCTTCTTGTTGATATCTCGATGTTGGTCCATATGTTTATATAGTGATAGAAGAGAGGCACATGATTTTCACTAGATCATAGAGAAGGGCATAATGAAGGTCAAAGAGGATATGAAACTGTAGGCATCCATAAAAATCTGCAAACAAATAAACTTCAAGCATGGGTTAGTTTTTTGCAAACTCTATTAAAATGCCGCTATGAAATAATGCAAAATGATCTCTAACATGATAACAAAACAAACCAAACTAAAATCAAGAGAAAAACATAGTGCATACCTATTCCATAGTGGATTGGTGTCACATGTGCAAGTGACCCTTTCCCAATCCTTGATACAAGCTTAAGATGATGCAAATGCAAATAGGATGAAGAACAAGATTATTTCTCAAACCAAGAGAGTAACCTTGCATGAAAGTTGTGGATCCATGAATGAGAATGAAGGCCTTCTTTTATAGATTTTCTTGATGAGAGATTGACCAAGAGGGTGAATGTGGGACCAAAGATCCACAAATGAGAAGAGGACATTTGTCAAGTGGTGATAGGCCAATGGATGTGCAAGATTTGGGAAGAGTGCTCATGAGAGGGAGAATTTGAATTCAAATTTTGCAATAAATTTTGAGAAGGGGACAAGAAAAATAGCAATAAATGTAATGTTGGAGGGACAAATCAACTTGTCATGTTGAGGGAAAATGAGGGTTTTTAGTAAATCAATAAAATTGATTTATTTGTGCAAGTGGAGATATCTAGAGAATGCAAGTGGGTGAGATTAGTATTTAATCATGGTTAGATTAAATAAATGATGATTATGTTAGTTTAATGATGATTAGGTGAGTTGACTTTTAGGACTTTGATATTTAATTTATTTAAATCAGAAAATGATGGAATATGATTTTGGATTTGATTTAAATGGATGTTTGATTTATTAAAAGGTTGATGATAATGTTTTATTTAATTTTTAATGAATGACCTTAGGAGATGAGAATTAATGAAATTACCTGATAATGAATGAAGGTGAATCTTGAACATGAAATCTAGTTTAGTTCATGAATGAACCTAATCAAATGCAGAATGTTAATTTTGCATGTCTACATTTTGCCCCTCTTTGAAGCAATGTACTTGTTGCGTTGGTTCAAAGAATAACTTGCCACAATCAAAATTCAAAAAATTTCTAATTTTTCGGATGCCCTAGCGGAAAGAAGTACACTGGTACATTGGCCCCTCGAGAGATCGAGTGAAAAGATTCGATTTGAGGGTCGATCTCACGATAAAGAGGTTCAAAATGGGTGGTTATGGATGATGATGCAAATGAGATGATTTTAAGATGCTTAGAATAACAAATCTATATTATCTTAAACAACTTAAATGATTATATGATGCAATATGGATGAGATTGTTGATGTGATATGCTGTGATTATGCAATGGATGATTTATGAGATGCTTAGACTAACAGATCTATATTATGATGATGATTTGCATGTGAGATAATATGAAAAATACTAATGATTTATGGATGCAAGATAAATGCATAATGGATGCATGATGGATGCACTGGTGATGATGATTAACTATTCATGTTGTGATGTTAGTGCGGAAAATGAAGAAATTATATGATGACAAGAGGATCCAACAAGCCAACATTATGAGAGATGATGGTGAGAAATGATGATGAGAAATGATGATGAGAGATGGATGATTTTGCTTTATCAAGGATTGGGATTTTCAAAGGGTCACTTACTTTATGTTTGATAACATGCCTAAGTATGATGCATCAAGGTATGAAGGACCAGGATGGCGTTCTACTTAGTGTGATGGACTTTGACTCAAAAAATAGATAGGAGTATTCTTGTTCAAACTTGACATACGAAAACCTTGCTAGGATGCACTTTAGAAGTTTCAAACATCTCGGACCAAAACATGGAAAGGTATAACCAATCAATGCAATAGTCAACAAGCTGTCCAAAAAATCCTCTATACATATCTAACAAAGAAAGTATTCGCCAAGTTATTTTACAAGAACATCCAACAAGCACAACAGACAAAAGAATAATGATCATTGCCCCATTCCTATCTCTCTAAATCCTTCATTTAGATATCATCGAGAGGTCCTTGGACTGAGCGCAATAAGATAAGTCAAAAGAAAAAGGTAAAGCATACAAACAAGTCGATGTTCTTCAATACCGCTAACCAAAAGGGAATGTGTTTTTAAGGATAAGAACTGAAACTTATTGCCAAAAGATAATGCCCATTGTATGAAGGATACATCCTAGGACATGTTAGTGGATGGCGGCACATCATTCCATTTATCCAAAATGTTCTTTCTGATAAATAATGCCCCTTGTAGGAAGGATTCATCCTAGGACATGATGTTATCAGATGATTGATATGGGACTATTTGGATGATGGACTATCGACACAAATACTTGACCAACTTGTTTACGTACTGACTGAGACTTGAGACTTGATGCTTTTGAGATTTGCTTTTAACCTACTAAACTTGTTTGTAACTGTTTCACCAAAGGTTGAGGATGACAATTAGTTTATTATGAATGGTGTTTATTGCAGGTGCAAGTAAGATGAGGTAGATGGATTTTTTCAAATATTTGGATGTTTTTGACATTTTGAAATGTTTTGAGGCTGTTTTTGGTATTTTCAAGATTTTGCAAATGTTTTGATTTTTCAAAATTTCAAATGTTTTTGGGATTTTCTGAGATTTTGACCGAGAGACTAACCTAAAGACCTATCCTGGGGGCCTCAGGAGCTGATCGACAGATTAGCCTTGCCTACGTTATACACACAAAGACCACGTAGTTATTGGACAACTTGACCGATTTACGGATGACGATATACATGATGAGATGTTGGTTTATTATGAGACTCCTATAGGACTGACCTAAATGTCTCGGGGGATGATCAAAGATCAACCTTGCCTCGTTCAAGCTTAGAGATGACGTAGTTTGACAAGACGACCTTGTTTTTGGCTTTTTGAATAAATTTTGACCTATTTATGGATTTTCTGATGTTTTGATGTTTTTGGATTTTCTGATTTTTCTGATGTTTTTGGATTTTCTAATGTTTTGAAGTTTTTGGATTTTTTGATTTTCTGATGTTTTTGGTTTTTTCTAATTTTCTGATGTTTTTGGATTTTCTGATTTTGATGACTTTAAGACCATACACGAATCTGATCCAATGAGAATGTGCCCCTAGTGTGATGTAATAGACTACCCCAATAAAGGCAGGACAAGTTGTCCTTGAGGATGGGCCAAGTAGTACTAGGAGGGATCATGATACGAACATAGGACCAAGCTATGGTGTGGATGCGAGTGGATGAGTGATGGATGGAGACTTGGATGCGATGGATGATGGAAGTGAAATGGATGAATGATGCAGGTCAAGCCATAAAGGTCCTGGTGGATGGAAAGTGCTTATTTACACAAGGCATCTGTTTGCCATGTTTTCACCAAGGTACTTGCCCACAGTGCCACTGAAGTGGTTTTCACTAGAGGAAGATTTTTCTCTTTACTATTTTTGATCCTTTTTTGGATTTTTTTGGATTTTTTGGTTTTTTAATATTTTTGTTGTCACCAAGACACCTGTTTGCCAAGTTTTCACCAAAGTAACCATTTTTTAAGGAATTTTTCTAATTTTTTGGATTTTTTGGTTCTATACTTGGAAGAATTAGGCATAAAACTTTTTGAGATGGGAGCTATTCATGGGCTCCTGTAGAGGTTCCCCTTCGGGTGTTGATAGTTGATATGCCCCTGATTTATAGCTTGCTGTGATGATGAAAGGCCCTAACCAATTAGGTTTGAACTTTCCTTTGCTATTGGGATTTGGGACATTCTTCTGATTTTCTTTTAAGACCAGTTCTCTGACTTGGAAAGTCCTACTTCTGATCCTCTTGTTGTAGCTTCGTTTGAGTCTATTTTGATAGACTTGTAAGTGATTCAAAGCATTGATCCTTCTCTCATCTAGTAACTCTAGCTCGTTTAATCTTGACACCCGATAGTCCTCATTAGTGATGAGATTTTGTAATGATATTCTAAGGGATGGGAGCTCGATCTCAATAGGTAGTACAGCTTCTGATACGTAGACTAGGGAGAATGGGCTGGCACTAGTGGGTGTGCAGATGCTAGTTCGATAAGCCCAGAGGGTGGGATTAAGCTGCAAGTGCCAGTCACGACCCTTGTCATTGACTATTTTCTTGAGGATTTTGAGGATGGTTTTGTTTGTGGCTTCTGCTTGGCCATTGCCTTGGGGATAGTATGGGGTGGAGAAGTGATGCTGGATTTTGAATTTCTTGCATAGTCGTGAACCTCTTGGTTCTTGAATGGCATCCCATTATCTGATATAATGGCTTGTGGAACACCGTAACGACAGATGAGATAGTTCAAGATGAATTTTGAGATTTGCTTCCCAGTGATATATGTCATGGGTATGGCTTCCACCCACTTTGTGAAGTACTCAATTGTAGTTATAATGAATTTGTGACCATTGGATGAGGTGGGTGAGATTTTCCCAATGAGATTGAGTCCCCACTGCAAAAAGGGCCATGGTGTGATAATTGGATGAAGCTCTTGAGCTGGAGCATGGATGAGGTCCCCATGCTACTGACATTGTAAACACCTTTTAGCATGATCATGTGCTTTTCGCTCCATTGTGGGCCAATAGTGCCCCAGCCTCAACAGTTTCTTGGCTATGGTTATTCCACTCAAGTGTGAGCCACATATACCATTATGAACCTCGGTTAGAGTGGTTAATGCCTCCTCAACATTTAGATAGCGCAGTAAAGTACCCTCTATGATTCTACGGTATAAGGTATCACCTAGGATGACAAATCTGGATGCCTTTTTTATAAAGGTTCATTTTAGGCTAGATGGTAGGTCAGCAGGTATGACTCCTATGCGAAGATATGTGTAGATGTCGTGATACCAAGGATCGCCAGGACCAATGATTTGACACACATACTCTGATTCTGGTACCTCGAATGTGGGAATGAGAATCTACTTGATCAAAAATTTATATTTCGGCACATTGTGAGGGATGTCTACTAGAGACCCAATTGTAGCCATGGCATCAGGGACTCTGTTGTTGGTTCTTGGAATTTGCTCAAATGTTATGTCGATGAAGGATTCCTTTAGAGTCTCCACCAATTTTTTGTATGGGGTTAGCTTTTCATCCTTTGTCTGATATTCATTATTGACTTGATTTATGATCAACTGTGAGTCGTCATAGACCTTGAGAGCTATGATATTCCATTGCACTACTATTTTGAGACCTATAGTCAAAGCCTCATATTTTGCTATGTTGTTGGTGCAACGAAATGCAAATTTGTATGACTTCGGTATGCAATCCCCTTGTGGAGTAATGAAGAAGACACCAGCTCCTGATCCATGTTGCATGTATGAACCATCAAAGTATAGTTTCCAGTGGTCCGCTACATTGAGGTTAAAGATGAATTCGTATGGAAATTCAGATACAAGAGGATTTTCTGCATAAATAGGTGCCTCTGCTAGTTGATCTGCAATAACCTATCCCTTGATTGCTTTCCTCTCTACATACTCAATGTCATACTCTGATAGTATCATTACCCATTTTTCCATTCTACCCGTGAGCACTGCCTTGGATAAGAGATACTTGACGGGATCAATTTTTGTGATGAGCTTTATCTTGTGTGCCAGCATATAATGTTTGAATTTTTGCGATACAAACACTACTGCGAGGCAATATTTCTTGATGAATGAGTAATTTAGCTCGTGACCAACCATTGTCCTACTGATATGGTAGATGGCTCTCTTTGTTCCATTTTCATCATGCTGGGCTAATAAAGCCCCAAGGGCTGCTGCTATTACTGACACATATAGGATCAATGGCTTCTTTGGAATGGGTGGCATTAAGACTGGCAGTGTTAGTAGATATTCCTTTATTTTGTTGAATGCTTCTTCGCACTTGGTATCACGTTTGTATACTACCCCCTTGTGGAGTAGGTGAGAATATAGATTTTTCTTGTCTACCACTTGTGCTATGAACCTTCTAATGGATTGGAGCCTTCCTTGGAGACCTCTCAGTTGCTTTAAGTTCCTTGGTGCTTCCATCTCAAGGATTTCTTTGACTTTTGCTAGATCCACTTCAATGCCCCTCATAGACACTATGTATCCTAACAATTTACCCGATTGTATGCCGAAGACGCACTTCTTGGGATTTAGTATGAATTTGTATTCCTCTAATATGTCAAAGATAACACTTAAGGTTGCTATATGATCTTTTCGTTTTCTTGATTTGGCTAGGATGTCATCAACATAGTCTTCAACTGTCTTGTGAATCGTGTCATGGAAGATCAATGTCATGGCTCGTTGATATGTTTCTTCTGCATTCTTTAGGCCAAATGGCATCATGTTCCAGCAATAGGTCCCCCATGGACAAGTAAAAGTTGTCTTATGTTAATCTTCTTTTTCTATCATAATCTAGTTGTATCTTGAAAATCCATCCATTAGTGATAGCATCTCATGCCCTGCTGTCATGTCCACTATCATATCAATATTGGGAAGTGGAAAGTCATCCTTGGGACATGCTTTGTTCAAATCTCTAAAATATGTAGAGATTATGATAACTCCATTAGGTTTTGAAACAGGTACCAAGTTTGATACCCATTCTAGATAATCAATTGGTCAGATGTATCTAGCATCTAATAGCTTTTTGAGCTCCATTTTGACTAACAAAGCGATTTGAGGATGCATTTTTTGAAGCTTTTGTCTAATAGGTTTTGCATCTGGATACACTGCTAGGTGGTGGACCATAGTCTTTGGATCAAGTCCTGGCATATCAGGATAACTCCATGTGAAGATTATTTGTCTTTCCTTTAGGAATGCTGCTAGGAGTTCTTGCTCTTCTAATAATAATGATTCTGCATAGAATGTGATATGTGGGGTCTCCTCTGCTCCTAGGTTGACTGGATTGCATTTTTTGGCCAAGACTGCTAACTTCTCTTGATGAATAGCTCTTAGGGGAAGATTGAATCCTTCATCCTCAAGTGCCTCAGAGAGGTTTTCACCATTGGATACGTCCTTTCTTTTTACTATTTTCTTGTCAAAGAGTGCCACGGTGTGGTTTTCACTCAAGGAATTGGATATGATTCTTAGTTTCTCACTTTTGGGACTGAAGGATTCAATCATTTCCCCGTAATAGGTGTGTGTTTCCAACTCCATTATGAATCCTGCCTTGTGATCTCCATCTAGAATGTTATTCCTCAACCCCATGTATTCTGAGAGCACTTCATCATTTTTGAATGTATCGAGAATTGGTGGTCCTCATTGGTCATAGTCAATCAGTTGGGGGTAGACTAAGTGAATCTCATGATTTTGACTATCTGGTTCAAAGGATATGGTACTAATCATACACAGGGTCGTATCTTCAAATAACCTAGGTAGGTTGGATAAGGTATCTTCGTCATCGCTACTAATGTAGGGCTCAGTTATAAAATTATGTGTGTCTCTACCTATGACTATTGGTGAGTGTAATTGTACTATTATTGGTTGAGGAGAAACATTAGTGGCTCTAACTAGAGGACTTCAGCCACGTATGGTTATTCTCAGAGTGGTACATCCAAGACCAAGGTTTGTTATAGGTCGCGTCTCAGGCATGATTGGTATTAAGAGCCCATTGTCATTTTGCCCCAATCTTTGGTTTCTGTCATAACCCATTGCAAGCATCATTTGTAGGCCCTTTCTTGTCTCATCCATTGGTAATTCAGGTGTCGGTCTTTTATCTCGATACAACATGTGGGATGGATCTGCCTCAATAACCTCTTGACCAAGGTCTCCCTAGCTTGTGAATTCAGGATAGTCCTCAGGATTTGTTTGCAATGTAGAAGCTTGATTTTCTCGCGGGAATCCCCATGATCTAGGAGATTTAATGTGGTGGTTTTCATAATGTGGTTTTATTAAATGTTAAATATGAAAATCACCTTTGTCATTTTCTTTTAGTGTACCTTTGTGTTGTTCACTATAAAGTCACTATGTGATAGTAAGAAAAATAAAATATGGTGAGTTTAGGTCACTATGGCAGTCATGATGACCTCCTTATTAGATGTGTAGATATAAAATCATAGTTTGGGGGATTTGTTTCACATTTTCATGAGCTCAAACAAAGTTCATCTTAAGTATGCTGCCAAATCCTTGTTTCCTCAAGCCCCTTACTAATTTTTCATAAACCTTTCCATATGATAAGTATAAAATAAGTTTGGTTGGTGAGGTACAAGAGTTTTAATGATGGTGGAAAGATGAAAAACATAGTTTTTAACATTATACATAGTTTCTACTCAAAAAAAATCAAAACTATTTATCTCTTCAACATGGTTGATGGCCAACTGTTCAATAATTTCACTTGTTGGATGAGGTGGAATGAATCAGGGGTAGCTGAGGATATAATTTAAAGGAATTGTATGAAGAATTGAATGTACAAGACAAGGTTTTTAAGGTGGCTTAAAAAATGTTTCAATTTTGATTTGGACACAAGTTTTGAGGGGCTACCAACTTGGTATTAAGATGAAAGCCATCCTAAATATTAAGTCCATTACATTTCATGAATAGCATGTTAGAAATTTGACAAATTATATAAAGAACACAATGGGAATCTCAGTGGAGGAGAAATATCTATCTCTATGTGGATGAAACTTGAGACAAATTAGTTTGTTTGTTAATATGTTATCATTTATACTAGTATAGTCTTACAATAACACTTTAAAGTATCCTTGGAAGATGTGTCACAAACAAAGCTTCAGGAAAAATGATTTCATCCTAGAATTTCATGACAATCATACTACTAGAGCCATTGAGAAATATTTGTTAATGGAAATGATTTTCCACATTGAAACTAAAAATATAATTTTTTAGAGATGAAGCTCAACCTCCAACACAAGTATTTCATGAGAAAATTATGTCTATGGCTGATGTTGGATCTTAAGGTGAAGAATCAACTACCTCATTTGAATATGTTGCAATATTCACTCTAAGAGTTCATTACATTGTTGATCTGCATAGTGTAGGATAATAAACATTGTTACCAATCATATTTCTATTAGTAGGAAGTTATGTTTTGTTAGGATGAATCATTTTTATATAAACTTGTATAAGTAGACGTTTACATGAATGATCAAGCATGATGTTTTTGTGTGAAATACTTTTTTTTTTGTTGGAAGAGTTCTATTAATTTTTAAATCCATCATTTGGTATCAAAGAAGATGTAGATCTAAGCCTATATATGGTGATTGGATATGGATGAAATGATGTGCTTGAGATGAAGGAAGATGTTGGAGGATAATATGAATAAAAAACTATTATATGATGATCTCTATGGCTATGAGGAGTTATTGGACATGAGACAACATTGGGTAGTGCATCAAAAATAATATAAAATATATATAGTACATTGATTTGTATGTATTGAATCATTATTATGATTGTACATAGCACCAAGGACTTTAATTTATTCCCTCATGGAAAAGGGGAACCAATTCTATAATTTCCCCCACCTTAGTGGAGCATAGTTGATCTACAACACTCTAGAGTTGGTTGAATAATAAAAGATGGAAAATATCAAAATTTAATTTTTTGGCATTTTCTATGTTTTATTGAATTACATTTTCGAAGGTCTTTGGAGAAAAATTTGGGGTTGACATTATCATTTATCTAATAAAATTGAATATCCAAATGCATTGAATTTGAGGGACTGAAACTAGATCTCTTCAAGACCTTTCTAACAAAGTAAAGATGTCCTCAATCTGACCAACATGCTAAAAGTTGTGACCCCGCCAAATTGGGGTACATAAATTAACATGTTATTATCAATATTATGGTTCTAGTTATTTTATTCTCATAACCATTTGTTCATTTCAAATTCCTAAGACTATGGTTATTGCTGATATGCCTCATGTTGTATAGATTCAATCTATTTTGAATAAAATGGGGACTTGGAAGGTTCCCAGCTCTTAATTTACAAGTTTTCTATTTTGTCTAGTATTTACAATACCATAGGTTCTCATTCACACTAGGTATTATAATATGAGCTTATAACTGAATTCAATATTGCACATGATTGGGCCATCAAAGGATAGGAATAGAAAAAATAGTATTATATTATCCTTCTTTGAGATGTACACAACCAAATATGTTATATTAACAGGGTAACTCATCAGACCCTATCAAGGTGATGGTTGAAGAGTCTTTGAAGAAGTAATAAGAGGGTATAATGAATTATTTTTCATGATTATTCTAATAGAATCAATTTAATTAGAAACTAAATATGGTAGATACACCATTTTGTGGACACAATCCTTTTAAGGTACAAGTAAAAGTTGATATTCCAAACTTTTAAGGAAATATTGTTGTAGATGTTATGGATGATTGGCTATCAAAACTAGAAAAATATTTTTTTGTGAATATCATTTCTAAATGAAAGAAGTTAAATATTCACTCTTCAAGGCTAAAAACCATGTGAAGCAATCATGTGAGGAAAAATTTTCAACCAAGGAAATTCATGAGGATGGAGTATTCGATGATATCCCTACATGAGTTCAGAATTTGGGGAGCACATTAAAGAAGAATATTTCTTGAAGAAAGATATGAAGAAAAATATATGCAATGAAAGCTACATTAATAGAAAAAGACCACTATTTCCAATATTATTCTAAGACATTCCTTGCAAAACATTGTATCTAGGATATGGACAAACATCAAGATTTTAAATATCCTAGTGGGTTGCATTGTTCTATTCAAACATGGATGTATTTATTCTATATTGAAATTTTGAGAGATACTTACAAATATGTAAATAAAATTAAAGAAAAAACACTAAGAGATGAAAAAAGGAGAAAAAAATAAAAGGAGATCATAACAGTAGGTTTCGAGGAAAGCAAGAAAATAATAAATTCTTCTCTCAACCATCATCAAGTGCAAGTGGTAAGAAGACATTTAAGGAAATTGGTATGTCATGTGAAATTTATAAAATCTCCCAACATAGTACCAAAGATTGTAGAGATACCAAAAGATGAATGGAAAAAACCCACAAACTAGAGAAGGAAATCTATTTAGTACTTGCAAACCCTTTTGAGCTTAGGGATCATGAAAAAATCATTGAGATAGTCCCTTATGCCATATTACAAAAAATCTTGCCTCATGAAGAAGAGGAAGAATTTTTTAACTCAGAAATTTGGGTGACTTGAAAGGCCTAACATTTGATAGTTGATATTCAGAGTAAAAATAATTTGATATCTATTGAGGCTATTAAGAACATGAATCTAAAAGCAACACCTAATTCACAACAATACTCTATGGGTAGTGTGATTTGGTGATGAGATATCTAAGTAACCAAATAATGTTTCATGTCCTACTTCATTATACCATTGACAAATGACATAATTTATGATGTTGCATCATTGGATCTATGTGATGTACTATTAGGACAACCACACATGTACAAAAGACATGTAATATATGAGTTTGGACCATCTAGTTTTATTACTAAGCTAGGAGAATGAAAGTATAAAATACCTAAGTTATGTCCATATAAAAATATGCATCTCTAATTATTATTAAATAGTATAGGAATTTGATTGATAAAAATTAAGCTTTTGTATTACTAATGATTTAAACAAAGGAAACTAGGTTAGTCATAGGTAACACTCATAAAAAAATCACAACACATCAACAAAATTAAATGGATGGAATAATATAAGGCTATTGAAACATCTTCACTTCACCAACAAGAGTTCTAAGGCATTGTCAATTCCAACATTCCATTGATGTGATTCTAGGGACACCATTACCAAATGGGCCACTATATACGAGATCAGTTTTGGAGAATCATTAGATTAAAAAAATTGAAGATATTATATAGAATGGCTATATTTGACCAAGTTCATCACCATGTCAGAGTCTGGTCATTTTAACAAAGAAAGATGATGGAATTTGGCAATTGTGCATTGATTATTAGGCCTTGAATAAGATCACTATTGAAAATAGGTATCTAATCCCTCATATTGATGATCTCTTGGACCAAATAAGGGGAGCTAAATTTTTCAAAAAAATAGATTAAAAATTAGGATACCACTAGGTGCACTTAGTGTTGAATGAACACCAATAAACTAATAGTGGGGTGAATCAGTGTATGAAAATTTTACCAACTAAAGTATCAAAAAATAAATAAGATCACATATAAAAATCACACACATAAGAAGAAACCATAAATATATGGAAAACCCTAAAATGGAAAATTATTGTGAGAAAAGTTTCTTGAGTCTACTATTCAAATCCAACCTCACAATTAAAAATATTACATATGTTTTGTAAGAACCAACTTATTGGTACATTGAAATGTACAATGCAATGTTTTGAGGCACCAACCTCCAAGTATGTAACTACATACCTAAGAAAATATTTTGAGGTACCAACCTCGAAGTACACTACACGCCTAATTGAGCAACAACTCAATCATTCTAAGGCACCAACCTCTACAATATTATATGTTCATATATGATGATACTAGTTTTTCTTCAACCCAAAATACACCTTTTCAATTCATAACTTGGAATCTCTTCCTTAACTTCTCTCTCTTCACACTTCCAACATCTTTACATTGATAGCTTTTCATTTATATCAATATTATCTACCACCAACCTAAAACATAATCAATTTAGTAACCTCTATGTAATCCCATAATCTCCATTTACATATCCACTATACACATGATATGTCAAAGTTCTATTTTCACCATCCACTCACACCACCATTCTGACCAGGATAGTAACTTTTTCAATAGTTACAAAAACCCTAACTACTTTGTAGACCCTTGAAACTTTCACTTAATGATTTTGTAAAACTACATTTAAATTAGCTTCATCTCTATAACAACCCATAAAATTTTATCTTTTGGAAGTAATCATTTCTTCACTCTGAATATCAGTCATTTATCTAACCTTTACTACCATGATATGATGGTCTTCATTCAGTATACTTTATCTTTAAAAATAGAACAATTAAATAAAGTCTCCTTTAAATATGTTTTGTAGATCTATCAGACAAATATACTAGTTTTGGAGGACTTATATTGAGCTATGTCATCATGGACATGTGTGTTGCCATACCACATTTCTACCAAACCAAAATAAAGACACACCATCCTTTCCATAGAAATTTTCTCAAGAAATTTTCCTTTAACTTGAACATGCTCCCACTAGACACATGGTGTGATTCCATCATTCTGCAACCAAAATATTGTGGCCTACCACAAGTCTTGGAGATATCAAAAAACTATTTTATTTTGGTATGTGTAGGATCATCACGGAAAAAATAGGCCCTTAAGTGGCAATGAAAATTCAGAAAATCAGAGTTAGGCAACTTGATGTAAAATTTTGAATAAGTTATCTATATTATTTCACAAATATGAAGAATAGAATCTATAGAAAATTGAATTTAGTTTTTAAACTCCTAGGTTTACTTAAAAAATAAATAAAATTATTTGGTGAAAATTTGAAATTTCAAAGTAGTAGTACTTAAATTTTAGGGAAAAAATAAGAAGTAGGTGTCTGTCTGACAACCCTAACCACAATAAAATGATAATTATTTTTATAAGATTTTAGATATAAGTAGAGGACTCATGTCTTGATGTGATGCATATTTTTTGTAATTTTTTCCAAGTAAATAATTAATTATGAATTTTTATTACAACTTTTAAAAATATAAAACTTGTATGTCTAACCACCTTAACTTGGTAAAAAATTCATGAAATTCAATTTTTTTTTTTTAATCCTATAGTATGTGAAGCATATAATGTGTCATATGTTTCAAATTGAAAAAAATTGATACCGTTTGAAAGCTATAGATGTTTTTAAATCAGCCTATCAATTAACACTTTAATCATAATTTGAATAGAAAGTGAATAATAATTATTTATTAAATTCAAAGTAAAGCACAATTTATAGTGGTGGAAAGTTGAGAATCTCCTTTAAAACCATTTTTGTTTCATCAATTTTGGGTTAAAAAAAGTCATCAACCACATGGGCTATCATATCACTTACATATCACCACTTTTTGGCCCAACATGATCTTGCACATACCCATCTACTAAAAAATATATTGGTCATTTATCCTATTGGCACAAATATTAAGACTATGTACTTAGGAAAAACTAAAGTCCTTACATTCTTATTAGATATTCAATATTAGAACAAGGGGCTAATAACAGGACGACTTGTAGAGCTTAAGTTATGACTTAAGCAACTAGTTGTTGCTTGTTTCCAATCAATGCAGAAATAGAGATGCATGTGAACACCATAACTAAAAAGCTTATCATTTTACTAAAAACCCCTATTAATGGCTAGAGAAAAGATGATTCAATTATGAGCTCATTACTTATCACCTAGACCTGTAGACCATACATAAGAGATGAACTCAAAAAAAACCATATCAGATCTACTTTATATTTCCTCCAAAATCCTCTAGAGAATATCTCTATAAAAGCATGACAAATTTGTAAGAGAACATTAAAATATTTAATACAATATTACAACTTTACAAAATATGTTAGAAACATGATTTTCTCTCCATCAATATTCACCGTTCTTCCTGCAAGAAATCTTGTAATATAGATGGCATCTATGATGCAAACAATATCACTTTTGACATCAGTGAAAAGCTATTCCAACAATATCATCATAACTAACCTTTGTGTAAGACCATATCTCTTGTGGCCTTGTTGATCCTATTAGTCACTAATGGTTTATGTCATTTTATTTATGTTCTTTTATGTTATTTTATACACATGAGTGATGGTTGTTGCGATACCTCAAAGATATTCATGTTTTTTATTTGATCCTATCTAATTATTAAATTGTGATTTCTTCTGATAGTTAGGTTGTTGAAAGAATGAAGAAGGTTGTCATTAGTGAGTTTTCATTCATGTCAAATCTGCACGATGGATATCTACATTGTGTTAAGGATGATTGTAGAAGATTTATTTTGCAAGAGGGTTTGATCCACACGTAGGAACAACCAAGTATTTTTCTAAGTGTCTACATTAGAAGATTTAGTGTCTAGTGCCCTTTGGTAATTTGGTCCACATTTGTTCACTCTTATATATTTTATTTTTTCATTCTAATATATTTTTCATGGACATCAATAGCATCTTAATTTAGAACTTCAGTTGATTTGGGTAAGTGGTTTGAAAGATACAAGTAATAGAAGATCAAGACATAAGGTTTACATAGAAATGGATATGACTTAACTGGTTCACACTCCATGGATTTGAGTTATACCTTGTAGTTTTGGGAGAATGTTAACTTGTGTCACTGCATTATATTTTCCAATTGGCATGGTATTTTTAGGTCCATGTGTCCTATGGTGATGATCAGTTGGAGTATTTTTCTTTTACATCATATTCCTAGCTAACCTAATGTATGTAAAGAGTTGCAGAGATCAAATATGTGATGAAAATGTAAGAGAGGGATATTATAGGTCCTTGTTGACCTATATTACATATTTTTGGGCACTAATGCATTTTCATTTGTATTGGGTGCCAATAAGGCATGTTTTTCATATTTTTGGGTCACATCTTATTAGGTTGACCTAATTTATTTTTATGATGGAGTTTGATATATATACAAGATTATTTTGGGTTTATAGAGATAGAATCCAATGAGTACACATTCTGAATTCAAGTAGTGATGTCAAATTTAATAGAGTTGAGCGAATATGTTATGAAAGTTGAGAAGAGGTGTGTGAATGTAAAGTATAACAAAGATTTGTACTTTTTAATTTAGTATTTTGAGCTTCAAAGGAACCAAATCCAGCATATGTTATATGCACTTTGTATAAGTTAAAATATTCGTTGTAAAGCCACTTCTTTCTATCTTTCTTTTCTCTATGAATAGTGAGTTCACTTGGATAGTAGGTCCACCTGGTAGTGAGCCTTTTTTATAATATCATATAATAGGTTATAACATATTGTGAGCTAATCCTCACCATGGTTTTTTGGGTTTTCCATGTAAAAATCCTAGTGTTCATGTGTTATGCATGTTATGGGTGTTTCATGCTTTCATTTCTTATTGTAGTTAAGTATTCTTTAATAATTGGATGGTTAATGTTGGTTTATTTAATAAAATATTGATTCAGCCCTCCTCTTAGGATTTTCACTATTCAACAATTAGTAACAGAGCTTTGTTCCTAGGAAGAAGCTTGATTTCTTTGATCTTGGAGATTGAACACATGGTTGATTCCTTCTATTGGATACATAGAAGAATACTACATGCTTGATAAATATGGAGAACTCAAAGTTTCTCTTAAAGATATAGAAAAAAATAAAGATGGAAACAAAGATATAAAGGAAAATATTAAAAAAGCAAATGACTACATTAAAAAATTGAGAGAGAAAATCAAGAATTTTAGAGAAAGGAATAAAGAGGTCAATGACCAATTGAAGTGAGAAAATGAGAAGATAACCAAAGTAAAAGTGTAAGTGGAAAAAAAGAAAATAATTGAGAAATTTCTAAATGCAACGGTGAAAAGAAAAATTGATGAATGCACAAGGCTTGAACAAGAAGTGGTAAATCTGAGATCAGATGTTGAGAAAGAAAGAAGTCATGAGGAAAAATTAAAGAAAATTTCTACAATACTTGATGAGTTGATTGTAAGTTAGAAAGAATATAAAGACAAAGGTTGTTTGGGAATTGAAAAAGGAGAAAGATCAAAATAAGATCAGAAACCTAATGAAAAGAAGACCAATGAACTAGAGAAGACTGAAGACAAAAAGAGAAATGGAAAGATCCAGAACCAAAGAAACAATACTAAAAGACCCCTTGTCAAGCAACCAAATGCTCAAAGGTATCCATCCTTCAATGGTATTTTTTATTCTTTCAATAAATTTAGACATAGATTAAGGGAATCCAGAAGTAAAATGAATCAGAATATTTCATCTTTTACTGGTCAATGATTTATATGCAAGAAGTTTGAATAGAGAGAAAATAAATGCATAAGTCAAATGATGAATGCATATAATAATGGTAGAATGACTCAACCTTTCACTAGTTAATGTTATACATACTATGGATTTGGAGACAAGGTTAATCAATGTATACCTAGGATGAATGGGAGGAATGTTGATCAAAAGAATGTTGTATGTCACAATTGCAATAGACTTTGACATATTGCCAAATTTTGCAAAACTAGAAATAAAAGGAATGAACTAGTCAAAAAGATTGATCAAGTTGAAGTAAAGAAGGAAATGCAAAAGAGTTGGAAAAAGAAAGAGGATATTGAAAATAAGGAAGAATCAGAGACTACAAATGAATATGTACCACCATTTGGTGTAGATAACTCCTTCAAGAATTGAAACTAGGAATTGGCTTAGGGGGAGAAATAACAAATAATTAAATACCCCCTATCAATATGAGGTTCCCTAGCTTGGAATGAAGATATGTGACAAAGATGGATAGTTTTAATCTTTTGGAGAAGACTCAAGAATAAAATATGCAAATGCAGAGATTTTTAAAGTGATTTAGGGTTTACTATTGCATAAAGAAGGGTCCTACAGTCATTATTCTTTGGCACATTGAATGTAAATTAGGGTATAATCAAAGGGCTATATGTGCTTACACTTAGTCAATTTCATTTACTTTTATGTATTTGGAGCGATTGGAGCATGTTGAAGTGAATTTAAGAATTCAAAGGTGATTTCTAAAACAAAGCATCAAAACCCTAGTTTCAGTTGAGCAAGAAAAAGGTATTTACCATTGTCTAAAGCTGAAATAGATTTCTTTTTTCAAATCATTTGAATTCAATATAAATGGCTATGCCTACAATAGTGAATTTGAGTGAGAAATTGTAACCAAAATTCAATAAATACCCCGTGAAATTTTTTGAGAATGACCCACTTAGAGATTTTTCTAGTATTCCATATATCATTTTACCTACAAAAGATATTAGGGATCCATGGGAAAAAGGTAGAGTACAACCATACAATATTTATAGACTTGTGCATAAACCAACTAATTGGAGATGATTACAAAATCATTCTAGATTATGAAAACAAAGTGAAGAAGAAACTGGACATTTGGAAATGGTTTCCATTCTTCATGTATGATGATGAAACTAAGTATATGAGAATATCATTAAGTAGAGTGCATGAAAAATTCATATGGACTAGCATGCCTGGTTTAATAACAAAATAACTCATATGAGAGTTTAATAAACTATGTGCTATCAAACCTATACTTGTTCTAAAATCTATGAAAAATAAGGATGTAATGGAATTAATTGGAGAAAAATTTGATCAAAGAGCTCTTACCATAAACACTATCTAGAATCTCGTATAAGATTTGTAGCTATGGCCATAAGATACAAGATATACTACACCGACAAGGAGAATTTAGTGTCAGCTACAACAATTCATGTAGCCTATGAAATGGTTGAAAAGGGATTTAAGGACTGTGATTTGTGTGAGTTTCTTTGGCAACAACTCTTTGAAAACTTGAAGAAAACTAGAGAGATGAAATATCCCTTCATGTTTGGCTCTTTAGTAGCTGGTTTGTTATTTTATGTCTCAAGGGAGCTTCTAGGAAGGAACAACATCATATGGGATAAGAGAAGACAGGAAAATTTTGGAAGATATCTATACAACCTTGGTGATATGAAAGCCCAATATGAAGCACTTACTACATTATATGTAGTATTCCAAAAGAGAATGCATGAAAGGGAGAGGCTCCCTAAGTGAGTGGTGGAAAGATATGACAAAGATATCACATTTCAGGTCACAATAGGTGAATGCATTAGTGAGGCTATAGAAGCTAGAATTGTCTGGATTCTACCACTTGGATACGAGACCAATTTAAATGAAGTAAATGGATATGTTGGCATATTGCTAAAAAGTCCTAAGCACTCTATAGAAGAAATACATGGACCATATGAGGATAAATCCATGGGAGTTCATATGGATTTGAAGAAGCTTGAGATAAAGAGGAAAGTGAAAAGGATGGTGGATGATTATTTCAAGGAAAATGGATTGAAAAAAGAACAAATATAGGAGACAAGAGCAAGAATAGAGGGAGAAGTGAGTACAAGTGGGTTGACCAAACCTAGAAGATCTAGAATAACTATTCCACAATTCCTCCTGGTATTCAATAGACCTCAGGATCAATTTCTACCACTAGTAGAACCAAGAGAACAAATATTATGCTTTAGTAATAGGGGAACATTGGGTGAAGGAAGCCACAAGGCCTGAAAAGAGAAAGAAAACTAATCTAGTAGCCCCTAGTACTGCCACCACATTAGCAATAATAAAAGAGAAAGTTGTAGGAGAAAATAACATGAGTGTATTATTTGAAGAGGAAGAAGAAGAGGATGAAGGTCCTCCATTGATTCTGAGAAGAAAGAGCTCAGGTACAAGGAAAAAAATAATAGATACTTTTGATACCTTGAATGAAGAAGAGATTGAGAAGAAAAAATAAACCATTGGGATACACATGCACAAGAGGATGAAGGAAAAGAAGAAAAAAAGTCAGAAACTGTTGAGCCAAAGAAGAAAAAGAAGAAGAAAAAGACAACTGTAGAGAAATATCATAGTCCAATGAAGTTGGATGCAATATTCAAAGGTATTTTGCATCATGAGATGCTAGGATAAATATCTACCTTATACAAAAATGCAAATGAAGTGGACAGAGCCACCATAATAGAGTCAATCATCAAATACATTATGATCATTGAAGCAGATATGGAGAACATCAAGAAGAAGGTTCCATATGTTGTGTGGAACATCTTAATTGAGAGGAGAAAAGAGGCCATAGAAAAGGAAGAGAAGCTTAGACAAGATGTTGTGGAGAAAATTAGATTCTCCTTATATGATGTTGACAAGGCCATATTGGCCCAAGTCTTTAGAAAATAATTCAAAACAAAATAAAGGTTCATAGTTTTCATGGGAAGAGAACATGATCAATTTGAGAGAATGTAGAAGCAAACATAATAAAATATTACTAACATAGCATAAAAGTATGGCATGATTCCCATTGCCTCTACCAACAAAGAACAAGATCTGGCCAATGAAGACACTAGAGTTAGTGATGCTGAAGAAAATTAAAACAATACTCCTCCAGGTATAGATCAACCAATGCAAGGAAATGTTGAAGATCAGACTGTTACTAAAGAAGAAAATGTGACCAAAGAGGAAATTTCAAAGGATGAAACTTCTATTCCTTTGGTGACACAGGTTACTATGGATCAATGCAACACAGGGAAATCTATACTAATAGCTACAAAACAAAGCATCGGTGAAGGTGAAAGGCATAATGCAGATAATGAGAAAATGAATGAGAATGAAGAGAATAAAGAAAGAGAATGGTGGTGAGAAGGAAGGAGAAGAAAAAATGAAAATAGTTATCAAGGAGACAAGGATAAGGAGGAAGGAGATGAAGAGAAAGATGAGAAAAATAAAGGCAAGACCTCTAATGAAGAAGAAGAAAAGTCAAAGGAAGAATAGGAAACTGATACCAAAAAGAATGAAGAAGTAGAGAATTTTGAGGAGTTATCTAGGCTCTCTGGTGAATTCTCCTCTGGTAATCCTTTAAAAGGCCTATTATCTAAATAGTTAAGGTTACAATTGGTTGTCTCTTCTTAGTTGTTGTAGTTTCCCATGCAATAGGGCAATGTTGATTTAAATATGACATCTCCCATTCATAAGTTGTATCTAGGTGATGTGTTTCATGAATCAGCTAGAAAGTAAATTATTGAGAATCACCAAAGGACTGGTGAACTCATGGATGAATCCATCAAGACATTGCAAGATATTACACATAGAACTAATGTTGATACATCTTTTTTTGTTGTGAAAAATTCCAAATTACTAATTAATTGCTTTATGGAAAATTCCTTCAAATCGAAAGGATAAGTGGAAACAAAGGTTGAGACAAGCCTTACATAGAAGAAGATGATGGATATCATAGAGAAATGTGCATTTACACATACCAAAGTTGAAGAGTGCTTGAAGGATGTACAAGCCTATGAGGATGAGGCAATTTTTTTTTTTTAATATTACATGAAGTAGTTGGATGCCACACAAGGAATAACTAATGAAATGGAGTCAATTGATTCCAAGATAGCTAATACATCGAGTGCCTATGATTTGACACTAGAAAAGGATGATTAGACCTAGACTACTATTGTAGACTTGCATGACAAATTTTTAACTTTATAGAGCTAGAAGGAAGAGATTATCAAGCATCAAGTGGGAAGCTAATGGACTTGGTAAAAAAAAGCACATACATATCTCAAGTTCCCTTTCTAATACTATTTTTTTTTCAAAGAATGCTAATTGGTGTTGGTGCATTTTATTTTCTAGTTGGCATGATATTTTGAGGTCCACATGTACAATGATGATGATTAGTTGGAGTATTGTGTTTTTAGGTCCTATGCCTAACTGGCCTAATGTATGTAAAGAGTTGTGAAGATCAAATATATGATGTGAATGTAAGAGATAACTATTATAGGTCCATGCGAACCTATATTACATTTTTTTAGGTGCTAAGGAATTTTTATTGGAATTAGGTGCCAACACTTGGCACGTTTTGTATGTTTTAGGGTCGTGAATCTAATTAGGATGACCTAATTGATGCTTGCAATGGAGTTTAGTATATATACAATATTTTTCTGAGTTTTTAGAGATGAAATCCAATGTGTACATGATCCAAATGTAAGAAGCGATGTGAAATTTAGTAGAGTTGAGCGAATAAGTTGTGAAAGTTAAGAAGACTTGTGTGAATGTAAACTAGAATAGAGATTTGTACTCTAAGTTGGATTAAAGTGTATTAAGTCACTATTTTGAGCTTCAAAATAATTGAATCCAACATATGTTAGATTCACTTTATATCTATTCAAATATTGGCTATAAATCTACTTCTTTCTATCTTTCTTTTCTCTGTGAACAGTGAGTTTCACTTGGATAGTGCGTCCACCTGGTAGTGAGCCTTTCTGTAATATGTTAAAACCATTATAGCATATTGTGAACTAATCCTCACCATGGTTTTTCCTTTTTTTTTTCTTTTCCATGTAAAAATATTGATGTTCATGTGTTATGTGTGTTATGGGTGTTTCATGCTTTCATTCCTTATTGTAGTTAAGTATGCTTTGATAATTGGTTGGTCACTGATTGGGTTTTAGTAGAATACAAATTAACCCTCCCCCCTCTCAATATTTTGAGTGTTCAACATAGGTGATTTCCATTCCTTGTATATCTAAGTATGCAATGATCAAGATGCTCAACTCTTGGTAATACTTTTATGTATATTAAGTGGATTAAATTATATCAACTTATTATATATTGTGGGTGTGAGTAGGTATGATTATAACAATGATGATTGATATTCAATGCTTACTTATAGAAATATGAATTATAAGCTAAATAGACTATTGACATAATTGGTGATATTTTGATAAAAAATAGTATGATCAATTGTTTCCTACTCTAATAGGTATCATGCATGAAGAGTGTGTTAAATTATATGTTACTTCTGTAGATTAGTGGATTTAAATTCTAGTAGATTATTATTCTTGGAAATTTATTTTTCAAATATCCTTTGTTTTAATTATTAATAATAATCAGTAATACTGACACTCTTTTCTAGTTGAGTAAAGAGGTAACAATTAGCCAATGATAATCAAGGGGTCACATAGCTACTTCCTTTATTGGTTCTTGTGAATTTTTGGTCTTGTCAAGGGAATGTGATTTAACCTAGTTTTATGTAGTAGAGGTTATGTGTATGTGAGAGATGTTTCATTAGACCCCTTGAGTCACCTTATTTATTTGATAACTTATTTTATGTTTTATGAAGTCCCCATGTGGTTTTATTTATTTAAAAATTTCCATAGGTGTTAGCTTTATGGGTTAGGGGTATTTTTAAACCAAAAAACCACTTTAATAGAGTTGGAAACCCACTATAATTACCCACATAAAAAGTGGCAAAAATTGGAGTTGGTTAGGTGGTTGGGAAGGTATAAAAAGGTGGTTATCCCTTTTGTTTATTTTTTCTCCTTGTGAGGAGAAGGGGCTTCCCTTTCTTACCTTGGCTTCTCTATTTTATTTTTGTTTTTTTCTTGTCATGGGATGCTATCCCTACTATTTATCCCGAGAAGGGTCTTCTTTTTATTATCGTGGATTGTCTCTTTTCTTTTAGTTTCATTGTCTTCATTTGAAAGGAGATTTTTTGATGGAGAAGAAAAATGGATGGGTGAGGAAGGGTGGAGAAAAGAGACTGGATAAAGAGAGATATTGTTCCATATTTGTGCTAGAAAATCTCTTGGTAAGATCTAGGTTTTATGGTTGAGTTTTTGTTGATATGTAAGGGAATGTTGGAGTGTTAGGCTTATATATGTCTTTTTTATTATTGTTTAATGTGTATCCTAATTTTTTTGATGAAATCTATGTGATTTAATGTTGGATCCTTTGTGATGATATGTGTGTTGGGGTTTTTTTTTGGTAGGAGTTCCATCTTGTTAAGTTTTACATGAATAACCATATTGAGCGTTAGAGTAAAAAATTGTGTTATGTGAATGAATGGTTGATTTGTGTCAAGCTTGGGAATGTGAACCATGTGAAAAGAAAGTTAGGGTGAGCTATGCAACTTTTAGAACTTAGGGGTGGATTGAATTTCAATCCTATGGTTGGGAGGAGAGCTATTGGCCATGTCATCTTTTTTTTCTTTGTCCCTATTTTTATGTTACATGATGAAGTTGGAAACGAGTTGGGAGAATTATCAAGTTTTCAAGTTTATGTGGATTCAAGCCTTATCAAACTTATCTTGAGGGAACTTATGTAATTATGAGGGTAGAGGTACAAGTGCGATATGTTATTTAATCTAACAAGGGAGGAAAATGTGCTTAATACTTATCTGTTTTGTACTCAAGTAAAAAAGACAGATAAAAAAGGCTTGCATATCAAAGGTTGTTGTCTTGGAGGATGTTATTAACAAAAGTAGTATTAATGGGGAATGAATTGATATTAATATATTTATCATACATTTCTTCCTTTCTTTGCTATCCTAAGTATATATAGCTATGAAGCTTAACTTATAAGAAAAAAAGTACTAGTAGAACTTGGGAATTGAAGTAATACTATTGATGAGAGATATATGCAATAACATCATATGGGGGTATCTTTCATATTATGTCAATGTTTAAAAGTAAATTGGTTGACAATATACAAATACAAACTTCTTGTAAAGTAGATTAAACATATCTTCGTTTACATTTGACTTGTATTGTAAGTTTCAAAGAAAATTCATATTGATCTTCCTTATTGATCAAATAAGATTATTTCTTCAAAACATATATTTGAGTAACCTTTAGTTTATACATTTGAATTAAAACAGTAATTGATGTGATATGTGTGTGTGCTTCAAATATGTTAAAAAAAATTAGTATAAAATTAATTTAACACATTAATGATTATTTTTTTATTTTTTTTAAAAAACATATAATAAAATAAATATATACATATTTCTGATAAGTATATATTATAAGCTAAATAAGATTTTGTTATTTAAAATAAATATTGATATATGAAACTATATTAAAAAGGTTTTAAGAAAAATATAATAATAAAGTTCTTGAGTGCCCCCTGGCTAGCCCATGGTTGCAACCAGGAAGGCCACGGCTAAGTGGAGGGCTCGACCCCAAAGGGGGAGACCCACGCCCCCTCCATGTAATGAAATGCCAGACAAATAATGAATTTAACCATTATTTTTAATCGTACAAAAAAATCCATTCCATGCAAAATAGGTAATAGATCCATCTTTATACGCGTATAAACATTTTTAGCAAATTTCTCTATGCTTGCATTTATCTCGTGTGCAGATGAATAAATCTGCAATTAAATTTCAAGAAAAATCTGAATTTTGAGAGTATAAGAAAATAGGAAAATCCCGGTTTCTCTAACCCTTTATGTCTCTGCCATCTGTGTTTCTTGTCAGTGTTTCTCAGAGGAATGTTTTGAATATAAGAAATTTGTTCTTTTAAAATCTTTGGACCTGCAACAGGTATTTATTCAAATATGAAACCGTTCCTCTCATCAATTCTCTAACCCAAAAAAAAACATAAAAGGGAAATCCACGGAAGAGTTTAGAGTTTTAAAGAATTCATAGTTGTTTTTTTTAAATTAGTTTTTAGTTAGTTAAATAAATCAATGTTTAAGTTTAAATTTTATTATTTTAAGAGTTATTTTATTTTTTCTACTTAATTAGAAGTTTACTTTTATAATTATGGAATGAAAATAGGAATAAATAATTAGAAAAATAAATAAATACAAAGCAATGGACTTTTACCAAGCATTTCTTAAGTTTTGAGTTATGCTTTAAATTCTAAAATTAATAGTAAAGACACATATTAGAGATGGTATAATTGAGATGGTATAATTGAAGAGGGAAAAGAGAATTTTGGCATTAAATATTAGACTTAACGTATAATTATTTAGGCACTTAATTAAGGAAGAACAAATGTGGGGATTGAAATTTGTTAAGTGTTTCTATAAGAGATCAATTAATCCAATGTCAACGATTAATTTTATGATAGGAGAGTTAATCTAGTTCATAGAAGCTATGAAAGATCTAATAGGAGAATAATATTTTTCTTAAGTTAAACTCATTACTTCCACAAATAATCTAGCTATATAAATTTGTTAATTATCTTCGAGTGATAAGATAGAACAATGTCATCTCTCATAGAAATTTAACTACTACTCTTTCGAAATAACTATTAGAGATGAAAAATTTGTGCCAATAAGTTTTTTTTTAGTATCGATGTTATTTCATTTTGACAACCAATCTAACAATCTTATAAGACATCATCACTATTGCAAAATGCTATTTTTTGCTCTATATTATCTAGATTGAATAGACTGTCTTCAAGTAGGAAGTAGAGAGTCATTCTTAGATTAAATTGTACTTAACTCCTCTTTTTATCTTATGATCATTAAAGATGCAAGGTATTTATTGAAAGCATACCTTATCTATTAACAATATTATTGTGGTCATTTTCAATAACAATAATATTGTCCTTCGTTAAGAGTATACATGATAATAATGTTGACATTATGAGTAATGTCAATATCAAGTTGTTACCATTCAACAAATTATTTGTGGAGTAATTTTGAGAATAAAATTATACATCTATTAGTATAGGGTAAATGATAAAGTTTATAGTTGGTAAAACTATTAGCAATAATAGTATATATATATATAGGCATGAATAATTATGTTAAGTAAATTTAGACTTGGTGATGTTATCTTTAGTAAATATCAAAGCATAATATTAAATAATGGGTGGCATTAATATTGAACTTGGTACTTATGAGGAAGGTATTGAAAAGTAAAATATTAATATAAAGTGCTAAACGTTTGCCATAAAAAAATGGCCCCTTCTCATTTTTATGGCCTTTTAGGTCTTGTTTCATGATGTTTGGTCTATTTTTCTCTAATTTAATGATGTAATATGGCTTGAACATGCATATTTAGGTACTAAAATTCAAATTATGATGTCTTATGAAGGTGTTGTGAAGTGTTGTAAAACATTTCTACACTTTTCTAGGCTCTATTCATTACAATTTACCCAAAAATCACCTTTTCATCATTAATCAAGTCCTATTTTGAAGTGTTGTAAAGTCTTGTAACAAGATTGCGCACTTTTCTACAAATAATTTCACTATTTACACCTTTCCTATCCTTCATTTGACCCCTTTATTCCCTTATAAGCTTTAATTAAGTGCATTTTTTAATATAAACTTGAAAAATAACATTAAATATGACTTAATTCCCGACACCCATTTTCAGGTCCTAGGTTGGACCCATTCGCCATGGGTGTCGAATGAGTCTCCCTTGGCTCCAAATTCAAAAAAAATTTAATTTCCTTTCGATTTTTATTAAAAATCTCTTGATGTCGGCCTGTGATGAGGTATTAACAGGTTACTAAGGCATAAGATTGCATAAATAAGTGTGTTTATATCCATTTCAACCCCTATTCATTCAAGAATTCAATCTCCTATATTCTCACATCACATTCAAGCATTCAAGCATCTTACAACATCAAATCAAGCACTAATCAAGCATTTTGGAGCATCTATTGACACAACTTTAGATTTTCATCAACAAGGGTTTGGTAAGTTGCTAGCATTTTCATGCTATTTTTTTATCATTCTCTTTCATTTCATTATTTTATTAAGGGTTTGATTACCAAAGTGGGGTTTGACCAAGGCAAACCCCTATTTACTAACCTCAACCATTTTTCCCCTCTTGCATGTGTGCTTGTAGACTTTTTTGTGTAGATTTAACAAGAATTTAGGTGTTGAAGAGTGGTCAACAAGTCAACTAGGTCCTTAAAGTCAAATCAACCATTTGTCAAGCTTGGAGAAGGTATTCTGTCTATTCTTGCAGAATTGACTTCGACAACCTAACAAGCAGACATTTCCAGATTTGGTGTTGCAGAGTTGTCTTTTGATTTCTCAAAATTTTGGGAGATGACTAATTTTCCACTAGTGGTGAATGAATCCCACCTTAAGACTAAAAATCTAGGTTTTATTAGATTCTGGATCCCCACAGTGAAAAACTAGTTCCCAATAGTTTTCACCAGAAGCAGGACTAATTCAACACCCTGGGTGAATGAGTCCCATTGTTAATTTTTTGTGATTGCAAACAACATTCCATAGATTCCAGAATCTTCATCAAACCTCCAAGTGCACAATGATTTAGTCCATTTCTTTTTGTTCTACATTTATTCATTCTTAGTTCATTATTTACATATCACATTGTGTTTTCCAGCATTGCTTAAATCTTTACTTTCACATTCAAATTCAGTCATATAGATCACTTAATTTTATTTAATTCATTTCATTTAGCCTAAATAACATCACACATAACATAGTTTAAATGAACCCTTTAGCATTTTTGGCCTACCTCTCTCCTTTTAGGTGAAAAACCCTAGAAGAGTTAGGGAGTCTTGTGGTGCCAAAAATCTATGGTTCATTTTGGTGAATCCACATTTTGAACACTTTACATTTCTGATTTCATTTGCATATTTAATCCTAGATTATATTTGCATCAACATTTAATTAGGGTATTGCTTTGTTCTTGCATTCTGGGGTTTCTCAAATTGCATTAGTGAAACATTCATTTAGATTTCATTTTTGCATTGCATATCATTGAAAATGTTGAAAATCTACATTTTTGCATCCTTAATTGTCATCTAACAAGAATTAGAATCATTTTAAAATTTCTAAAAAACATAAAAAATTTCAGAGTTGGACTCATTTGCCACCCTAGAAGAATCAGTCCACCTCTTCTTTTTAAGCAACATTTCTAGCATTTTTCTTTCATTTTCCTGCATTTCTATATTTTGTACTTACTTCTCTATTAGAGTTAGCAGAAAAATTTTTTGTTTGCATTTAGAACTCCTAGATTACCTTTCATTTACATTCACCCCATCTTTTGTGGTACTTGAATGAGTGTTTTGTGCCCCATTGATAATACTTTAGTGAGACGAAGTTCTAGACTCATGGCCTCCTACATTAGCACTTTCGTTGTGGACCTTGGGATCTCAAAAGCTTCTAATCCTAGTATGGACAATGGTGCATTGGGCATTGACAATACCAATTCTATGCCTTCACCTTTCCATCTAATGAATGTTGACACCCAAAGCCCACAAGAAAAGGTCATTAATGTTCATGAGGATTTTGCACATTTACAACAAGACTTGTCCTTTGAAAAAATTTCCACCACTGCCATACTTGCAATCGAAAAACTTCATCACTTGATTGAAAGTGATGATGGCTTGCAAGTTATGAACAAAATTGTTGAGATTTACAATAAACATGCCTCTTCTAATACCCAATCTGCAAACATTCTTGTAAGCCAAGGAGGACCTCAAGTTCCTCCCCCTTCAACTAGTGCATCCATACTAATGTATACCACCCCTCAATTCGCCACAACTATGCAAAAGGTTAGTCATATGGCTCCTTCTTTTTCTATTCCAACTAGCATTCCTAGTTCTCTTGTGGCATCACAAGTCCCCTCCACCACCTTCACACCCCATCTACACTCCATCACCATTTTCCCTTCCACCTCAAACCACTTACCCCGACCCTATTCTTACACAACTCTTTAACACTATTCCATCCTTGCAACAATAACTTTCCACCATTATCCAAGGTCACAATGCTCCACCCACATATCATGTCTATAGCAATCCCTTATCCTTAGAGATCTTATGAACCCTCATGCCACAAGGGATAGAAATGCCTTGGTTTGAGAAATACGGAGGTAAAGGAGGCCCTATCAACCATGTTAATGCTTATACAACTTTATGAAATGATTTTTTCCTTGATGATAAACTCTTAGCCAAAAAATTTCCAAGGACTTTGAAAGATACTTCATTAGAGTGGTTTTTCAACTTGCCCAATCATTCCATCCAATCATTCAATGAATTGGTGGATGCTTTCATAAGTCACTTTCAAGTTCACATGACTCCTGAAAAGATGATGGCTGACCTCATGAGATGTAGAAAAAGTACAAACAAAAAAGTGACTGATTTTATCTCATGATACAAGTCATTGTATGCTCAAATTGATGTCAAGATTCCTGATGCACATCTGCAAAAGATTTTTATCAAAAACTTGCACACAAACCTTCATGATAAATTAACTATGATGAAATTCCCTTCATTTATGCATTTATGTACAACCTTATGTGACTATCACAACTCGATTTCTAGTCAAGACTCAAAGTCCACTTCTAACGGAGCTGACAAATCTAAACCACAAAACCAAAATAATACACAAGACTTTTGCAAACCAAATAGAGGCTTTTTATAGTTCAATCCACCTCCTCAACCACAACCAACCCAACCTATTCAAAATCAAGTGGCATTTGTTAAATCCATTGTTCCTTATGCCTATGGGGACCCGAAGAGACAATTTACCCCCTTACCCGATACCCTCCATAACACAATGAACCAATTGCTTCAACAACAAATGATCACATTTCCAACCATTAAACCACTTGATCCCACCAAAATTTTACCACCTACCTTTAAACCAAATGCTTATTGTCATTTTCATCACCAAAATGGACATGACACTAAACACTGTAAGTGTCTCAAACATTTAGTTCAAGGCCTCATTGATTTTGGCCATCTATCCATTACGGGTGTTAATGATCAAGGTAATAAGTTCATTGCACCCCATAACAAAAATTTACAAATATTTACCAACCCCGTGCCTAAACACAATATTTCATTTCTCAAGGCTAGTGAACCTTCAAAAACTGATGTAATGAATGTTGATACAAACAGTGAACAAAATGATCCAAATCCTAATGTTACCCAAGTTAATCCTATGGATGCACTTGTTGGTGCGATAGATGCTATCCCTCGTAAGGGCAAAACCAATAAATCTCTTGATATCACTTCTTTTGCTAAAGATATACTTCAAAAACTTCCTAATGGTCCTCTTTAGTACATAGCTAGTAGAATCTATGATAAGCCTGTGGTGAGAATGTGGTCACAGAAGAATTTTTAGTATTACATGATCTCTATCAAGATGATTATAATAAACCAACTGCATTTATTAAGAATTATACTAGTTCCGCATGCCCTACAATCAGATCGATCATACTCCCATTACAAATAGGACCCAAAACTTCAGATGTAACATTTTCTATTATTCCACAATTGGATCAATTTTGTTTGTGGCTAGGTCACCCTTGGCTTTTCTCAATGAAAGTGGTCCCATGAATGGTTCACAAATGTTTGAAGTTTCCACACATGTGGCAATGAAATATTTACCATAAACCATAGTGGCTTTAATCCATTATCCTCTAAAGTTAATTTTTCCTTAGAAGCCTTTTGGGATGAAACTATGGAACCCATCACCCCTCGAAAGGACTTCTTTTTCATAGCTTACCAAAAGTTCAAAACCAAAAAAATAGTTGAATTGTCTCTTCATAACACATCCCCATCCACTTCACTCCTCCTATCATAGATGAAACCATGCTTCAGCTGAGTCTAACATTGAGAAAACCATACAACCACCCTTACACACTTCCCCTCCATCATTAAAAATACCAAGAGAAAATGACACCAATCCTATCATGCCTCCTCACATTAAACAAGTGTATAAAGCCAAAGAGAAAGTGATTGATCCATCCTCTTCCATTTAGTTTGTTCTTCCTTCTTCAGAAGTAGAAGAACCTATAATGACTTAATCTTCTCTTACACCTCAACAATTTAAAAAAAATTAAAAGAAATCACAATGCTAGGGAACATAGGCATTTTCATCTTCTCCTTGCTCGTCAATCTCACATGGAAGAAAATAAAGTAGATCAACCTCCACCTTTGAAAAAAAAATAGATGACCACCCTCCTTCTCTTGACCTACCACAAGATAGTCCAATCCAACCTTCACAACAAACTGAACCAATCCAACAGTCGCAACTTTTGATACATCCTTCATCCTCCCATCGTCATCAATCTTGATGATGATGATGATGATGATGATGTGGCGATAGAAAAAAATAGATGAAGAAGTGCACAATAATCTAAACTCTTTATTTTCATCTACCATGAGCTTAAATGATAAATCCCCTCAACCAAGTTAAGAACCTAGTACGACTCCTAGTTTGGTGCTTGCAATTCTTCCTTTGGATAGTCACCTACCATCACATTATACTAAACATGATTGGGAGGCAGATGACTTGTTCTAGATGATTGACTCACATTCACCTAGCTAGCTATTTTGTATTTCTCTTTTTATTTGTCCTTTTGTACCTTCATGTGTGTATCGTGTTCCCTCGTAATGTGTGTTTGATGTTCCCTCTCTTTGTACACTTCCTCTATTTGCACCTATATTCTTCTATATGGTGTGCTTTGTCTTTTTCATTTGGGTATGTGCAGGATTATGATGGGCCAAAAAGTGGCGATATGATGGGTATGTGTAGGGTATGTGGCTGATGACCTTTTTTTATCCAAAATTAATGAAACGAAAAGGGTTTTTAAAAGAGATTCTTAGCTTTACACCAATATAAATTATGTTTTTCTTTGAATTTAATAAATAATTATTATTCATTTTCTATTTGAATTATGACTAAATTCCTAATTGATAGGTTGATTGAAATACATCTATAGCTTTCAAATGGTATCACATTTTTTCAATCCAAAACATGTGTCATTCTATACTTCGTATACCATAGGATTTAAAAAAATGAATTTCATGAAGTTTTGACCAAGTTAAGGTGGTCAGACATCCGAGATTTTATATTTTTTAAAAGTTGTAATACAAAATTCATAATTAATTATTTACATGGAAAAAAATTAGAAAAAAATATGCATCACATCGGGACATGAGTCCTCTACTTATATTTAAAATATTATAAAGGGTATGTGCAGGATCATGATGGGCCAACAAGTGGCAATATGATGGGTATGTGGTTGACGACTTTTTTTTTACAAAAAATTGATGAAACGAAAAGTTTTTTTAAAGGAGATTCTCAGCTTTCCACCAATATAAATTATGATTTACTTTCAATTTAATAAGTAATTATTATTCATTTTCTATTCAAATTATGACTAAAGTCTGATCGATAGACTAATTGAAAAAGATCTATAGCTTTCAAAAAGTATCACATTTTTTAATCCAAAACATTTGTCACATTCTATGCTTCACACACTATAGGATTAAAAAAATAAAATTTGAATTTCATGAAGTTTTGACCAACTTAAGGTGGTCAGACATATGAGTTTATTATATTTTTTAAAACTTGTAATAAAAAATTCATAATTAATTATTTACTTGAAAAAAATTACAAAAAAGATGCATCACATCAGGACATGAGTCCTCTACTTATATCTAAAATATAATAAAAAATATTATCATTTTATTGTGGTTAGGGTGGTCAGATAGACACCTACTTCTTATTTTTTCCTTGAAATTTAAGTACTAATGCATTGAAATTTCAAATTTTCACCAAATATATTTCTTTTTCTTTAAACAAACTTAGTAGTTTAGAAACTACATTCAATTTTCTACAGATTCTATTCTTACATATTTCTGAAATAATATAGATAACGTATTTAAATTTTTAAGTCAAGTTGCCTAACTCTGATTTTTCTAATTTTTTTGCCACTTAAGGGCCTATTTTTTCCATGATGATCCTGCACATACCCTAAAAAATATATTATCATTTTATTATGGTTAAGGTGGTCAGAAAAACACCTACTTATTTTTTCCCTGAAATTTAAGTACTACTCCATCGAAATTTCAATTTTTCACTAAATAGAATTTTTTTCTTCTTTAAATAAGCCTACTAGTTTAGAAACTACATTCAATTTGCTATAAATTACATTCTTACATATTTTTGAAATAATATAGATAACTTCTTATAAATTTTATGTCAAGTTGCCTAAATCTATTTTTTTTGAATTTTTTGCCACTTAAGGCCCTATTTTTTCCATGATGATCCTGCACATACCCTTTTTTTTGTGTTATCCTTTTGGGGATGACACAAGGCATTGAGATCGAAATGTCTCCTTCATGTTGATCCAAAATTCTATTTTCTTTTGTTTTACCTTTTTGTTTCATTTTCACTTATGTTTTGCTTATGGGGATGATGCAAAGCATTGAGACTGCAATGTCTCTTCTACATGTTGGCCCAATCAATCCTCTTTTCCTTTTCCTTTTTCTTATTTTTCTTGTTTTTTTCCTTTTTGGGGATGATGCAAGGTGTTGAGACCTCAATCTCTCTTCCATGTTGACCCAATCGGTCCTCTTTTCCTTTTCCTTTTTTCTCTGTTTCTTGTGTTTTTCCTTTTCAAGGATGACACAAGACATTGAGACCAAAATGTCTCTTCCATGTTGACCCAAAATGAACTTTCTTTCTTTTTCTTTTGTTCTCACTTTCTTTGTGTCATTCTTCCAATTCTATGTCCTTTGGGGAATGATGACAATTTCGAGATATTTAATCAAAACATTGTGCAACAATGAACATACTAACCCCAAATCCATAGATCCCTTATGTGTTTGTTGTGCTCTTTTCTGGGGGCAACTCCCTTTCTTTTTTTTTTCCTTTTCATTGACATAATGCAGCCTAACTTAGAAACATATGACTTGGCATAGGGCTTTCCCAATTGGCTCTCATGTCTTGTTTTCTTTTTGCATCTTTCCTTTGCCACTTTAAATTAATTGCTCACAAAACAATGTGTAGTAATTCCTTTAACGTGGGGGGCATGCACTACCATTAATTCATTTGCATTCTTGGTTCTTAGTGCAGCCCTGTCATTTATATGATGTGTTCATCACTTTTTGGATGACATTGGCTGTAATGTCCTTCATAAGTTTGATCTATCTTATCATATTACATTCCTCTTAATAGTGGCCTAATACAATACACTACATCCCCTAAGTTGTGAATATTTTATTCTTTGATTGGTCCTCTCTTGGAGACATTAGACACAATGTTCCCTGAGTGATAGACCTTGCATGAACTTAACAAGACTCCTTTGAACATCTTTTTCATTTTTCCATTTTACATTTTACATTTTTTCCACCTTGCATAACGCAACTTGCATGCTTGTGGTACCTCCCTTTTGTTTATGAGTTTGAAGCATACAAAGCTTTGCTTGTCTCATGAAGCACAAACTAACATTTTCCTTTGTGGCACCTTGTTAAAGTTATCACAAGGTATAACTTTAATATGGTTGAGCAGGAAACCCATCTAGCGGCATGAATTTCCCCATAGCCACCTTTGTGTTTGTAAGTACATACCAACTAGCATATGTATCTTACCTTTGGGGCCTTCTCACCCAGTGTACTGCCATCTTTTTGTCACCCCAGAGTGAGTATACATTCTCTTTTTCTCACAATCAACTTAGATCTAATCCACAACTAATTGGACAGAAGATCAAAGCTTCATTTGATTCTCTCTTTTCAACACTTGTGTGTTCCTTTATTCTTATTCTTAGTTTTCCATGGGATCTTCATCTTGGGGGCTTGATCCTCCCTCTCAATCGTTGTGATTCCATCTTGCTGATGTAAGTACATTTGAACCCTCCTCTTGATGTCTATGGCTACATTAGTGTGAGTCTGAAGTAGGTTCACCGTCTCACCAAAGTGGGGGCCAAATGTGCTATAGGAAAATGGCCCCTTATCAATTTAATGGCCTTTTAGGTCTTGTTTCATGATGTTAATGATGTAATATGGCTTGAACATGCACATTTTGGTACTAAAATTCAAATTATGACATCTTGTGAAGGTGTGTTGTAAAAAAATTCTACAATTTTCTAGGCTCTATTCATTACAATTTACCCAAAAATCACCTTTTCATCATTAATCAAGCCCTATTTTGAAGTGTTGTAAAGTTTTGTAACAATATTCCACACTTTTATAGGCATAATTTCATTATTTACACCTTTCTTATGCTTTATTTGACCCCTTTATGCCCTTATAAGCTTTAATTAGCTGCATTGTTGAATATAAACCTGACAAATAACATTAAATATGACTTAATTCTTGACACACATTTTCGGGTGTTAGGTGGGACCCATTTGCCATGGGTGGCGAATGAGTCCCCCTTGGCTCCAAATTCAGAATTTTTAAAATTTCCTTTTGGGTTTTTATTTAAAATCACTTGATATCTACTTGTGATGAGGTATTAACAGGTTACTAAGGAACAAGATTGTATAAATAAGTGTTTTTACATCCATTTCAACCCCCATTCATTCAAGCATTCAATCTCCTCTATTCTCACATCATATTAAAGCATTCAAGCATCTTACAACATCAAATCAAGCACTAATCAAGTATTTTGGAGTATTCATTTAAACAAGTTTAGATTTTTATCAGTAAGGGTTTAGTAAGTTGATAGCATTTTCATGTTATTTTTTTATCATTTTCTTTCATTTCATTATTTTATTAAGAGTTTGATTACCAAATTGGGGTTTGACCAAGGAAAACCTCTGTTTACTAACCCTCAACCACTTTTTCCCTCTTGCATGTGTGTTTACAGACTTTTGTGTGCAAATTTAACAAGAATTTTGGTGTTGAAGAGTGGTCAACAAGTCAACTATGTGCTTCAAGTCAAATCAACCAATTTTCAAGCTTGGATAAGGTATTTTGTTTGTTTCTTGTAAAATTAACTTCAACAACTTGACAAGTAGACATTTCCAGATCTGGTGTTGCAAAGTTGTCTCAAGATTTCTCAAAATTTTGGGAGAGGATTGATTCACCACAAATGGTGAATTAGTCCCATCTTAAGATTGAAAATCTAGGTTTTGTCAGATTTTGGATCCCGACAATCAAAAATTGGTTCCCAACAGTTTTCACCAAAAGTGAGACTAATTCACCACCCTAGGCAAATGAGTCCCATTGTTGATTTTTTGTGATTCCAGACAATATTCCATGAATTCCATAATCTTCATTAGACCTCTAGGTGAACACTAATTCAGCCCATTTCTTTACGTTCTACATTTATTCATTTTTATTTCATTGTTTGCATATCACATTATGTTTTCCAGCATTGCTTAAATCTTTAGTTTCACATTCAATTTCAGTCATATAGATCACTTAATTGTATTTAATTCATTTCATTTAGCCTAAATAACATCACACATAACATAATTTGAATGAACCCTTTAGCATTTTTGGCCTACCTCTCCTTTTAGGTGAAAAACCCTAGAAGAGTTAGGGAGTCTTGTGGTGCAAAAAATCTACGGTTCAAAAGGTAATATTATTATAATATTTATTTATCAAGAAAAAAAACTATTGATATTAGCATTGCTAGTGGATATAAATATTAAAATGGAATTTGAAGAATAATGGTAATCAAGATACTAATATAAGTGATATCAAATTCATTATGATTAGGGATATTTCATATTCATCTTTTCATTAGCATGATGTTTTGATTATATAGGAAAAATAGGTTTTGAAGGGACCTGAAACCCTTTACATCAAGTTATATCAAAATTCTGCTAAGAAAAGAAAAGAACAATTAAAGAACTAGCAACAACCAACAACAAAAAAAAAATGACAAAACAACAAAACAAGGTGAAATAGTTATGCTAAAACAGACCAAAAAAAGAGAATTACTTTATATTTTTTAGAGTATTGGCCACCTCATTCTCTTGAGTGTAGTGCAAGTTAACCATATTCATCAATTCTCATTTTTATTCTTCAAAATACTTTCTCAGACTACCCATTGTTCTTGTGCATGGGCCTTTAGCTTCCTCTTTGACACTCTTTTTACCCTTCCCCTTGGAAGTGTAATTCTTCTCATACATATTTACAAAATGCATTTGATCCTCTCGTAGTTGGTTGATTTTGTCAAGGAGTTCCTTGAGATAATCCACACTATTTTTAATAGACATATGGCTAATCTGCAAGATATTTTTGATATCGTCAATAGTTTCCTTGATCTTTCCCTCCAACTCACAAAGGTGGATTTCACACTTAGCTTTGAAATAAGAAAAAGAGCATTCTAGATCCACCGTCCTCTCAATAAGAAAATATAAGGATGACCCTTAAGGTTGATTAGGAAAATTCTCCTTCAAGCCTATTATTTTAATGCTCACCTTATTAAACTCCTTCATCACCCATTTGGAAAGTTTGAAAGTACATGCGGTGCCAATTCTAGCCATATCTAGCAACTCAAACATAGAAGTGTTATCATCATCAAGACGGGAGAAATCTGTAGAAAGAGGATTAACATTTGTTATTTTTGGCTTGTCTAGGGCTAGATTCTTACCTATAGTTTCCCTCACACTTTTCTCAGCCAAATAATCCTCACAAATCTTTTCTCCATCATCATTGGCATCATGAGGAGGTGTCTACTAAGCAAGAGAATCTTCCACAACAATGACATTGTCTGCAATGTCCTTTACTTATTTCGGTTCCTATTGCTCACCCTTCCCATACCCTTTAGACAATGACCTATGCATCTTAGCCAATCTATTTGAAACCCTATGATGAATTACCAAATGTGAATAGTCCTCCAACTAAACTGAATTCACTTCCTCATCCTTCAAAGAATCTTCAAAATCCAGACCATGCAACTTAGCCTTCTTTTTGGTTGCTCGTCATTAATGCCCAAATTTTTTCTACGCAGAAACATCCTCTCTCTGACAATGACCCACCAAAATTTATCCCATGAATGAACAATTTCTTGATAGGACCTTTCTTCTTCAGTGTCCTCTTCCCTTTTTTAGTCAAAGAGTTAAGAGGGGATGAGGAGATTGCAACAATGTTGGTCTTCATCAACCTTTCACTCTTCATCCCCATGACCATCATTATCTAAACCAATAGAAAAGGAATCAACACTAATCATCTTCTCTTTTCGCTTGACAGACTTGGATAGAGTTTTAGCTCTCACATGCTCCATGATGAAAAATATTTTCCCTTCATGGAGCACACGAGTACTGTGATTTTTGAGATGGGAATAGTCTGAAACATCCAAAGAGGATAGAAGGAAAAAATGGAAATGAAACATGTAAATTATGTTTGAAGTGATTGAGCAGAGTGAAATGATTCCTTAAGATAGAAAAAAAATTGACCATCGAGGGTTACATACCTCATTATAACATCCACTACATCATCCCAAATGTGCATAAGAGAAAGAAAGTCATAGCCCTAAGAGGGAAGTTCCATCAGGTAATCTTTCTCATTGCCCTTAAAGAATTGATCCATTGCATATTCATTACTTTTCCTTTCTTTCTAGAATTTGTACCCCTCTATCAATAAGCTAGCAATGAAGGAAATGAAGTCTTTAGTGATGTTAAACTCAATCTTGTCCAAGTTCAAGCACATTTTATGTTACTAGCAAAAAAAATAATAGAGGCTTCATGGTAAAAACCATGAAGTGTCTTCAAATAAGGCATGAAATTCCCATTTTCTAGAATCTTTTAGACTTTGCATTTGTTCTTACATTTGTCATAGGAGATGGGTTCAAGCCTGCTCCTATCCCTACCCATTTAAGTAATGCCAAACAATAGCAGAAAATAGAACCCATCAACACTTTTGACAATACAAATGATCTCAAGATCAAGGGCCAAACACAATGCATAAAGTGTGTGGAATGCAAGGGAGAGATAATTACCTGATCATCTCGTAATAATAGTTTTTCCCTCTCAAGAAGGGATGAGTACTCTTCCCATGCCTTAAAATTAATAAGGCTAAAAATCTCATTTGTAATGAAATATGCTAGGGAATTTCCTTTCCTATAACTATGAGAGACATGGGTCTCTTTGAATGACCTTAACACCATGATATAATCATTAATAAGTGACTCAATCATCTAGCTCAAATTCTGAATTACATTCAAACACTTGAAAATGTTGAGGGAGTCACCATCAACCCATACTTTAGAAACACCCATCTTCAACACAACTTTGATGCTAATGTAAGCAACTTTCAACCTCAACATGATGATTAGTATGTTTTTATGATCATGTGTGGTTGATATTTATTAGTTTCTATTCATGTTCTTACAAAATATTGGTGGTTGTGTATTCTTTAGTTGTGGAGAAATTGTGGCATGACACTTTGACATCAATGATAATAATTCAGAAAATATCACCCTTTTTCATTGATGGCAACACCTTTCATACTCCCTGAAATGAAAGAAAAATGGGTTAGGATTCTTTCAAATGGTTTAGGACATAGAGCACACCCACTTTCCAATTTCATTCAAGGATAACCCTAGAGATCTCAATGCAAAGGAGAAACAGATCTTGCAATGGAGATTTCCTAGAGGTTGATTGTAAACTATTGAGGGTTTCACTACCAAGCTAGGGCTTGGAGAGATAAATGTAATGTGATATGTAATACTAAATCCTAACTCAATGCAAAATTTAAACAAATGACCTAGAAATGTAAATAAAATAGAATAAAAAGTTGTGAGATGAAATGTGTGCACCTAGAAATATGAAAGAGGTTGAATGAGGCCCTCAAATGCTAGAAATTATAACTTTAATGTTGAATGAGACTCATACACCAAGCTGGGCGAATTAGTCCCAAATTTGGGTTTTTGTGCAAAAACATGAATCTGGAAAATGGGTATCTGAATCTGTAAAAATATGAATTTTGAACTAAATTGGGACTCATGCACCAGAAATGATGAATCAGTTCAGTTAGGGTTTTCTAAAGCTTTAAAGTCTAAATTTTGTCTTCAAAGTTTTCTCTGTGCTTCCTAATTGATTTTCGGATCTGAAACCCTGATTTGCAACCTATAGAAGTTTTGTAAGCATCTCCAATGCAAGGTGACAACTTTGACAACTTTAGGCACTTTACAATTTCTCAAAACTTGCTCCTCAATGTATCCTCAATCTAAACCTACAAATCACACACTTAAGAGATGGAAAAATGTTGTTTTGTTACTGGATATAGGTTTGTCTTGGTCAAACCATGTTTTGGTAGTCAAACCTTGAAACAAAACTAGGAATGGAGAATGATGAATCAAAAAATATGATGTTGTAACTCACCAAACCCTAGCAATGAAGTGTTGTAAACATGTATGATCTAGTTCCAATGGATGTAGATCTTGAATCTTGCTTGAATGTGATAGATTTTGCATGGAATGCTAGCGTGAATCATAAAACCCTACATCACAATTGTTAGCTCCAAAACAAACATGATGCATGAAGACTTTGACATGATGCTTGATGCTTGAATGATGCTCTAAACTGTTTGATTATCTTCTCTTGGAGACTCTTGAATTCTCTTGTAAACACTTGAATGCTCTTGTGAACTCTTACTATAAGGATGCTCATTCAACTTGCTAGGTGCAAAATGAGTGAAAGAAACTTGTATTTCTACTTAATTATGCAAGAATTCCTAAAATTACAACACTACAAGCCAACATTAGATCTAGGAGGATAGAATCCCACCAAAAATTTGAATTAATTTTGATTTTTGGCGACACGAGACTCATTTTCTCAAGGTGGCGAATGAGTCCCATTAGGCATAATTTATGGGATCATTAAGTTTTTGGGTCTCAAACCTGGTTTCAAATCGACACTTGGATTATGATTGGATGTCAATTTGTGTTGAGATTATCCTAAAAAAGATACATTAAATGAGGCTTTTGGATGCAAAATAAGGCTAATTAAAGCACAAATAAGTCTAATTATTTAATAAAACCCTAGAAAATTGTGAAAGTGTATCACAAGACTTAACACTCCAAATAAGGCACCAATAAGTTCATTTAGTTCACAAGGGCCCAAGACCTAATGTGAACATGTTACACATATTACAACACTAAATCAAGGCCATGTTAGGGGGGACCTTTTTCCATCATTACACTCCCCCATTTTTGCATCATTATATCATTCACCATGCATACTATACTCTCCCTCTAACACCAATCAAGGAATCATACACTATACTATCCCCTTTTGACAACAATTACAAAGTGATAAACTAGGGATAAATAATTACTTTATTATGTTCCCCCTAAAAGAATTAATTTTGTATTCAAGGAGAGATAGAAGAAAGAACAACTCCTAATTTATCCGTGATCTGTTCAAATGACTCCTTGATAAGGGGTTTTGTTAAAATGTTTGTTAGTTGATCTTTTGTAGCAACATATTCTAATTTGACTTCCTTTTCAAAAATTGTTCTCTAAGAAAATGATACTTAATGGATATGTGCTTGGTTATGGAATGCGTAACAAGATTCTTTTGAGATATTTATTGCACTAATATTATAAAAAAAATAGTAACTAGCCCATCCAAAAAAAATTTAGTATCTTGCAGTGTTTGTTTCCTCCACAACACATGAGTACACCAAGATATGACAATAATATATTCATCTTCAGCTATTGATAAAGAAACTAACTCTTGTTTCTTACTTAATCATTCTACAAATCTATCTCTTAGAAAGAATACACCACAACTAGTTCTCTTTCTATCATACACAAAACGAACCCAATCTACATCAATGTATATAGTCATTGTGAATTCATTACTGATAGGATAGCATAGACCATATTCTAATGTGCTCTTCAAGTATATAAAACTCCTCTTCATAGATTTGACATGTGTCTCCTTAGGAGCAACATGAAATATAGAAACCATGTAAGAAACTTGATGTTGTTATATAATGATTGATCTACTTAATCATACACATCATGTTTGTTGAGATTACATCTAGTGACCATAGGTGTGCTAACTCGCTAGTAATATTCCAATATGAATTTCTTCAAAATTTTCTTCACATACTTAGTTTGAGGGATGAAAATCCCTATATCTAATTGATTGACTTGTAAACCAAGAAAAAATTAAAAACTTTGCATGTCTTATCACAATTACTACAAAAAATGATATCATCAACAAAAACATTTACAACTAGTATATGTCCGCCTTCACATTTGAAATAGAAATTGTTTCCTACAATACCTTTTTCTATGCCCTTATTGTTGGAGATATTTGTGGGTGTTGTTACAATAGTGTGTCTCACTATTGGGACATCTCAATTTTTACCTCAAATCACTATTTTTTATAAAAGATAATGATTTAATCCTTGAGAGGTTCTATCTAAAGTTTTTAATTGAACAAGGTTAGATAAGACCACCTTAGATCAAACCCAGTTGTATAGAACCCCTCTAGTATTAAAGCATACCTACAATGGAGTCTCCTTTGCACCTATCAAAATGCTATGAAAACATGTTTATCTACCTTTTGAGGGATTAAATAAAGTCATTTAGAAATTATATTTTCCAAGATCATAACACTCAAAACAATCTTTCCAACAATTATTGTTTTGATATATTTTCATTTTATCACGTATTTAATTTTTAATTTTTACTAAACATAGTTTTTCACCAAATAGCAAGTTCTTTGTTCAATAGATGTGGAAACATAGTAAACCATTATAAAAAATTCAAAAAAAACCTTTTCCCTAGGTGTTGATATCCTTGTTACACCAAAAAACTATGATTTTGATATTATACACAACAAGTTATGTTTGATGGCATAAACCTATGTCCAAATTATAGTTACAATAACTTCAAAAATTTATTATTATTATATATATATATATATATATATAACAAAAAATTATGAAAAATATCATTGCCCTAGATATTGATGTTAAGAATCTATATTTTAAAACTTAAAATTTTATCCTTTCTATAAAAAAAATTATGTTTCACAACATTACTGTTACTATCTAAATATTTTGTTTAGTTTAAAAATAGTTATTAAACGAGATGCTAAAATATTCATGATTTTTTAAAAAGTAAAAATAAAAATATATATTTAGAATCTACACATAGAATTCCACAAAACACTAGTTCGCATCATCATCATCTCCTGAACATGAAGATCCTGTTAAAAATGTTGATACAAATGTCCATCTTGGCCAAAAACTAAGACACAATATTGTGATTTCACCCTTGTCTAGCTTGAAATATCAATCGCAATGAGTTTGTTTTAATCCATACGAGGCCTTTTTCAATATATTTGCATAATCTTTGTTTTCAGTCAGAATAAAACTTTCAGGTTGCTCCATATAAACTTCCTCATCTAGATAACCATTAAGAAATGAATATTTTACATCCATCTGGTATACTTCAATTTTTTTATAAACTGAATATGCAAGAAACATTCTAATAGCTTCAATCCTAGCTATAGGTGCAAATGTCTCATCAAAAGCTATGCCCCAACTTAAGCATAACCCTTATAGACTAATCTAGCTTTGTTTCTTGTTATCTTCCCATCTTCATTAAATTTATTCTTAAATACCCATTTTGATCCTATGACATTCTTATCAACAAGCCTACGAACAAGTTCCCAAGTCTGATTTTTCTCTATTTGACTAATTTCTTCCTTTATGGATTCAAACCAACTTTCATAATTACTAGCTTCTTCATAAGAATTAGGCTCTATGTTAGATAGTAAATAATAGTTTACATATTCTTGTTGAGAAATCTTGCTTCTTTCCATGTGATACCATCATATTTGTTTCTACGAATTTGCTTCTTAGAATGATCTCTTTTGACAAATTTGGGTGGACCTTTTGGAGTAGTGTTTAGTTTCACTTCTTCATCAACATCACTTTCCTCATTTGTAGATTCTTCTTTTTTTTCATTAGTAGAGACTTTTGAATACATATATCATCTTTGTGTAACAACTGAGAGTAATCTTCATCCTTTATAACATTCACACTTTCAACTATCTTTTATAACCCTTTATTGTAGCACTTATAAGCTTTTCTTGTAGTTGAATAACCCAAAAATATTTCTTCACTAGATATTTTTTGAAATTTACTCAAAGATTCTTCATCCCCTTTTATAAAATATCCACTTCCAAATATTCTAAAGTAATTCACAAATAAAATTCATCCTTTCCATAACTCATATAGAGTCTTATCAAAGTTTTCTCTTAACTATGATATGTTAAGAATGTAAACAATAGTATGAACTGCTTCCTTCTAGTATCTATTAGGTAATTTGGTTGCATTCAACATTATTCTAGCCATTTCTTGAATAGTTCTATTCTTTCACTCAATAACTCCATTTTGTTGATGTGTTCTGGCTGCAAACAAATGTCTTCTAATTCCATGTTTTTCCCAATACTTATCAAATGCATGAGATGTGAATTATCCACCTATATTAAACCTTAAACATTTAATCCTTAAGCCAATATCATTCTCAACCATAGCCCTAAAAATTTTGAATCTATCTAAATCTTCAGATTTATCTTTAAGAAAAGTTACCCATGTCATTCTTGAATAATCATCTATTAGTAACACAAAATACCTTTCTCCATTTATGCTTTTGGTTCTTGTTGGTCTACATAAATCTTTATGTATCAACTTTAGGGGATGTGAAGTTGAATATTCTTTTGTATTGAATTTGATCCTTGTTTGCTTTCCTTCAAGAAATTATTTGCAGAGTCTACTTGCTTATTTTATATTATTAGGCATATGCCTGGTTGTATTCTTCTTGCTAACTTTCACAATTTGACCTATACTTTTGTGCAATAACCAACTTTTATCAATTTTTCCTAACAGAAATATTCCACCTTTCACCTCATTTAGATGGTATAAATTACTACTTGTTCTACTTGCTTCAACAACAAGTCTACTAGAGCTAGCATTCCTTATTTCATATCCACTAGAATGAAATAACAAATTATATCCTTTTTCATAGATTTGGCATACAACCCTTCTACATACAACACATCTTGAGCGTTAGTTTTATCATCGATACATACTGTATCTTTTTTAGTTAACTTAGCAGTGATATTATCACAAAAATTAACTATGCCACCATTCTTTTTCTACAAATTGGTGAATTATCTCTTATCTCTAGTCATATGACTAGATCAACCACTATCAATTGCCTAAGGATTTCCTTCTCCTTTGGCATGAAAATTTGTTTGGACTAGCATTGATTTTTCATTCTTCATCTCAATTTTCTTCTCTCTCCAATACCTTTTTTGGATTTTTCTAGTTTTATTCACTTTGTGTAAATTATTTCTTTTTACGTGCATGATCATGAGAAAAAAAAAATTCCTAGGAGAAGTAAATAACTTTTTCTCCTATCTAGGAGGTTATACAAACTTACTTCTACAAAACTTAGCAATGTGCCCATAGTTATTATAATAATAAATACATCATTGAGAGTACCTAAAGAAGCCAAATGATTATTTCTTACAAAATCATTTCTATCATTCCCCAAAGGTCTAATCTTGCAATCTATAGCTTTATCTCCATACCTATTACATGAAAAATAATAACCATGAAAAACATAATTAAACCTGGTTTGTCTTGCATGTTGACTTTTGATTCTCCTCTTTAGATTGTGCACTTTGATGAATCAATCATTCACTTTTCTGTTATCTTTAGTCTTCTTATCTTTTATGGACCCTTTAGGATTCTTAGAAGGAGCTCCATTTTTTTTAGAGATAGAATCTTTGAAACTCTTATCTTCCTCATATCCTAACCCACAAAACTTTTTGAAAATGTTTTTTTTACTACCAATCATTTCATCAAGAACTTCATAACTTTTTCCAAGCTTGATACTTCTATTCAACCATAGATTTATCTTCTCTAATTCCTTCCTTAAAGAGACAATTTCAGCCTCTAATCTTTTACATTCTTCTAATTATTTTTTCAAATCCAAACTTGTTACCTCTTCTATTCTCTTTGAGTCTACTAATTATAGTTTAAGATTAGCAATAATTTCCTTAAATTCTTCAATCCTTAACTTATACTTCTCATTCTATTTTATTTCATCCTTCAAGTCTTCTAAAATAGAGACTAGTTCACCTTCCAAATCTACCTCACCTTCTTCTTCCTCTTTCGAATCTTCACATTCTTTTATTTCTTCAGCCATAAATGTAGTTTCACCTACTTCACCTAATTTGTATTTTCTAGTGCCAAACATTGGTGTCCAACCATTTGTGGCTCTACTTTTGGTGAGGCTCCCTACTGTCTACCATGTTAAGATCTATATTCATTTTAAAAAAAAAAAATTGTAGTAACTTGTGTAATTATTCACATTTTTCATATTAGGATTTGTATCACCTAGGTTAATTAGATATATTTTATCATTTTTTTCTCTTTGCAACAAACAAACAAAACCCAAATAGCTTGGCTCTCCTTTGAGGATGTTAGCCAAGGATAACACCTTTGTTGGTCTGTGTTTGAATATTTAGTGAAGAAAAGGTGGATCCAGGTTAATATACTAGTTAGTCTAGATCTTGTTTTCACATTAAACATCATATAAATATTTTAAAAAAAATAAATATATTTGATTTTTTTTTTCTAGTTTTTCAATAGTTGTCCCCATGTTGGTCACTAACATCTATAAAATTTGACTCCAAAAAAAATATTTGTGAAATATATCACCATCGTCAAAACTATTTGTGGCATTAATAACAATATATGATTAAATTTTCATATTTTTCCTAAAATTACTTTAAGACCCTTAAATTTCTATTGTAGCCCTCCAATATGTTTTTTTAAATTGAATAAAACTTTATAGTTTTTTCTTATATTAAATAAAACATAGATATTAAGATTGTCCAATAATTAGGTGGATAGTACAAAGGTTGGTTCAAAGATTAATAAAATTGATTCATATAATACTATCTTTAGATAGGAAGTAATAATTATCTCATAAACAACTTTAATATGGAAATTTAATGATAACAACACTCGATATTTAAAAAACCGGTGGTTTCAAAGAAGCCCTACATCGGAGGCCTGGCATGCAGCTTGTATTACTTCACTTGGTTCAAGGCATAGATTGCAATCAACGATCATCATTTCTAAATAACAATACACGCTTCTTCCCTCCCGCAAATGGACACGCAAAAGAGAAGCTAGCGCATCCATCCTTACTGAATTACATGGTACTTTCCCTTTGAAGGTATACTTAAAATATGGAAGCTATTAAAGCCATGATAAAAGAAGACAAAATATTTATTATATTTGAGCTATTGCTGAATCGACCATTTACATTGCATTTGCCACGCTAATATTCTTGTCCTTCATTATGCTCCTTCTTCTGCTTGGCTGTGCTAATGATGCTGCCAGAGGCATTAAGCATATTGTTGCTCAAAAGATTCCTCTAATTATGAAGGACCAAAGGGCTTTGTATTCTGAATTAGCTAAGGAGGCCATTGAGGATCACCATCACCATCACCATCACTCCTGTTGCCACACAGTTGAAAAGGCTGTGCTGAGAGCCACCACTATCACTCCTGTTGGCGGACAGTTAAGGATGCGGGGCTGAGGGTGAATATGCGGGTTAAGGATCACCATCAGATTGATTGGCGGATAGTTGAAGATGTGCGGAGAGTGGAGGGTCTAAGGCGGAGTAGCAACACACAAAACTTTTGGCGACCAGTTACGATGCAATGTTTAGAGAGGAGAAGGCAGAGGACCAACGTCACCGTCATTGTCGATACTGCTGGCGGACAGTAGAAGATGCGGTGTTTAGAGAATGGATTGTTCGCTCGCGCTGACTCCCTTTAATATATCATTGCCAGGTCGGCTTGGCCGCCTTCGTTGCAATCCTAGTTACAATTCAAATAGGGATTACGATCATGGGAGGGACTAGGAATTTCCCCTCCCTGCAGATGGCTATATCTAAGCAAAGGTATACTACCAATTTGCTGCAATAAATATTCATCTTGATAGGATGGTTCACGATAGATTGGATGCGGGCTACAGCACTGGGTTATTACAGAAGAGTGCAATCGGACATCTGGCGTAGCGGTTCTAGGATTGAGGATTTCTGGACAAAACATCTGAGACAGTTGCAGCAGGCGCAGCAGCCTCGGCTACCGCAGACAACAATTGCTGCATGCCAAAATCAAAGGACTGGTTGCCAAACAGGAGATTACACTCACTTCACCAAGAAAATTGTTGTACGGAATGATTTGTGGGTATAGGAACAAAGATCAGATAGAGGGTTACTGTAGCTCATCATTTCTTTCAGCAAAGCTTGTCGACTTGCGTGTTTGATGATTTTCCGCAACAAATTGTTGGGTAAGTTACTGATCTTAATATTGCCAAAGGAAGAACTGCATGCATTTGAAGACTATCCAAAATACGGAAAAACAGTAAAGGGTGTGCAGATTTTATGGCAGACTCCACATATCCTTTGGTAAGCTAACCAGAAGTCCATTGCAATGGCTAGAAACCTCATCATACAAGGCATCGAAGATGGTGAATAAAAGAATGAACACCTGGTAGACTTTCTGGCTAACAAGAGAAAACGCTATTGACAGGTCTCAAGCAGATTAAAGTACCTGTGCAAGAAGAGTCTGATTCAGAGGACTGAGCAACAAGAAGAAGAGAGTGACGTGGGTAAACAGCAATCACGAGAAGAAGAAAATGGTTCGTTACCTGTAGAAGAGCATTTGACAGACGTGAGTACAAAGTCCACGAAATGACAATGGTGTCCCCGCTCACTATCGGCGTTCATCTTTCTACAATTCATTCTTGAGTCAATAACTAATAGACTTCCAATTCTCATGCTTTCTACTCCTCCAAAGCCCGTTAAGGTTTGTTTGGAGGCATATTATCGAGCATTGGATATCACAGATTTCGTTGAGGAGACGGATGAGGAAGCCGATGGAATCACCCGCCAAGCAGACGAAACGTACTTGAGTGTCTTGCACAGGAAACTGAAGAAATGGGCGCCTTCTTGCTAGCAAAATCAGGCATGCAGCACCTGGATACGTGCGTGCAGCATTCGACAACCTCAACAAAACAGAGCCTGGCAGAAGTGTCAAAATTATACCGCCAAACATAAGAAAGGAAAAAGAGGCCAATGAAACCGATGGAAAAGTGTCGTGGGCGACGATTTCATTGATTGAAAAGTAGTAGCATCAGGCAGTGCTGTGTACAAGTTATGCAACAGCATTGAGTGCAATGAACGAACTGATGTGAATGAACTACTGAAGGAATTAGAGTGCTCCTTGGCAGATATAATAAACGATTGCCTTGAGAAAAGCTAATATCTCCTCTTGTTGAACTCCAAGATAATGGACCGAAACAGTGATGAAAAATGAATGAGGAAACTACTCTATAGAGCAGGACATGAATAAGTTAGATATGAGAAAAAAAGACAATCATGGATAAGCTAGTTTTGAAAACCAAAACAGTCACGGATTTGAACTTCGGGATTCACAGTCAATGGCCTACCCAGAGTTTAGTAATTGGATTGTGAAGGCAATTAGCACAAGAAAATCACCAAAAATCCAATTTGCTCTCTTCCTCATAGCCTTCGCTACATTCTTTGAAATGAGAAAAATAAAATAAATGCCAGCGATTAACAAAGATTTCTTCACAACTTGACCAGTCATTGAAAGGAAATAATGCATTGGAATGCGATACTTTACTATTTAGTTCAGAAAGCAATACAATTAATGTTAATAATAGAAGACAGAAAGTTACCTTAGAATTTATGGAGAGGAAAAATCTAACGAGAAGAGATAAGGTATTAACAATAATAGACACATTTTAATACATTTCTAAATATTGTTAGAAAAATTATAATTTTTTAATTTAGAGGATATATACAATCTTCAAAATATTTTGATGAATCACTCATCTAAATTTTGTTTATATAGACAAGTAGTTCACTTGAAAACTACTAGTAGTATAGAAAACCATGGGTTGACCAACATGACAGTCATTTGGTGGTGTCAAAATGATGTAATGACCTAACACATAATTTGAAAACTTCTTTAAACAATTTTATTACAGCATTATAACAATTTTACACATTATGACAAGTATATAAAAAATAGATTTTTTTATTATAACAATTTTGTCTTCTATTGAACAAATTTGTCCTTATGTGTCTTCTTGTGGTTTTGGATTTAGCATACCTAGTCAATGTTCCATACAACATTATTATACAAGGTGTACAACACATTCCCAATAGCTTCAATGCTTTCTGTACACATAACTTATCATATTCAATACTATTATTCAACCAACTCAATGTTTATTCACCTTGCCAACATAAATTGTAAACAGATCAGCTACAAGTGACTAAAATTGCAAACATGCACCACTTTCCCTTCTTCAATCCTTTAATAGATGGATAAAGTTGGTTCAATTTGGTAGTTGTATGACCTCATTTAATATTTATAATTATAAAAGATGCTTAAAATTTTGAAAGATTATATATGATGAATTTGTATAATCATTATGGAATGCTCGTTGTACTTTCATTGCCTCCACATGTAACATATTCCATAAGTGTTCATGACATGACCATTCTATTTTGTTCGGAAAAATTATAGTAAATATAGACGGTTTTTCTAAGTACTAGTGAGGTAGTAATGAGATTGGTTATCATCTACTCACCATCTACACGAATCATCCCAATTGCATAGATGGGTCCTCTTGTAAAATAGAAATAAATCGTTGTCCTATCGCTTGCCATTTTTCATAAGGTGTGTTTCTAAAAGAAAACCACTAACTAAAATCCAAGATTCTCCTGCTTAAGAAGGAGAGGAAAATGCATCAATCATTGGGAGCTCATAAATGATGTAAAACACTTTCTTAATGGAAAGTGAGTAACCCAAATGACTAAGATGTCCATGGTAATTTATGTTTTCTAGTTGCTTCTTTATTTATTTTATCACCAAATTTATGGTTATGTGATTTTGTAAACTTGTGAATAGCTATTTTCTTTTAGATCACTATTTTATTTTAATTTTTATGATCATCTTAATTTATCTAAAAAAATTATAATTTAGATGAGTAAAACATAATCTTATTATATTTTCATATCAAGCTAAATCAATTGAGAGGTATGGTAGACAATAAAATTTATCTCCTCAACCAAGTTGATAATAATATATAAAAGAAAGGGTTTTCTTTGGTGTTGAGTGGTTTGAAAGTTAATTGGTGAACATTTTGGTAATCCATCCTTAATAATATTTGATATGAAAAAGGATATCTAAAATTATTCTAGAGATGTTTAGCTAGTTATATATGTTAGTTAAATATTATTTCATTTAAATTGGTTGTCTTTTTAAATCTCAAATTATTTCTATATTATTCTTATCTTCTTAATTTTCCTTCAAATTATACTAATCTTCTTCCACATTCCAATCCTTTGATTCCTCTCCCAATCTTGATTTGGATCAATTCATTGAAGAAAAATTAGAAATATGTCATGAAGCACATCATAATGCAATTACAGTTCAATTTTCTTAGTAAAAGCAACTATCCTAGTCCACTATGAGAATTTGGCATCTTCTTCACTAGTCGTAACCTATTAATATTATTAATGTTAGTCTATTATTGATTTGGAGGCAATCTTGACTCATTTAGATTTAGTTACAAGATACCTAATAAATAATTTATTTTGTAGCTATTTATTTTATCACCTAAATATTCCTTTTCTTTTTGTTTTCAATTTTTTTTTTAAATATTGAATATTATAGGTTTTTACATGATCCTTAGTTTATAATAGGTCTAGATAAACTCCATAATCATGGATCTTAAATCTATGTTCCCTTACAAGTAAGATACAATTTATTCTTGGTAAGCCAATTATGGTTATGAATTTAATAAGTCTATTTTCATACATTAACACAATAATTTTAATATATAGGAATGTGAGCAAACTTTTAACCTTGATTTTGATTTATTCTACTTCATATTTGATGCATAATAAAAACATATATAAAAATATTAATGTGAACCTAATTAATTATAATGTGTCATATACATGTGAATGCTAGTGATTGACATAAAAGGAAGTGGTAAAGGAATAATTAGCATATAATTTGATTAATTTGACACAATAACTTATTCTAATCCTAAATATATCACAAAAAATCTCCTCATCCATTACTTGAGTTTATATCAAATTGATACTATTAGATTTCTACCATCATAGATTAGGTTTCTTATGTAGTTGCATCTCCTAAATGGGGTTTTCATTTTTTTTTCACTATGAATGCTAAATTTCATAGAATGTGACTATTATCACTTTGGATCACACACTAATAATCCTAAGTTGTGTATCTATTAACATGCTCTTAAGGACATCATCCTACATAAATTAGAACCATAGATTATTAGAAAAATAATTCACAACAATAGAACATATTATTAATCTTAGTCTTAGTTCTCATTCTCATATCAATCTGTATTGTATCAAAATTTGTAGCATCTCTTATTAACACAATTTCTTATCTTTATCTATTTTATTCTTTATCTACCTATATAAACCCTAATGGTTGTTTTTAGAATAACTAATTACTAGAAAGAAAGTATAAAGGAGAGCAAAATGTTCCAATGTGTCATAAAAACCATAAACCAGGCCACTCTAGTCAAACTATTTTATGTAGTGTAGTGTCAAGACTAGGCCAAAGATAATATTTGATTTCAATTAGAAAAAATATCATTAAGCCTTTTATCATGGTCTCTTGAACTTTTGTAGTACTTATATATTTTTGTGTATTCTCTTGTCACTATATTGTTTGGTCAACATAGTTAAAATCAACATCAAACTATAAATTAAATAAGATGTTTGTTCCTCCATAGTTATTTAATTTTTATTTTCCAATCACTCACATGTTTAATTATTATTTTATTATTATCTTCATTAGATGAAGGTTTAGTTTAATTTATTATTATATTTAAATCCATGAAGGAAAATTGTTAATTCATTATTTTTATTTTCTCTTAATGCATAGATTCCATGTTTGTCTACTTAAGGTAGAAATTTTCAAATATTTTTTAGTTTAGATTTTGCATATTATGGTGTTATCACTTTTCAATCCACTACCTTTGCATTCTTAGGGAGTTCATAATTACCTTCGAAATGTCCACTTCAATAAATTGATAAAACAAATGTCATATTTCTACCATGATTACCTCTCTTCCTTCTAACTCCAATGAGGAAAATGTGTTGCATTTAAATGAGTAATATGAATATTATTAATATCACATAACCATTATTGGAAATTCCTACTCCTTGGGTAAAAGAGACACAATATATTGAATATAAATTAATGTAAAATATGAGGGGGAAAATAAGCTATATACTTTAATATACCAAAGATGGTAAGATTAAATGGTAAATCATACTTATTAGTCCAAAACACATAGCACAATCCCAATTAAATTTTACCTAAAGGCTATTGAAAAGATAATTATAGTACTTAGAATTTATTGTTACATGCACTAAGTTTACATTATAATCTTACCAACAACTGTGGTAGTAAAAGTCATAGACATACAAAGTTTCATAAAAATATATAAGAATCATGAAGATAATTGAACATGAAAAGTCACATACAATATCAATACCATATAATTCTATAATTTTAAGATCCAACAAATAATCATCTAAAAAATGAACCAAGAGCTTTCTTATAAGTATGAGGGAATAAAATCCTAACTTGTGACACTATAGCACCATATAAATGAAATTTGTGTATGCATTCCTAATTAAAATAAATGTTACAGATTGATTGGGAGACAATGGAGCCATGCATGGTATCTAGGAGAGCAATCCATTTAATGTAGGTAGATAGGGTGAGAACAAAATAGAGTGACATTTAATTTTGTGTTGAACGGTAATAAAAAAAATAGATCACTAAAAAAATGGGTCCCTTTGTATAACTCAACCCCTTAATTTTCTACAATGTATAAGAAACTATCACTTATATGAAAACATTTCTTAATTGTACAAATTGGGCCCTAAAATATATAAAATACCTGAAATGTACTTATCATATGTGTAATAGGTGCCAAGAAATTGGAATTCCACTTTTTAAGATAAGAGGATATCACAACTCAAACCCCCTTCTAGTACCTTAATCCATACCCTTGTAGCCTTAATATGTAAAATTGTAAAGTTTAAATTTATTTTTTAACTTACAGCTAGTGAAGCATAGAGTGTGATGAAACAATTTTAAAGTAATGGATGTGTTTAAATAAATGTATCCATTAGGATTTAAAGCATGCTATATATTAAAAAAATACTAATAATTACCTATTAAATTTATAGTCAATAATATCTTACATCTTTAGAATTTTGATAATTTAGACATCTCTTGTGGACATGATCAGATTGGACTGATTCGATACATGTGAATTGATTCCACTATTTGAAGGTTAAGGGTATGTGCAGGATCATCATGGAAAAAATAGGCCCTTAAGTGGCAAAAAATTCAAAAAAATCAAAGTTAAGCAACTTGATGTAAAAATTTGAATAAGTTATCTATATTATTTAAAAAATATGTAAGAATAGAATCTGTAGAAAATTGAATTTAGTTTCAAAACTACTAGGTTTATTTAAAAATAAATAAATCTATTTGGTGAAAATATGAAATTTTGAACAATTCAGTAGTACTGAAATTTCAAGGAAAAAATAAGAAGTAGGTGTTTGTCTCACCACGCTAACCACAATAAAATGATAATATTTTAGATATAATTAGAAGACTTGTGTCCTGATGTGATACATATTTTTTTGTAATTTTTTTCCATGTAAATAATTAATTATGAATTTTTTATTACAATTTCTAAAAAATATAAAAAATCGTATGTCTCACCATCATAACTTGGTCAAAACTTCATGAAATCAATTTTTTTTTTTTTATCCTATAGTATGCAAAGCATAGAATTTGACATGTTTCACATTCAAAAAATGTGATACCATTAAAAAGCTATAGATTTTTTCAAACAGCCTATCAATTAGAACTTTAGTCGTAGTTCGAATAGAAAATGAATAATAATAATTTATTAAATTCAAAGTAACGCATAATTTATATTTGTGGAAATCTGAGAATCTCCTTTAAAAACCCTTTTTGTCTCATCTATTTTGGGTTAAAAATAATTCATCCGCCACATACCCTACACATACCTATCATATCACCACTTTTTGGCCCATCATGATCCTGCACATACCCTAAAGTTAAATTATCTGTTTATTTTAGTAATATACATGTTATCTAAGAAGAGATTTGAGGACATTGTTTGGTGGAATATCTTAGAAAATTTTCATCAAATGCAATTGTTAGGAGTAAAATTTGATACTACAACCTTTTCTAGCATCCCTCCTATCTATACAAAATGAGAGCTTGGTCATAGGCATGCACTTCTCACCAAAGCATGAAGGATATAAGTTCCAATTTAGACATGCATGCAAATCATAGAAGCAAAGGCAAGGCACATGGTCCATTGGGCCAAAATGCCTCTAAGGTAAAAGGTCATGAGAAATACCATGATGGCATGATAAGCATTAAATATTTTTGAAGAAGAGATTAAGGCATACAACTAAAGTGTGATTCCATTCAATTATACTTAGCATGCCTTTTATTATATCAAACACTGGCAATATATTCCCTTGAGAACCATGGAAACAAAACGCAATCTGGAAGTATGGTTGTCTAAAAAGTGTTATGAGGAAAGGCCATTGACAATGAGATTTTACTATAGTCTAGGTAAGACCACGAAACCTACAAAGAGCTAAGCCCAATATTCAGTATAACCATTTACACTTATCCACACAAATACTCCTTTAAACTCAAAATAAATAGAAACCACTATTTCTATCACTATCATACAACTTCATGTAAACATATGTATAAATATTTATTATGATTGAAAATCCATTTCTAAAGTAATATGACCCATCATATACCAAGACCTAATGGAGGATCAGCTGACAACTTTCAAACTTGAGCTCGCTGTTAACTCAGAGTTTGGATTAATGTTCTATTATAATGGTTCAGAGGAGGAAGGTTTCTTAAACATGCCCATGAAAACTATTAGAGTTGTTAAGAATCTCTGATAATGATCTGATTTCCATTCTACATCTAAGTTCATCTCCAAGATTGTTGCAAGAGAAATTTTTTTGAGAGATGTGAACCATTGACATCATTTAAATAGGTACAACATTTAGGTGGAGAATATTGGTGGTGCTAAATGAAACGATCTGATAGATAGGCATGCACTATAATGATTTAAAGGAAAATGACTAGCAGGTGAATAGCCAAATTAGGAATACACTACACAAAATTAAAATCACAATCCAAAATGCATGCTCGAGCAACTAGTGAGATAAGAGGGTGTTTGGCAGAGAAATTAACTTAGACCTAGCTTGCAGTCATTTCTAGTGACATCATATATGGTTAGTCAATAAATGGATATTTCCATAGATAAAATCATAAATTCTTCATGAATTCCAAGCCTTTCGATCGGGATATGAATCTTCTTTCAATGTATTGAAGGGAAAAAATCTATGAGAGAACATCGCATAATTGCTCCAATCTACAAGCATGTGGGAAAAATAAATAGGGCACATGAGGGTATGTGCAGGATCATCAGGGAAAAAATAGGCCCTTAAGTGGCAAAAAATTCAAAAAAATCAGAGTTAGGAAACTTCACGTAAAAAATTGAATAAGTTATCTATATTATTTATAAAATATGTAAGAATAGAATTTGTAGAAAATTGAATGTAGTTTCTAAACTAATAGGATTTTTTAAAAAGAAAAAAAATCTATTTGGTGAAAATTTGAAATTTCAATGCAGTAGTACTTAAATTTTAGGGAAAAAATAAGAAGTAGGTGTCTGTCTGACCACCCTAACCACAATAAAACGATAATATTTTTTTATAATATTTTAGATATAAGTAGAGGACTCATGTCCCAATGTGATACATATTTTTTTGTAATTTTTTTCTAACTAAATAATTAATTATGGATTTTTTATTACAACTTTTAGAAAATATAAAAAACTCGTATGTCTGACCACCTTAACTCGGTCAAAACTTCATAAAATTCATTTTTTGTTTTTTTAATCCTATAGTATGTGAAGCATAGAATGTGATGCATGTGTTGGATTCAAAAAATGTGATACCATTTGAAAGCTATAGATATTTTTCAATCAGCTGATCAATCAGGACTTTAGTCGTAATTTGAATAGAAAATGAATAATAATTACTTATTAAATTAAAAGTAAAGCATACTTTATATTGGTGGAAATATGAGATATCCTTTAAAAACATTTTTAATTTCATCAATTTTGGGTAAAAAAAGTCGTCAGCCACATACCCATCATATTGCCACTTTTTGGCCCATCATGATCCTGCACATACCCATGAACTATTAAACAATGCACCAAAAGGTTGGGGTTTCAAAAGCATGTAGATCACCTCCTCTAAAGACAGCCTCAGGAAAAAGATAGAGAATGGGTGATTTACATACATAATATTGAGAGAAGCAAATGACACAAGTACAGGGAGATGAAATATGAACAATTTTAATAATAGAGATCAAGGGCTTAAATAAAATGAGAACTTCAAGCCTAATGTATAAAAGGTTGGTAGATAGAAAAGGCTAGATGAACCCCTATGAATTTTCTAACACAACACAAAATTCCGTACCTCAAAGGAGCTCGCAAGATGAAACATCCTACTCACTCAAAATCCCTTTTTACCTAGCAATTGAAGGATACTCTGGTTCCAAACAAAAACCTACTAAAAGCTCCATGTCTATTAATCATCATTGTCAACATTCACGACATCTTGCTCGACCCATCCATGAAGTAATGTCAGTCCTCCATATTTAGTAAGGTATGGGCATCACCATGGTTTTTCTTACAAGGAGGTCATTAAATAATTCTTCATATTCCCATCCTTTCAGGACAATACCAGTAATCCTACTGTCAATCTAACTCCCCCCCAAAATCTCCCCCCTTTGTTTGCAACCAAAATATATCTTCCTCATCCACTCTCTAGGTAATTGGCTTCTCAACCAAGAGTGAAATTTTCTTGCAACCAAAATATTTCCTCCTCCACTCTCTAGGTAATTCACATTTATAATGCATGCAAATCATTCAAGGCAAGTTGAATTTCCTCTATTGTTAGTTATAAAAGCTCCCAATGCATGATCTTCTTCTAGATAATTCCCCATTTACTAAGCAAAGTGGTTACCAAAAGTTGTTACATGCAATAACTATAATTGGTAACCAATTTAAGTTATTCCTTCCATGCAAAGAAGTCTGTTACAACCAAAACTCATGCATATAAATTCATTTAATTATATTCCAATTTAACAATTTTAAATAATTATTTTATTTATTCTTTAATATCTTTAGCATCTATTTCAATTACAAAAATGATTTTAACTTTAATAACTTTACTTTACTGCAATGATTAATCAAAGTACCAACAACTAGATTTTAAATCAAATAAGCTAAATAGTCGACCACCAATGTTCAAGTTGCAACAATACTAATGGACCACCCGACCAACAAGGTGAAATACAAAGGGCATTACATATACATTATTAGCATATATCCTTTTTTACATAGCAGATATATGTTATCTCAAACTACTAAAAAGGAATGGTATTCTCTAGGTAATGGATATCAATTTTGAATAACATATATCTATTTTGAAAAAGAATTTTACTTTTTCCATAATAGATTTATTTTGAGAAAAATTAAAATTCATTTTGAATAATAGATACTCATTTTACCAAACCAAAATTAAAAATTTATTCCACACATACAAAAATTTGAATGCCTATTTTATGATTTTTACTATGTAAACATACATATTTTTTCCTATTTATATTGTATGGCCCATGATGATCCTATGCTCACCATTATATATCTAGACATTTTTTTGTAGTTATCCTTTGATGACCTACTCTTATAGATAACTTATAATTTTCATATATATTGTGTCCATGATCATAAGAAAGGATAAATACACCCAATCCATATAGATTTGAGGCATACTTAATACACTAACCCATGATCCCAATGTGATATTCAAAATCAACAAGAAACTAAATAACCATTAAACTAACATGAAATCAACATGAAAGCTTGAAAAAAACCTATGCTAAGACATCAAATCTTATCCCATTGTGGGTTTGGTGTCGCATTGATGTGGAATGGTGACCCTTTCCCAATCCCTTGGATAATATGAGCTTGTTTCAACCAATTTTATTGAAGAAAATCAATGAAACCAATGAGATGTTTGTGAAACATTGATGTAAAACTAGTTGAACATGATGAGGATGAATGCTAAATGCTGAAATGATAGATAAAATGGATGCAATGTATGATAAATGTAAACTAACCTCAAATATAGAAGTCATAGATTTAAATTATGCTAAATTAATGCAAACTAAGTTACCATGGAATCCATTAATGGATGATTAAGCTAACTATGTATAAATTTAGTCTAACATGCTAAAATAAAAGTGCTCAATATGGATGTAAGTGAGTATAAAAATTCAATAGCATACTATAGCCATCAAAATATTGATTCTTTTGTCTCCAAACAATGATCTATTTATAGGAGAAAAAATGATAAATCAAGGGCTCGGATCAATTTGATCTATCAATGGTCAATACTAAATGAAGGGTGAGCACATGGATCAAAGATTATCATCAATGGATGAGAATCAATGTTCACATGGATCAAGAAATGATCAAGGGTTGAGAATGATTCAAACAAATACACTTTGTAACAACTTTGAAATTTTTTTACAAAGTTTGTTTGAAAGAAATCATTCTAATTTTGGAGCCAAATAGGAGAATATTCCCTATGCAAGTGAATGAAAGGAAATTAGCAATTTAGATAATTAAAACTAAATTTGAATGTACAAGATAGAGAATAAAGTAATATTCATTAATTTATTGCTTTTAATGAAAAGGGGAATGCAATATGATATTTTGTTAAACAATTTAAAGTTATTTAATTAAATGAGAGGACCTAGGTTTAAATTAAATAATTTGCATTATTTAATTAAACATGGTGAAATGTTAGTGTGTGAGGGGGTGAATTAACCCAATTAGGTCAATTAGATTAATAGGTGAAAATGAAGCATTTAATTAAATAACTAGGCTAATTTAATCAAACAAGAAAAAAAAAAGATGGGTTTCAGAATGAAATGATGTTAATATATCAAATTCAAGTGTGTAGTATCATTCAAAACATTTTTAAGTGTCTACAAGTATACTATTTCAGACAAAGCTTTATGTTTAAATTTTGACCTATTTAATATATCTAGTTGATCTCATATGAATAAACTCATATTTTAGTTTATTTACCATTTTATCTTATCATTCAATTTTAGTCTTACTTTTTTCTATTCCATTGTAAGGAATAGTTAAAATACTTATGAGTGAGTCACCTAGTTTCCTTCTAGTATGTTCTAACATGTCACTTCAACAAGTTATCTTAACAAACATAGCTCTATTAGGGTTAGCCATTTTTTCAAATTCAAAATATTCCTCAAAATCACTTCATCCAATCAATCATTTTTTTAGGATCTAAACTATCAAAATAATTAGTCAAATACATTCAACTTTTCTTACCATTTATAGTGAGATATTTCAACATATTTTCATATTTATCTTCTCATTTAAATAAAAAAATATTGTAAATTTATTCTCATTATGGGTATGTGTAGGATCATGATGGGCCAAAAAGTTGCAATATGATGGGTATGTGGCTGATGACTTTTTTTTAACCCAAAAATGATCAAATGAAAAGGGTTTTTCAAGAAGATTCTCATTTTTCCACCAATATAAATTATTCTTTACTTTGAATTTAATAAGAAATTATTATTTATTTTCTATTTGAATTACGACTAAAGTCCTGATTGATAGGCTGATTGAGAAACATCTACAACTTTCAAATGATATCAGATTTTTTGAATTCAAAACATGCATCACATTCTATGCTTTGCATATTATATGATTAAGAAAAGAAAAATTGAATTTCATGAAGTTTTGACCATGTTAAGGTGGTCAGACATACGATTTTTTATATTTTTAAGTTGTAAAAAAAATTCATAGTTAATTATTTACTTGGAAAAAAATTACAAAAAAATATGCATCACATCAGGGCATGAATCCTCTACCTATATCTAAAATATTATAAAAAAATATTATCATTTTATTGTGGTTAGGGTGGTCAAACAAACACCTACTTCTTATTTTTTCCCTAAAATATAAGTACTACTGCATTGAAACTTCAAATTTTCACCAAATAGATTTTTTTTTTAAAAGAAAAACCTAGTAGTTTAGAAACTACATTCAATTTGCTATAGATTCTATTTTTACATATTGAAAAGTTTGTAATGCCTCTTCTTGTGTCCCATTCTACCGCATTCAAGTAAGCATATTTTATTTCTTCATGATCTAAACTATAAAACTAGTTAGTCAAATACATTCAAATTTTCATACCATTTCTAGTGAGAGATTTCAACAAATTTTCCTATACATCTTCTCATTCAAAAAGAAATTCTTAAACATATATTTATTTGTCATTTTTAAACATTAGTACTATTATACATTGAAAGTTTTTTAATAACTCTTTTTGTGTCCCCTTCTACCACATTCACATAGGCATGTTTTTCTCATCATAGTAAATTTTCATCCATTCTTTTTCAAACACAAATTTAACCTATATCCATTCTTATAGGTGGGATTGTCTTAGCTAAGGTGAACTACCTCAAATTTTAACAATCTATACACAACTAATTAAACTATCAGGAATGTTATACCCAACATTATTTTATTGGATGATTCATAAGATGTTATCTTCTCTATATATTCATTAATTTACGAGCTTCAAATAATCACCAAATTTTAAACCTACTCTAATACCATCTAATGCTTAAGGACAAAGGGACTCATTAAGGATTATCTATACTTGTAGCCAAATATGATCTATTTGGTGTAAACCTTATTTAATGCAACTAATAAGATGGATCACTTATGCATATCAATACTCTTCTTCTTGATCAAAAGAGCTATATTAAAATTCCTATTCATATCCATAGATTATAATTGATCATATTATGTCTTATGATATAACTTAATGTATTTATTACCTCCTAGAATCTCAATAAATTTCTTCTTGAATCTTTATCTTGTACCATTTTTATTCTTTCTCTATTGTAATAGTTATGACCTAAAATTAAATCAAACTCTCAATTCTAATCTACAGGTTGATGTGTGGTTGTCACCATGATCTATAGCTCTGGATAAATGTGATAAAATTTATTTTCCTTAAAATTATTCTTCACTAATGGTTTGCCTTTGGAATTAAACTTAGCATGTACTACTATCCCTATTAGAGTATTTAAGTTTTAACTTATGTTAAATTACTTTAATTAGTTTTTTTCCCATACTAAGTGATTTTTTACTTGATACCTATTTTACTTTCCTTTATAAGGCACATTGTACAATATGTAAATCATCAAATCTTAATACATTTTTCCATATTTCCTAGTGAAAGATCCCCAAGCTTCTCTCATATTTATAAAGGTGTTATTTGGAGTTTGTGCTCCTAGGTTTGGTGGAAATACCCAACATGGTATCAGAGCAAACCACTCTACCCTCCTTCTGCCATTGAGATTTTTCATTAGCTTTGAGATCATTTTTATTTGGCATTTGAAATTTTCATAAATTTCAAAATTGCCTCATATTCATTATTATTCTTTTGTTGCTAGCATGAATCTCCTATTTGGGTGATTAAATTATAATTTTTTGGAGGTGTGTTGTCCCTAGAAGAGCACCTGCTACTATGTGGAGGCATGTTTCCTTCCTCTGTTGGGTGTGAATTACCTTGTCGTGTGGGTGATTATCTTCCTTGGAGGGCGACTCTCTTCTTTGTAGGCTAATTTTCTTTCATTGAAGCCTGATACATTCAGTGGTTTCAAGCATGATTTCTCTCTAGAGAATGTGATTTACATTTACAGTGCATTTTTTTGTGTGATAGGAGCCATAGATATTTTGAGAGGCCACAATTTTAATATGGAGGCATTTTCTCTATCAGAAGCCACAATTTTACCTTTTGAAGGCCCAATTGAACATTCATAGGCCTGCGATTTGCTTTAGAGGCTACATTTCAACCTTGTTGGCATGATTTCCTTTGTGAAAAAGGTGATTTGATGCATGTGATTTGCTGATTAGAGGTAGTGATTATTTCCTAGCTTCAATACTTTAGTATTCTAAAGTTTTGATTGAAATATTTCAATTTATGGCTTCACATTGCCATGTTGAAGTGGAAGTGGGCTCCAATTTATTTTGAAATTGTGTTTCTTAATTCCACATTGGTAGCATCGAGGATAATTTTTCTATTTAAATAGCACTGTGGTGTGAATGGTTGGACTATGTAAGATTCATAGACATTGAAGAGGCTCATGATTGTGTGCTTTGTATGGAGGCTTGCCAGTTGATTTGGTGTGAGAAACACCTACAAACTAACATCAAGGTGCCTCTATTTTGCTCAATTTTTTTTCTAGTTTCAAAAAATTAGTCTTTGCTTGAATTTTTTTTTAAAAAGTGGTGAAATTCAATTTCTAGAGGCTACGTTTTGGAGGTTTTAGTCATTTTGGTGTACTTTATTGCCTTTTTTTGCAATGGGCACTCCTAAATCTATTGAATTGTTAACCCCCCATAATTACCACACCTTGAAACTAAAAATGTATAGATTGCTTTAGTCTCAAGGTCTGTGGTCCACAATAAGTAATGTCAAACCCACTCTTACCAAGGAACTTGAAATATTTTCCTATAAAAATAAGTGTGACCAAGCTATTGGTTTAATGAAATTGAATGTTTTTTATAGTCTCCTATTTCATATTGATGAGTTGGATACACCCAAGGAAAAATGGGATAAGTTACATAACTTGTTTGTTCAGGTTGGTGAGTTTTGTGTCTTGCAACTAGAGGTTGAATTAACCGCTCTTACCTTTGAGGTATTTCCCTAATATTGTTGACTCTCTAGTGAAATTCAAATTAGTATGGTCACAACTAGTGAGATGTTGGAAGAGAAAAATTGATAAGGAGTCTATTTTCATGATTCTTTCCACATTGAGAGTCCCATTTGCTATGTTTTCTTCTACCTTTTATTCCAAAATGGATGGTTTGGGTAGTACACTCCAAATGCCTTCTTTTGAAACCTTCTATGACCAGTTGATAAGAGACCAAGCAAAGCTTGTCCAGTTGCAGTGGGTTCCTACAAATCATGCATTGGTTTCCCAAGAATCTAAGAGTAAAGGGAAGAAGAAGCCTAAAACTAAAACATAGTCAACTAAGACTTCCTCCTCTTCAAAAGAGGAAAATCCCAAGAAGGAGAAATTCATTTATGCATATTGCAAGAAAAAAGGGCGTGGTGAGCATCATTGTTACATGAAGAAGATGGATGAACTCTCACATTTAAAAAAAACAACATTCCATTGCCCTCTTTTGTAACTCCTCCTTCTACAGCCTCTGCATCCTCCTCTCCATCATCACCAAACCCTACACAATCTAGGAATGCAAAGTTTGCAAGCTAGTAATGTTGATGATGAATCCCATCTGTATACATTCTCTCACTTTGTTGATGATGATGACTATGTTCCTTGCACCCTAGTTGCTAGTATTGACAACAATTTCTCGAGGGAGATAGGTCATCTGAATTTCAGAGTTCTTCAGACTCCTGGTGATACACCTCCTATTATTTCAGAGGATGATCATTTGGCGAAACATGATATTTTTAATCGTCTGGATCTTGTTTTATTAGATGAGTATTTGGTAGGAATCTCATAATTTTTTGTGGAGTCTCATGTTGCAAATTTGGGAGACATACTTGAGGGGATTTCTCTCCTCTTTGATGAAAGTTGTAACATGGCAGTTGATACATCTATATTTTCTTTGGAGGTTGACTTTTTTGAGCCTTCACTTTCATTTGATTTGTCACATTTCTTGGTTTTTTTTTATAATGATTATGTGGTGGATTATTCTATTTGGAGATTTCCTTTCTCTCTTCAGTTGGATATGGAGTAGCTTCTTCATCATCTGGTGGACTTTTTTCTTCCTAAGGGAAGAGGTGTTGCTTGTAGGTATTGGATCATCCTTTGTCTTCAAGCATACTTCATCGCTATTGGAGCTTCTTCATTATGGGGGGATCATTGACTGTATATACATGATGTATTTAGTCCTTAGAGGGTTTGATTGAGTCCTCGATCCATGCATCTTGTTTTTCTTTTATTTTCTCTCTTTTGGAGAGGAGTTTTCTCCCATAGGGTTTTTCTCCTTTTCTCTGGTTCTAAGAGATTGCATTGTAAATGGGTACCTAACATGGTTGTGTAGTCGGGACCCATATTGCTTTCTTGTATTTTTGCATATTGATTCTCCCTAAGTTGCACTTAAGGGGGGGTGTTAGAGTATTTAAGTTTTAACTTAGGATAAACTACTTTGATTAGTTTTTTCCCATACTGGGTGCTTGTTTACCTAATACCTATTTTTCTTTCCTTTATGAGGCACATTGTACAATATGTAAATCATTAGATCTCAATACATTTTTCAATATTTATTGGTGATAGAGCCCCGAGCTTCTCTCATATTTGTGAAGGTGTTATTTGCAACTTTGCTGCTCCTAGGTTTGGTGGAAATCCCCAACAATCCCCAATGAGCTAAGATTTTCCAAATTGTATGTGGTAGCATATATAATACTTCCAAGGACATATAGTGATGTAGTGACTATTACAAATTGATGCAAGCTTTAAATACTTACTTCATATCACAAACAAGTTATGATTGCACAATGAATACTCAATGCATGCCTCATCTAACTTCTTCAAGTGAAACATATGTGTGGTGGCCAATAATACATGAAAATAAAATAAAAGGTTTTGGATACATAAAATAATCTATTTCTAACCATAACTAATAATAAATAACTATGGTGGCTTATAATTATTTTGATGATTTAATTGTGCTTGTGGTTTTTCTCATAAATTTTTGAACCTTGACAATGGAAGTGTGGCAATAAATAGTCCCTCAAAATCAACTTCTACTATTGAACTAATACCTAAAAAACAAGCAAACATTAGAAGAAATTTTTTTGGTTGATATAATGTTACCTTTTTTCATTGATGCTACTACATCATGTTTCCATTAGGCCATATATTTTAGTTCATAGTCATTTTGTTTCTTCCCATATTCTAGCAATTGGTTGAACCATAAACTATGGAGGTTCAGTTGTGAAGTCTAACTAGCACACCTTTTAAATTTCCCCAACTCTTCACATTCCCATGTCTTTTCCATTTTTATTTCCTTGAGAAGTTTTATAAAGACTTTTGTAAGATAAAATTTTGTGATAGAAAAAATCATTTATTTGCTACAAATTAATAAAATAATAAAGCTAACCCTTTTTTCTCATGGATGTAAGAAAATTGATGAACCATGTAAATTCTATTGTCTTTGTGCATTTGAAAATTTTATCTAACTTAATTTGATGTGGGTTTATTTTACTCTATATTTTGAATTATTTGTACCAAAGCTAAGGAGAAACTGAGGAGAGATTGAGGAAGTAAAACCTAGAGAATTGAAAAATTCTCAAGCCAGAATATTTCAATCTAGAAATTACAACTAGAAGCTCCATTGATTCAAAGAGATCTAGAAACTACATTGGAAATTAAAGAAAAGAAGCTAGCTATAATGTCCAATGAATATTGGGTGAAATTGATCAATACGATAGTGGCAATAATTATTCTATCCCTATCCAACAATTTTCTATTTAATATTCCAACAGAGAAGATAGAGAAAATATTATGGTTAAAATTGCCAAACATCTATGAGATTTACTCTACATCTAACAAAGTTTTCTTAATGAAGAAATTATACAATTTGATGATTGAAAAAGGAAATATTCTATCAAACCATTTAAATCAATTTAATATATTGATCACGTTGTTAATTTATTTTAGCATAAATTTGGATAACGAAATCAAGGGCATCTTAGAAAATTTTATGCTCTCTAATCGATAACTAGGAATGAGTTATCATGGTTGTGAGAAGGTTAGAATTTAGTAAGAAAGGAAGAAAGCTGAAATTCAATTATATTATTAAAATTCTTCTTAGTGAGGGTGCAAGAAGAAAAAATGAATGTACTTCACTAGGAGACACTTGTGTAACTAGCAATAGAGGGAGATATAAGGAGCAAGGGTATAATAATAATATAAGAATATCCATGTCCACAAAAAGATCAAAATATAGAGGAAAAATTATCAGTTATTGGTATTGTGGTAAATAAGGCCTCATGAAAGTAAATTATTAGTCTTATAAAAAGGTTGAAAATTGGAAAAAATAAAATGAGGTAAATGCAACATATAAATAAAATGCATGTGCTATAGTCTTCTCCATTGGACAAAATATAATAGATGTGTGGGTTCTAGATTCTAGAGATTCTTTTCATTACACATCATGTTGGGAGGTTTTTAAAAACTGTTGGGAAGGTAACTTTGGTAATGTTAATCTTTATGATAATGAACCTTGTGACATTTTTGGCAAAGGAAATGTTTTATTGTAAATAAAAAATGGAAATAGTTGGTTTCTATGAGATGTTAGACACATCCCTCAACTCAAAATAAACTTGATTTCAATAGGATGGATAGATACTTAAGGTTGTAGCATCAGTTTTGAGTGAAGCATGTAGAAGGTGATAAAATGATACTTGGTGATTACTATAGCAAACAAATCAAGTAATTTGTATGTGCTAGAGAGTCACATTGATGTGATCATTGTGATGGTAGTAGCAAACAATAGAATGAATTTCTTGCACAAGAGGCCCAATTATATGAGAAATGGGGGCCTTAATATTTTGTAGAAAAGGGGTCAACTTCTAAGTTTAAAATTAGTTGATTTTGAGTTGTTTCAAAATTGTATCGATGAGAAGAAAAAGAGAATCAACTTCTCTACCATGACATATAATAAGAAGACATGATTATTGGAGTTAGTGCATTTGGATGTCTTTGGCCCCATGGAGATAACATGAATTGGTAATTCTAATCACTTTGTTACTTTCTTAGATTATTTTACTAGGAAGGTTTAGGTTTACATGCTAAAAAGGAAATATGAATTGTTTAGCATATTCAAAAAATTTAAAGAAATTTTAGAAATTCCAACCAACAACAAAATTAAGTGCTTAAAAACTTATAATGGTGGATATTTATGTTCCATAAAACTGATCAATTTGTGTAAATAGTAGTATTCAAATGATAAAAAAAAATTCTTTCAACCATAAAGAAATTTAACATACTCTCTAATGCCAATTTGGGATTTTTTTTTTGGAAAAGGTTGTTAATACAACTCTATATTTGATTAAGTAAGGTTTGTCCTCTTAGTTGGATTTTGAAATTATGGGGGAGAAGTGGTTGGGAAGGATAATTTCATATATTCATTTATGATTTTTTGGGTGTGAGGCTCTTTTTCACTTCCCACATCAGAAAAAGAACAAACCTTGATGTCAAATCAAAGAGATGTACATCTTAATTGGATACAAAGATTAGAAATATGGATACATGCTATGTGATCCCATTTCAAAAGTTTTTACTTATAATAGATATACATTTTTTAATGAAAAAGTGATGCCAAGTTTTTTAGAACAAAGAATTCCTATAAAATACTATGTTCCATTAGAATAAATCACAAGTGGCAATGATATTTTCAAACAAAAGAAGATTGTAAATCAGCCACAAGTTAAACAAAAAATTCAACTCCTAAATTTCCATGATAATGAATAGAAAGATCATCCCATGGGTACTCATGACGAGTTGATTCCTCAAGTTTAGAGGTCCACTAGTGAGTGTAGGCCTCCAACAAAATACAATGATTTCATTCAACATTTCATCTTGTCTAATGGAGTTTAATCTACTACATTTGAAGAAGTGTGTGAAGATAAAGATAACAAAGAGTGGATGGAGGCTATGATATATGAGATGGGAAATATTATGGAAAATCACATGGGATTTATTTTTTATTCCACCTAATAGTAAATATTAAAAAAATATTTCAGTATATAGATTGGAGTCCAAGAATGTGGAAAGAAAATATACAGGATTAGATTGGTGGTCAAAGGTTACAATTAACAAAAAGGGGTTGATTTCATTAAAATAATTTCACCAATGTTGGGATTGGTAGCTATGTATAATATAGAGTTAGAGTAGCTTGATATCAAAACAACCTTTCTACATGGTTGTTTAGAAGATGAGTTGTACATTTAGAAACCTAAAGGCTTCAAAAAAAAGATGAGGATTTTTTTAATTGATTAAATTAAAGCTTGTATGTTTTGAAATAGGATCCTAAACAATGGCATTTAAAAATTGATTCTTTTATGGTTGATAATTTTTTTACAATATGTGAAAATGATCCTCGTGTCTATTATACTGTTTGAGAAAATGGTGTATTTATGCTATTCTTTATGTTGATGATATTCTATTGACACATGAGCTAGCATGGTTATTTTTAGTGAGTTAAAATAACAATTGTCTTAGAAATTTTCAATGAAGGATTTAGGGGCTACAAAGAAAATACTTGGAATAACTACCATTAGAGATAGGTAGAAAAGAGAGTTAAAATTATCATAAGAAAATTATATTGAAAAGGTTTTGAATAGGTTTTGCATGAAGAATGCTAAGGAAGCTAGCAAACCTCTAATTGACCATTTCAATCTATCCACTAAGATGTGTCCTAAGACACAAGAGTTAAATTATTACATGGAAAGAGTGTCCTTTTCCTCTATTTTTGGGAGCTTTGTGTATGTGATGGTCTACGGAAGACCCAAAACTACTTGTGCAATGGGAGTGGTTAGTAGGTATATGAGTAATTGTGGTAAAGCTCATCAAAAATCCATAAAGAGTATTTTAAGCTAGTTGGAGGGAACTTCATGTCATGTTTGAGACTTAGAGAAAAAGAGGAACAACTGCAAGGTTTCATTGATTCTAATATGGTTGGTGGCATGGAGAAAAGGTGATCTACCACTAGTTATGTGTTCACATTTGTAGGGATAACAATTGGTTGGATTTGTAGATTAAAACAAGTGGTATCACTCTCTACTATTGAAGCAAAATATATTGTACTCACCAAAGGAGTTAAGGATATGTTATGGTTGCAACATTTATTGGGTGAATTGTGCTGTAAATAACAAGTTTTCACTCTATTTAGTGACAAAAATAATGCAATTTATTTAGAAAATAAACTATGCTTTCATTCATGAACAAAGAATATAGAGCTTCATATCATTTATCAAAATTGTCTTGGAAGATGGTAAGATGAAATTGCAAATGGTTCATACTAGTCTCAATCTTGTAGATGCATTGATGAAGTTTGTTGTACAATAGAAGTTAGAGTTTTTCAAAGCTTCTCTTGGTTTGGTGAAAATGTGACATTAAGCCTATAAAAGAAGGTGATTTATTTGAGCTTAGCTATTTTTAGCATGGTTGGACTTCAAGTGGGATATTGTTCAGTTGTGATGTCCAACCAACACCTTCTCAATTCTCTCAAATCTTCACATATCCATGTCTTTTAAATCTTCATTTCTTTGAGGAGTTTTATAAAAACATGCAAGATAAACAATTTTGATAGAAAAAAACTTCATGTATTCTTTATAGATCAATAAAATGAAAAATTTGAGCTTGCTAAATTGGATTGTGAATGTAGTCAAATTGGCAAGTCATGTAAATTTTATTGTCCCTATGTATTTGATATTTTCAATTATATTAATTTGCTACAAATTGATATTACATCATTTTCGCCTATTTATTTCAACAAGAGACTTGCCATTTTATATACCAATCATTGTATTCTTTTTATAAGCATTCATTCCTTTGCAAATAGATAGTATGAGGTGAGCATGTTTAGGAGGTTAAATAAATAAGAGACAAGGCCACAACAATCAAACTAGGGAACATACCCAAATATCACCAATAGATCACCAACAACAAACCTTCAGATCCACATGAGCATAGGATCAACACTAAAGAAATGTGAAGCACATACCAGAGCACATTCTGAATACATACATAACTCTGACTTCACTCTTTATTGATTTTCTCAAAATCGCTTGGTAACCCATCATTTTAGCACATCTAGAACATCATATGGATAGCTCCATGTACTCACAACATCTCAACTATACATGTGTAATCTCTAACATTCTGAACTATGTTAACATCAATTACAACATTAATGAAAAAACCACCAAACTTGGTCATACTTGCAATAGACTAATAGTCGAACAACTGCTTGGTCCTATAACAAACATTATCTTTAGTCGAACCTTGAAGAATACTAATTATCAACTTATAATGTTCGATAGTCACCTATTAAGACTCATTCATAGTGATCATTCTAGGGAGTGGTTCGAGCATTGTTCAAGGGAATGATATGTGCAATCAACATGAACTGGTGAAAAAAACATTACAATCAATGCATTTATGCATAAAAAAGGTATATTGTAAATTGATATACAAATGGTATACTGTGAGCATAAAATGGAATACTACAAATAGAAGGGGATTGTTCTAATGAACAATTAATTCCATCAAAAATGGTTTACTCTAAGTCAATCTTAAAGATCAAGCCAATCACAATAAGATAGAATGAAATAATCACTCCGCCATCATTCGTGGTGAATGAGGTGTCATCCTCAAATAACAACATATATATATACATCACTCTAAGAACGTTGATTGTGGCCTTCACACCCATTTAATGAGACTTACCTATTTAGCCTATTGGCACTCTCAAGAGAGGGTGTGTAACACTCGAGAGATGATGTTCATATAACCACATCATTTTCCAAAATGCTCAAAGGAAAATTCATTAATAAATTTCCATTCCATGTATACAAAAGAAGTAAATTGCACTATCATCAAAGATTTTTGCAATGATACATATTTAAATGCCATTTGCATATCAATGAGTTTCCATAAATTCATTCAAGTTTCAATTACATCATTAACTTTCAATCAATACATCTATTTAAATGTTACATCAAACTTTCATTCCAATACATCTATTTCAATGTTACAATACTAATTCAAATAAAGTTACATTTACACATGGGCTTTACAAGCCATTCAAAATAATACATGAATACATTTGTAGCATGTGAACCTCTAAACCTCAACCATTGTGACACCATTGGTCTTCTTGCAAGCTAGAGCCAAGAGTGTGATTAAGGTGCCTTTTACACCCAACCATGAAGTACAAGACTTCCCTGGGTTTCTTCCTAACTCAAAGAAATCCCTAGCCCTGCATGCACAGCCTAGCAACTTGAAACAACAATGCAAGAGGGAACTCTCGATGCAAGCATGATACCTATATGCATTCCTAACATGAGAATCACATATTTCTTGCAAACACGAAATGGTAGAGACCTATATACATTTATTTCTAGGCTTGTACTTCCATCTATTTCAATGGTACATGTGCTTGGCCAAGCATAAATAAAAACAAATGATAGTTTTAGAAAGGGTAAAACTACCATCTTTGTGGGTCCATCTTCGACATCCTGTCTCGGAAGTTTCCCAAAATACAATAAATAATGCATTTTCCATCTAATTTTTCCTTCAATTATACCCATTTCTAATTCCAAGGTAATTCCATCATTTTCCAATGCTCACACAAAGATTTCCAAAATAACTTTTCAAACATACATTCAGAATGAGAGGTTTTTCTATACAATTTCTATTCAAAATTACTATGCAATTTAAAACCAAACCAAGTTTAGTTTTCTAAAATAGGTTGATCAAAGTAAATAGACTTGATAGATTCAGAAAAAGGAAATCTACTATTTTCGGAAAATTCACTAGTTTTAAATGTGTTTTCAATAGTCTACATTTGCTATAAAGATTCATCTTCAGCTCTTAACATAGCCTTATGTGTATTTCACTAAGTCAAAAAATGATGTGTGGTGATTCATACAATACTTTGATATTCAGAAATATAAACAATTTTAGAAAAGAAAAACAATGTAAATAACCAGATTTGCATATGAATACAAATATGCTACTGTACACAGAGTTACTTATGTGAATTTATTCTCCATTTTTTGCTAAGTTTTAATTTTTAGATAAAAAAGTTCACCGTACAGATTTCTTTATGTATTTGTTATGTATGTTTGTATGTGTGTGTGTGTATATATATATATATATATATATAACATATACATATATATATAAATACATGGTAGACTTATAATTGAATATATATATTGAGCTTGTACACAATGCTATGTTTTTTTGTGTAATACCATTGACAGTGGGTAATATTTTATGCGGGAAACAGAGTTATACAAATGTCTAGGTATGTATGTACGTGTAAATGTATATATATATAGCTATGTGTGTATATATATATGTGTGTGTGTGTATATATAATTTATACAAAATTTTACAAATCACAAAATTTTCAACACATATAGCAGTGTTTGCATAAAACGCAGTTTTTAAAAAGGTAAGATGAGGTTGATGCCTCCCCCATAGGGGAAGGCACTGCCTATGAGGGGGCAATGCCTCCTCCATAGGCCTTGGCTTATGGAGGGCGTTGTCCCTCTCACAGTGCCGCCCCTTCCTCTATGTGTCAAGGTTGGGGTTTTCTCCCCAATAAACATTTTCTTGCTATGTAAAAATTCAACGCCCTTCCATTATTTGACACAGTTTACTGTGAAGTTCTCATGAATTTCGATTGAGTATAAGGTAGAGGAAAATGTATATATATATATATATGTATGTATATTTATATGCACAAAGTTATATGTGTGTATATAAATACACACACACACACACACACACACATATATATATAATCTCAACATAAAGATTTAGCATTGAGAAGCAAAATCATGAACTACAGTTTGCAAAGAAGAGAAACCCCAATCTGAAAATGAAGAAATTATGCAATTTATTTCAATGCATACAAAAGAATGAAAAGATTTTCCCAATTTCCACAGTTTTGCAAACAATTTCAAGAACTTAGTATTCAAATTCCAATGACTGTATTATCATTTTTCAAACAAGATTCATGAAAAGATAATAGAAAACTGGATATTTATTTTGCTTCAAGTTGTAGTTGCTCTCCAGAAAAATTCTTCTCTTTGCCTCCTCTTGAACTGGTTTTTTGAAAAGCTTCTTCTTCTTCTGCCCTTTCATGTAGCTTCACTAATTCTTAATTTTCCTACTATTTCCCAAATATTCATTCTAAAACCTCTAAGTTTGATAAATTGAACATTTTCTTGGCAGCCATTAGAGCAAAATTGTATTGCTTATTTTCAAGAATGTTTTCAAGAATTGTTGCTTCTCTCCAGAAGTTCTTTTCCTTTTAATAATATTTCACTTTTCCATTTCCTACCCTAATCTTGAAATGAATTTTAAAAATGAAATTAAAATATATAACTTTGCGTTTTTACATTTCATATTCATAAATAAGAGATATGTAGAAATAATCCACAATTACCATTGCATATAGGAAAACCTTTCAAAAATACTCACCCAAGGCTAAGTTCAAAATAAACATTTATCTAACATTTGAATAAATGTCAATTAATTCAAAATAAGTATTTATCTAACATTTAAATAAATGTCAGGGTTGGGGCCCTAGCTCGGTTGGCTAAATCTTTCTTGTTGCAGGAGGTTGGTCACGAGGTCTAGTCTCCCCTACCCTTGTGGAACCAGAGGGCATGTCGTGCCAGCGCCACCAGTCACGTTAAAAATTTTACCAGGCACACTGCAGTTTATATGGGGTCGTGCTACCCGATTCCTACAGTCTAAAAAAAAACATTTAAATAAATGTCAATTAATTATTATTTAATTTTATTATCACAAAAGAAATTTAACACAAGTTAAAGAAAGTAGGATTTTGACTTAGATTTATATCATGATAATCATTTAAAACCAAAGTTAAGTTATAATTAAAATTAATTCCTTTACTTTATCATGCTTTCATTTCATCATTTATTCAATTTACGAATTGTTATTTAATTTGCAAATAATTCAAAACAAACACACTAAAATTGAAATTCCTAAATGCAATCTACATGAATCTATCTGCTTGTGTGTGTGATCGAGAGGACTCCCTGGTTTGTCCTGTCAAGAAGCTAACATCCTCTCCTTAATCACACCCTTGGTCTTTGACCTCCTACATCTCAAGTGCACTCAGGCACACAACAATAGCTGAATTAGTATCACATAAAGATATAAATCAAGCAATATAATACATAAATTCAAATATTTCTACTCTATTTTACTTCATCTTCCAGGTAAAACGCATTCAATACTATTCAACTTTTCATAATTTAAGTAAACACTTTTCATATACCACCACACCAAAACACCATAATATTCATTATTATTCTACCATGCACATCAAATCATGTAACAAATCTATACAAAACCAAAAGCAACCTGCATTAGGGTTTGAGATGTGACATCCTTCCCCACTAGGAAGAGACGTCTCAATGTCTTATTACAAATCCACACAACAAAATTTGAAACATCAGTGCATCATAAGTCTCTAAATGCAAGAAAAGAAAAACATGCTAAGATCTCAAGTGAGGAAAAACTCTATCAATGTCCTCAGCATTCTCTCAGGTGGCGTTATCCACGGAGTATTCATCCCACTAGACCCTATACTGCATAATGTCCCTGTTCCGCAACTTAATGTTGTGCTCTTCCAGTATCCTAATAGGCTCCACCTGCATCACTCTTGGGTCCTATACCTACAATGCACGCCAGTCAAGAATATGAGCTACATCTGGATGATAGGGCTTAAGCACCGAGACATGAAAAACATTATGGATCCGAGATAGAGCCGGTGGTAGAGCAAGCATGTAAGCAACCGGATTAATCACCTCCAAGACATCAAAGGGCCCAACAAACCTAGGGGAAAGCTTTGAGTTCTTGCCGAAAGAGATTGAACTCTTATGCAGCCGAACTCTCAAAAAGACCTTGTCTCCTACAGAGAATTGTCTGAGAGTTCTATTCTTATTTGCAAGACTCTTTTGTCAATCTAAAGCTTGCTTTATCTTTTCTTTAATAAGCTTAATTTTATCTTCCATTTCCCTCAACATTTTAGGACCAATCACAATCCTGTCCTCTACCCTATCCCAATTGATGGGTGTTCGGAATTTACATCCATACAGGGCCTTGAATGGAACCATACCCAAAGTGGCATGGTAGGAGTTATTGTAAGCAAACTCTACCAAAGGAAAATACTCCTCCCATTTTTGTTGTCGCTCCATATAATACATTCAAAGGAGATCCTCCACAATCTAGTTCACCCTCTCTGACTTACCATCGGTCTGAGGATGATATGATGAAATGAAATTTAATTTAGTTCCCAAGGAAGAATTCAGAGTAGTCCAAAATCTGGAAGTCATCCAAGTGTCATGATCTGAAATGATCACTTCTGGCACTCCATGTAGTCAGAAGATTTCCTGTACAAATTTCCTTGCCAAAACCATCGAACCATCCAAGGTGAGGTTCCCAGGAATGAAATGGGCTACCTTAGTCAATTTTTCCACCACAACTAGGATGGTATCATGTCAATTCCTAGGCATCGAGAATCCCTAAATAAAGTCCATAGTTATCACCTACCACTTATATTCTGGCACCCTATGGGGATATAAAAGTCCTGTCGGATGTACATGCTAAGCCTTAACTCACTGGCATTCCAAACATTGAGCTATAAATGTAGTAACATCTCTTTTGAGTCTTGGCCATAAATATAGAGGCTTGAGTCCCTCAACCATTTTAGTCAGACCAAGGTGTCCCAAGTAAGGCACATTATGGAATTCCTCTAGCACCAACTCTCTCATCCCTATAGAGTTAGGAATATACATGCGACCTTGGAATCTCAAGAGTCCATCAGACTCAAGTACATACCTAGCAAATCTATGATCAAAAGGATCTTTCCCTATGGCTTGTTTTACCCTTTCATACTACTCATCCCTACGTAAAGCCTAAACCACTTGCTCTCTAAAACTAGATTTTATGGTAACCATGGCTGCAAGATATCTTATCCTACTCAAGGCATTTGCAACCCTATTTTCCTTCCCTTTAATGTACTCAATGCTAAAGTCATATTCACTCAAAAACTCCAACCACCACCTTTGACAAGTATTTAGGTTGGGTTGAGTAAAGATGTACTGTAACCAAGCATGATCTATTTTTAATTCAAAGGGCTTACCCAAGAGATAGTGTTTCCACATCTGAAGGGCATGAACTATGGTTGCCAACTCTAAATCATGTGGTGCATAATTTAACTCATGTTGCTTCAACTTTCTTGATTCATATGCCACCACATGTCCTTCTTGCATGAGAATGGCTCCAACCCCTTCTCCTGATGCATCAGTAATCACTATAAAATGACCATTTGGATCAGATACAACTAAAATAGGTGCAGAAGTGAGCTTCTCTTTTAGCAACTGAAAAGATTTTTCACACCTGTCACTCCACTAAAATTTATTTCCCTTCTTCTGGAGTGTGGTAATGGGTGCTGCTATTGTCAAGAACCCTTGCACAAATCTCTTGTAATAACCTCCAAGTCCCATAAAGCTTTAGACTTTAGAAGCATTCTACGGTGCTGGCCAATCTAAGATTACCTTAATCTTATCTGGTTCCACGGCTATCCCTTCTGCTAAAATAACGTGTCCCAAGTAATGCACCTTAGATTGGAAAAAGGTACATTTGGGCATTTTACCATATAACTTATGTTCCCTCAATCATTGCAATACTATCCTCAAATGCTTCTCATGTTCTTCCTTTGACTTAGAATATATCAAGATATCATCAAGGAAGATTAAAACAAAGTTATCTAAGCAGTCCCAAAAAAGACTATTCATCAAATTCATGAAGGCTCCAGGGGCATTGGTTAGCCCGAATAGTAGCACTGTAAATTCATGGTGCTCGTACCTTTTCCTAACTCCAGTCTTGTGAATATCTTCATCCTTTATCCTCAACTGATGGTACCTCAATCTCATATCTATTTTTTAGAATACCTTGGCATCTTTTAACTGGTCAAAAAAATCATCAATACGGGGAAGCATGTATTTGTTCTTGATAGTAACCTTGTTAAGCATCCTGTAATCAATGCATAACCTCAAGGTCCCATCCTTCTTCTTCACAACTATAATAGGAGCTCCCCAAGGCGACACACTTGGTCTAATGAAACCCTGTTTCAACAATTCCTCCAGTTGGACTTTTAGCTCATATAACTCTATTGTGTTCATCCTGTATGGGGCTTTGGACTGAGGTTTCGTGCCCAGTATCAAATCAATAGAAAAGTCAAATACACACTTAGGCAGTAGCTCAATTAGTTCTTCCAGAAAAACATCCTCAAATTCTTTTAGAATCGGATGATCATTAACTAATGATTTTGTCACCTCAAGGTCCTTGACCTTTATTGCATAAATAGTGCATCCCTTTCTGCTTGCCTTCTTTAATTGCATGGTTGAGACTTGCCTAAGTTCTAGAGGACTTTTTACACCACAAATCTCCACATGGTTTCCTTGATCATCAAGACACCTTATTGATTTCTCTTCGCAATCCACAAGGGCCTTATGTTCAGAAAGCCACTTTATCCCTAAAATCACATCATAAGATCCAGTGGTGCTACATACAAATTAACTTGTGTTTCGAGACTAGGGAGTTCAAGTTCACTACAAAACAGGCAATGCTCTACCTTCCTCTCTACCTGGTTCCCATACTGAATTTTCCAAGAATTTTCCATATAGCCCGGTCTAATTGATAATTTAGATACAACATGAGGATCCACAAAACTATCAGTGGCACTAGTATCAATCAAAATAGAAACATGACATCCAAAAAGTTTAACCGAGAGCTGGATAGGAGTGGATTGATAATCTGCTGGGCGATTGTCAACCGCTGCATGAATATGATGTTGATTCCTATTGTTCTATCTATTAACCCTCTAAGGGCACACACTGGCGTAATGCTCACTACCACAAGTATAGCATCCCCCATGAGGTGCTTTGGGCCTTTCAGAAAAATCCCTCCTGTTATTGTCGTTCTTCTTATTAAAATTAGCCCTCTTATTCTTATTATGGTTTCCATCATTATGGTTCTGAGGACTATCACCCCTTTTTAAATTTTTGATCTTCCTGTTATTATTTCCTTGGTTACCCCGATTTCTCTAATTGCCCTGGTTATTGTTACCTTGGTGATTTCCTTGGGACTTCTTATTTCCATACTTGGCTTCCCTTCTTTTCTCAGTAGTTTGCAACCTGCTACATTTTATGTTCCTGTAAAAGTGACAATTCAAAGGCTTCATCCATGGTAGCCGGTCTATGCATATCCACCTCATTTCCAATTTGAGGCCTAAGCCCCATAATGAATTTATGAATGTGAAACCTCTCATCATGCTAGTAATGGGGTACATACTAAAGGAAGTGAGAGAATTTCTCCCAATACTATGTCACTCTCATTCCTCCTTGAATGAGCACTTGGAATTCTATCATTTTCTTATCAAAATAAGACCGCGGAAACCACCTCTTCTTGAAAGTCTGCAAAAATTATTCCCATGTTACCTTTCCAAGAGAAAACTATTTATCAACCCTTTCATTCTCCCACCATGTAGCAACTTCACCTGTGAGCTGGTAGGATCCCCATTCTGCCTTGGTTTCCTTAGATAGGTTTCGAAGGGAAAATTACCTTTCCATTTCAATAATCCATGCTTCTACCCCATCACCAAAGGTTTTACCATTAAACTTGGGTGGCACAACCATCTTGAGGTCCTTACCCAATTTTTCAGCTACCTTTGTTAGCTTACTTTGATTCTTTTTAGTTTCAGGGTTTTCTTCGCTTGGTTCATTTATGATGTTTTCACTTTCACTAGGATCAGACCTTGTTGGCCTAGTTTGTCTTGCTTGATCAAGGTTATCAATCCTAGCCTCTTGCCTACTTAAAATGGCCAAAATATGATCCAATTTATCATTGGGATAACCATAGGATCCTCCTCCTTATTCCTGCTGATAATATCTACCCTCCATTAGGATTACCCTGATAAAACATAACATCAAGCATAACATCATTTTCCAAAATGTAACGCTCGAGAGATGATGTTCATATAACCACATCATTTTCCAAAACTCATTACATTAAAAATAAAATAAAAGTAAAGGTGCATAGATCAAGATCTTTCCATAAATACTCAAAGGAAAATTCAGTAATAAATTTCCATTCCATGTATACAAAAGAAGTAAATTGCACTATCAACAATGATCTTTGCAATGATACATATGTAAATGCCATTTGCATATCAATGAGTTTCCATAAATTCATTCAAGTTTCAATTACATCATTAAATTTCAATCAATACATCTATTTCAATTTTACATCAAAAATTTCATTCCAATACATCTATTTCAATGTTACAATACTGAATTTCAAATAAAGTTACATTTACAAGTGGGCTTTACAAGCCATTCAAAATAATACATGAATACATTTATAGCATGTGAACCTTTGAACCTCAAATGACATGACACCACTATCTTCTTGCAAGATGGGGCCAAGAGTGTGATTAAGGTGCCTTTTCTGCACAACCACAAAGTACAAGACTTCCCTTGGTTTCTTCCTAAGTCGAAGAAATCCCCAGCCCTGCATGAGGAGCCTAGCAACCTGAAACAACAACACAGGAGGGAATTGTCGATGCAAGCTTGATGCCTATATGCATTCCTAACATGAGAATCACATATTTCTTGCAAACACAAGGTGTCAGAGACCTATATACATTTACTTCTAGGCTTTTACTTCCATCTATTTCAATGGTACATGTGCTTGATAAAACTACCGTCTTTGTGGGTCCACCTTCAACATCTTGTCCTGGAAGTTTCTCAAAATACAATAAATAATGCATTTTCCATCTAAGTTTTCCTTCAATTATACCTATTTCTAATTCCAAAGTAATTCCATCATTTTCCAATGCTCACACAAAGATTTCCAAAATAACTTTTCAAACATACATTTAGAATGAGAGGTTTTTCTATACAATTTCTATTAAAAATTACTATGGAATTTAAAATCAATCCAAGTTCTATTTTCTAAATAGATTAATCAAAGTAAATAGACTTGATAGATTCAAAAAAAGGAAATCTACTCTTTTCATAAAATTCATTGGTTTTAATTGTGTTTTCAATAGTCTACATTTTCTATAAACATTCATCTTTAGCTCTTAACATAACCTTATGTGTATTTCACTAAGTTCAGAAATGATGTGTGGTGATTCATACAATACATTGATATTCAGAAATATAAATAGTTTTAGAAAATAAAAACAATATAAATAACCATATTTTGTGTATGAATACAAGTTTGCTACTGTACACAGAGTTACTTATGTGAATTTATTCTGCATCTTTTGTAAGTTTTAATTTTTAGATATAAAAGTTCACCATACAAATTTGTATATGTATTTGTTATGTATATATATATATATATAAATACATGGTAGACTTATAACTGAATATATATATTAAGCTTGTACACAATGTTGTGTTTTTCTGTGTAATACCATTGACAATGGGTAATATTTTCTGTGGGAAAAAAAGTTATACAAATGTTTGGGTATGTATGTATGTGTATATGTATATATATATAGTTGTGTGTGTATATATATATATATATAAATTATACACAATTTTAGAAATCACATAATTTTCAACACATATAGAAGTGTTTACATAAATCACAGTTTTCAAAAAGGTAAGATAAGGCCGACACCTCCCCCATAGGGGAAGGTGCTGCCTATGAGGGGGAAACACCTCTTCCACAGGCCTTGGCCTATGGAGGGCGATGTCCCTCTCACAACACCACCCCTTCCTCTATGGGTCAGGGCTGGGGTTTGCTCCCTAATAAACATTTTCTTGCTATGTAAAAATTCAACGCCCTTCCATTATTTCACACAGTTTACTATGAAGTTCTCATGAATTTTGATTGAGTATAAGGTAAATGAAAATGTATAAATTTATGTGTGTGTGTGTGTGTGTGTGTGTGTGTGTGTATTTATATGCACAAAGTTATATGTGTGTATATATATATACAAAATCTTAGCATAAAGATTTAGCATTGAGAAGCAAAATCATGAACTACAGTTTGCAAAGAAGAGAAAACCCAATCTGAAAATGAAGAAATTATGCAATTTCTTTCAATGCATACAAAAGAATGAAAAGATTTTCCCAATTTCCATAGTTTTGCAAACAATTTCAAGAACTTAGTATTCAAATTCCAATGATTGTATTATCATTTTTGAAACAAGATTCATGAAAAGATAATAGAGAACCTGGATATTTCACTTCCAGCTATAGTTGCTCTCTAGACAAATTCTTCTCTTTGCCTCCTCTTGAACTGGTTTTCTGAAAAGCTTCTTCTTCTTCTACCCTTTCCTGTAGCTTCACTAATTCTTCATTTTCATACTATTTCCAAAGATTCATTCTAAAACCTCTAAGTTTGATAAATTGAACATTTTCTTGATAGCCATTAGAACAAAATTGCAGAGTTTATTTTCAAGAATGTTTTCAAGAACCCTTGCTTCTCTTTGGAAGTTCTTTTCCTTTTAATAATATTTCACTTTTCCATTTCCTACCCTAATCTTGAAATGAATTTTAAATATGAAATTAAAATATATAACTTTGTGTTTTTACATTTCATATTCATAAATAAGAGATATGTAAAAATAATCCACAATTACCGTTGCTAGGAAAACCTTTCGAAAATACTCACCCAAGGCTAAGTTCAAAATAAACATTTATCTAACATTTGAATAAATGTCAATTAATTCAAAATAAGTATTTATCTAACATTTAAATAAATGTCAATTAATTATTATTTAATTTTATTATCACAAAAGAAATTTAACACAAATTAATGAAAGTAGGATTCTCACTGAGATTTATATCATGATAATCATTTAAAACCAAAGTTAAGTTATAATTAAAATTAATTCCTTTACTTTATCATGCTTTCATTTCATCATTTATTTAATTTACTAATTATTTTCTAATTTGCAAATAATTCAAAACAAACACGCTAAAATTGACATTCCTAAATGCAATCTACATGAATCTAAGTGCTCGTGTGTGTGATCGAGAGGACTCTCTACTTTGTCTTGTCAAGAAGCTAACCTCCTCTCCTTAATCACACCCTTGGTCTTCAACCTCCTGCATCTCAAGTGCACTCAGGCACACAACAATAGCTAAATTAGCATCACATAAAGATATAAATCAAGTAATATAATACATAAATTCAAATATTTCTTCTCTATTTTATTTCATCTTCCAGGTAAAACGCATTCAATACTATTCAAATTTTCATAATTTAAGTAAACACTTTTCATATACCACCACACCAAAACACCATAATATTCATTATTATTCTACCACACACATTAAATCATGTAACAAATCCACACAAAACCAAAAGCAACTTGCATCAGGGTCTGAGATGTGACAGGGTGATGACGAGACGTACCGATTTGCATCAGCTCAAGATGCTCGATGAGTGTCAATTACAAGCCCTCGACCATCTTAAAGCCTTGTCTCTATGTATTTGATATTTTCATCTCTATTAATTTTCTACAAGTTTATATTACTTCATTTTTATTTATTTATTTCAACACTGGACTTGTCACTTTATATAACAATCTTAGTATGCTTTTTACAACAATCCATTCCTTTGCAAATAGATACAATGAGGTGAGCATGTTTTAGGAGGCTAAATAAATTTGAAACAAGGCTACACCAATCAAACTAGGCAATATGTAACTTAGTCTAAGATGAGACTATAATTACAATTTTAGCTAGATATCTTTGCTTTTTTTATATATATACCTTAGTTCTACATCTTTGCTTATATTCTTATATCACAATGCATCAATAAATCAATAAAACCAAAATAAACATCACACAAAAATTTAAATAAACCATTTCTTTCCTATTCTAATGTCAACTCTCTTAGATCACTTAGTATAAGAAAATAATGTATTTCATGTCTAACATTGTAACTAATTTTTCTAAAGATATTACTAAATATATATCACTTAGTGTAAGAAAATAATGTATTCCATGTCTAGCATATTATAACTAATTAAAAATATTATTACATCAAAAGCAACAAAAAGCACACCTAGATAAATGGTTTCACCAATGCCTAAAAGTAGTATGCGAATTATGTGGACTATTAATCGTACAAAATTACTTTTTTAAAAGCTATGGAAACATTTATCCTGCACAAAATTTTAAATGGAGAAAATAATTAATTATGACGCTCGAAAGCTAGTTCCACACAGATCCTCACGAATAAGTTCTCTCTTATTTTTAGTCTGTACAATGCGTAACATTTGGTTTAGAGAGGAATTCTCGTGAATCACGTCGCTTTGTTTTCGTACGACGCCATCTCCTAAAGCAACGCACTTGTTTATCACTCTCTTATTTCCCAAAGTCGATGGATTATGCCGCGTAAGTGGAGCCGTGCTTTCCGTTCCATTTTAGTTTGTCGAAATGTAACGTATTCCATGTCTAGCATATTATAACTAATTAAAAATATTATTACATCAAAAGCAACAAAAAGCACACCTAGATAAATGGTTTCACCAATGCCTAAAAGTAGTATGCGAATTATGTGGACTATTAATCGTACAAAATTACTTTTTTAAAAGCTATGGAAACATTTATCCTGCACAAAATTTTAAATGGAGAAAATAATTAATTATGACGCTGTAAAGCGAGTTCCACACATATCCTCACGAATAAGTTCTCTCCTATCTTTAGTCTGTACAATGCTTAACATTTGCTTTAGAGAGGAAGTCTCGTGAATCACGTCGCTTTGTTTTCGTACGACGGAATCTCGTAAAGCAACGCACTTGTTTATCATTCTCTCTTATTTCCCAAAGTCGATGGATTATGCCGCTTAAGTGGAGCCGTGCTTTCCGTTCCATTTTAGTTTGTCGAAATGTAAGTGGATGCTTACTTAATGTTAGGCCACCACCGCGACGTCCGTCGGGTAGAATAGAGTCATCAAAAAACTTTGGTTCCTCTCATTATCAAACATAGTTAAAGGATTTGACAAATATTTTCTAAACTTTGATCCTTTTACACATATTCATCTACCATTTATTTCTTCTGACCTTTTTTATTGTCATAGATCATGGTAGCATGTGACACTCTTTCTTGGAAACACATCATAGATGCTTGTGTTCATCATATTCATATTCATTTTTTCTTGTTTCAAATCCTTTCTTTTTTATATCTTAAAATTCTAATCTTCTTTCAATGGTCAAAAGGAATGTATGGTTAACCGAAAAATAAATACAAAGAGAGTACAATGAGTATCTAAAGGAAAGAACCTACACATATAAGTTGTATAATAGGACTTTCATTATTAAACTATCTTTATTGTAATAACATACACTATCTTGTATATAAGATTTCACAAAACTTTTGTTATAAAAAATATGATGCTAGAGTTTTCTTCATGTTCTGATGAGTGAAACATGTTTCTCATTGTAAGCAGTTGTTTCTAAACCATTCATACAATTTATCATCATCATCAAGGGGTCTCTATTTTTGTAAAAGCTGGAACAAAAGTCTATGAATTTTTCAACATTTTCCATTCTTCAAGGGAGTTTTTAAGAACTGTTATTTAGTTTGAAAAGCTATTAAATTATCAAGTTCCCTTTATGGTTATCTTTTCCAAAAAAAATTGAAAACTTTACATCTAATCATTATTTTAATATGATTAATTTTTATTTTATTTTTTTTCATTTTTCAAATTTTTATTATAAATTATAATTAAAGTTAAAATATAGAATATGTTTTATAATATTTTATTTTTTAATAAGTTTAGAAAAATATTTTTAATACAATTATTATTTTTTTGGAAAATGTATATGCATACAAAATGTGTATCTTATAAGAAAACTTTATATATTTTATTCCTTGTCATGTTGTCGTTGTTGTGTTTTTTAGTTCTTGTTTATAGTAAGATAGTGATGTAGAGAAGGAACTCACAACAAGACTAACTTGACAATTTCAAACATGGTTTCAATACAAATGATGCAAAAGTGTTGATTTGTTCATGTTTGGAAGCTTACTCATAAGCCTAATGGCACACCACCAAGACAAACAACAATGGAACAACATGAAACATGGTGTTATAGACTAGGGAATACCTATTTCTAATACCTTTGATGGGTTTTCAAACATTCATGGCCAAATGGTTGATAAACACAATGGACCAAACAACTACAATGAGGATTTCTGACTATAAATGAGCCCAAAATGGAGCAAATTGTCCTTTAGGCCTTCACATGTGCAAACCATGACTCCAAATGTTGCAAGGTAGTTGAACACATTAAAACATAATTTATTAGAATATTTCATCATTTTATCATGGAGGAAACTCAAGATTTTTCATTTTCATTGTTGACTGGAACCTTTGGTAGGGTTTTTGGTAGTTTTCACTAATATGTCAATATCTCCCTTGATACTTGATAAAAATTGATGCCACAAAAAGAAAAAGAAAGAAGATTCACATATCGACAAAATTCAATTTATTTTAGACCAAAATACAAATTTTACAATCCCCAACAAATGAAATAACATCCCGCAACATTGGAAAATGCACAATAATGTTTTCTTTCATTCAAGGAACACTCATTAATAACTTTCACAAGAAGAATAATGAAGCCATTCGTTCAAGTGGGGTTTAATATAACCTAATTTTAGACTTTCTCTCCAATTTTTATCAAGATCTACGATTGGAAAAGAAAGTTATGAACTTTTTCCCAAAACTGGGAATGTTAGGTCTGATCCAATGCTGCTTGTACAAACATTGCTCTAACTCATTCAAATCTTAATGAAATTGCATCAAACCAAAAGGAAATGAAAGTAGATTCAAATATCTACACTTTCCAATTGATTTTATATCATTAAATTGGTCGTATGGATCATACACAATGAAAGATCAGACTGAAAATTTGGAAAAATACATAAAATCTTGCTTCTATTCAACCAAAACTTCAAAAAAATAGTTTCCTCCATCCCCATTCAACTCTTGTGGGTACATGCATGAATTTTCAACCATTTTCAGTTGTTTGAAACATTTCCTTTTCGGTTTGTAATAGTTTTTTTCTTTTTTTCCACTTGGACAAAGTTGCATGACAACTTTTAGCAACTTTTTGACAATTTTTGCAACATTCACAACTTTTTTAAATTTTAAAACCATCGACCCTCTAACAAACCAAAAATGAATTAATATGTTCCCACATGGTCATAAATGAACTTATTAAACTACAAATCCCGCCAACAACTTAAAACTCAAAAATAACAAAATTATGCCTAATGGGGCTCTAGATGCCATTGCACCATACACCCAAGGGGAAGAAAACTCAAGTACCACTTGAGTGAAAGTCTTTTTTTTCTTCATGGCCTTCCAATTCTTCTGCACAATTCCCTTGATTTCTTCTTGGATTTTTCTTTGTGTCTTCCACTTGTTTCCTCTAGGTTATCTTTTCAACTCCTCTTAATTCTTCCTTGCAAGGTATTCCTCTTTTTGCATCCTCCTCTGAACCAGATCTCTTTCAAGAGCTCGATTCTCAATTATTTTTATCTCCTTGCCTAATAAACATGCACATACATATTCAAATGAAATATTATAAATAAAATATTGAGACCTTGAGGTATCCTTGTCTCCTTGCACCATACACTTCCCTTCAACGCCCAAGAGATCCTCCATGTGTGTTATGGTTGTCTTATGACCGAACATGTCCTCTAAGGGTCTCCTTTGATAAATATAATCTTATCACACTTCCATCATTGTTGTTAATTTCTCTTGACTTTCATACATAAAGTAGTGTCCCTCTTTTTCGAAACTTGTCATCTCCTTACAAATGATTTGATTAATCTCTATATATGGATTGAATACTTCCTATTGCACTTCAGGGCTACATTCATCATTGAACTTCTTAGTTTGTGCTATTGTTGCAAACAACTTATCATTCATATCCATTTCTTCCAATAATAAAGCATCTAATTCATCATGCATGTCATAAAACACTAGTATTTCTCTAGGAGAACAAAAAACATTTTCATTATTCATCAACCTTTCACTATCAAAAATAGAATGCAATATGCATTCACCAAGTATCCCACCTTCCTCAAGATGACACAGTATTCCATCTTCTTCACTTATGATTTCTTCTTCATTTATTGTTATGCCTACATTTACACACTCAAAACTTTCATTAATCTCTAAACAATGAAACTTACTTGCCTCCACATCTATTTCCTTGGATGGCTTGTCAAGTACTTTCAGCTACCTTCTTAATCTATTAGCTTCGTGTTACTTCCTTGTATTTTCCATCATTTTCTTAAGAGGCCACTTCACCTTCTTTCTCATTGGCCAATACCCAACATTTCCTTAGTATACTTTCTCAAGAAATTGTTGCACTATAAGCTCAATAAATCTTTCAAACTTTTCCATATCTCTTTCAAACTCTGATCTTATCTTATTGACTGTCATATTCTCCTTCTAGGTTTGTTGTTGCATCTTCTGGCTATCTCTCCTCTTTTGTTAATCCATGCTTCTTGTGATACCTCACCTAGGTTTTCTTTCCTTTTCCTCACTACCTAGTCTTTTGGCATCCAAGTTCTTCACTTCAACCTATCAAAAGCAAAACACAATTTCCAAAACTTCCCTTGCCCAGATCTTTGGGCTCTTATACCAATTTGATGCAGATCAAGAACTCACAACAAGACTAACTTGATAATTTTAAATAGGGTTTGAATACAAATGATGCAAAAGTGCTAATTTGTTCATCTTTGGAAGCTTGCTCATAAGCCTAGCAGCACACCACAAAGAAAAAAAACAATCCAATAGCATGAAACATGGTGTTATAGACCAAGGAAGACCTATTTCTAATACCTTTGATGGGTTTCCAAACATTCATGGCCAAATGGTTGATAAACACAATGGACCAAATAACTACAATGAAGATTGTTGATTGTAAATGATGCCAAAATACAATAAACTTCCCCTTAGTCCTTCTTCACATGTGCAAACCAAGTCTCCAAATCTTGCAAGGTAGTTGAATACATAAAAAAGAAGTTATCACAAGATTTCATCATTTTCTCATGGAGGAAACTTGATATTTTACATTTTCATTGTTGACTGGAACCCTTTGTAGGGTTTTTGATAGTTTTCACTAAAATTCCAATATCTCCCACGAGACTTGATGAAAATTGATGATACAAAAAGTAAAAATAAGATTCACATATCCAAAAATTCAAATTGATTTCAAACCAAAATACAGACCATATAGTCTATACCAAATGAAAGAATAGCTTGCAACATTGGAAAATGCATAATAATGTTTGTTTTCATTCAAGGAACAATCATTAATAAATTTCACAAAACAAATAATGAATCCAATCGCTCCAATGGGATTGAAGATAACCTATATATAGACTTACCCTCCTATTTTTATCAAGATCCAATGGTTGAAAAGGAAGTAATGAATTTTTTCCCAAAACTAGGAACCCTAGGTCCAATCCAAGGCTATTTGCACAAAAAATGTTCTAACTCATTATAATCTTAATGAAATTGCATCAAATAAAAAGGAAATGAGAATATATTCACATATCTACACTGTCCAATTGATTTTAGATCATTAAATGGGTCATACATGTCATACACAATGAAAGATCAGACTAAAAAATTTGAAAAACATAGAAAACCTTGCTTCTATTCAACCAAAACTTCAAAAAATTAGTTTATTCCATCCCCATTTGACTCTTGTGGGTACATGCATGCATTTTGAACCATTTTTCAGTTGTTTGTAACATTTATTTTTTTGGTTTGTAATAGTTTTTTTTTTTCCCACTTGGACAAAGCTGCATGACAACTTTTAGCAACTTTTTGACAATTTTAGCAACATTCACAACTTTTTAACATTTTAAAACCACTGAACCTCTAACACACCAAAAATGAATTAATATGCTCCCACACGGTAATAAATGACCTTATTAGACTACAAATCCCATCAAAAAATTAAAACTCAAAAATAACAAAATTATGCCTAATGATGCCTAATTAGGCTCCATATGCCCTTGCACCAAATAGTTGTAAACATCTCAAAATACTTTTCAATAGGAGTAATAAATTAATCCACATGTTTAACTTCAACGAAATTCCATACGTGTGCTAAATGCACCAATTTCTAAAAAAATAAACATTTTTAGTGTAGGTAGTGTTCACATGGTTTGTATGCACAGACAACATAGATAAAATTTGCAAAGAAAATCTTATGTCTCTTGAAAGACTTTAAAGTAAATGATAAAAATTATTATCCCAACGCTTTGATAGTGTAGGCACCTAAATTTGGACAATTAATTTATCCAAATTTATCCCCTTTAGTCTAAGTATTCCCTTATCTGCATTAATTAAGTAATATCACTATTATTTAATTAATACCTCTAAAATTCTTCTAATCCCTAAGATATCTAGTTAAATAATTAAATACCTTCCCCAATTCATCAAATGAATTAAATAAATATGCCATTTATTTAATTCACTTTATGTCACATCCTCCATCATTTTTATCTAATCCTAATTATCCTCATAATCTCATCATTAGGGATGTGCACATGCCTAATCCTTGATTAGGATGTGTCATCATCCTCCAACTTTTGCAAGTTGGTCTCTAATCTCTCTTAGCCACTTAACCCTCATCTAATCCTTCATTAACTAGCCTAATCAACCTCTCAAGGAATTTTTAATTCCTTTTATCTTTCCAAGGAATATTAAATTCATTTTACTCTTCTCCATGTGATCTTGGACTTGTCACATCAAGTCACATGTGAAATCTAACCCTCTTCTATTATGTCATTAATTAGTCTAATCAAGTACTTGCACAACCTTAATCACTTAATTGAGTAAACCCTATTAAATGATTTTTCCTTTTGGAGAAGGCACTCCATTCCCTATGTGAATTTTTAATTCACATTTAATCCCCCAATGCATTTAAAGGAATTTTAAATTCCTTATCTCATCCCCATGAGAATATTTGAGGAATTTTTAATTCCTCACATGTCCTCTCACCCACATGGGGACAAGTACCTCCTTTATGAGGAGATCTTGTCCCAATCCCAAGGTACTATGTACCACATCCATGTCATGTACTACCCTTCCACCTCATGTACACATCACCCTTTTTAAGCCATATCACATGCCACAGGTCAAGATGTGAGAGCTTGTGAGTTCTCAACTCACCTTGGCCCTACATCTTGATCTTGGTAGCTCAATATTGATCGTCCATTTCCCTAGAGAGTCAAAAAATCTCTATAAATACCCCCTCTTTTCTCTCATTTTGGGGGGAGATCATGCATTGTAGCCAAACTCTTACAATTTTTTTTAGGAGCCATACTAAGCCATTTTTCACACTTGCATCCACTTTCATCCATCCTCATATCATCATCTAGCTTGCATCGTGTGCTATCCAAGGAGCATACAACACTAAAGATCGAAGGGCCAACCAAATGATTGATTTGAGACAAGGTAAAAGGTTCCATTTGTTGCCTTTATTTTGTATTGAATCCAACTAGGATAATCTTGAGGCATAGGTTGTTTTTAGTGTTATTTTGCACTCTTTTGTTTGTTGTTCATTTTCTAGAGCCTAAATTTTCCCTATCACATTTCTAGCACACTCGGTGGGACCCACAAACAGGTCTCTTGCTTTCATATTTTTTGTTTTTTGACTTTTTGTAGGTACAGGTTACAAAGGGGCAGACACGACTTACACAGGGATGAACCCAACCTACACAGGGGCAGATTTGACCTTCCTGGGGTGGACCCAACCTACAGGGGTGGACCTGACCTGACAAGTAGGTAGACCCACCCTATACAGGTGGACCTGACATTTCCCAGGGGCGGACCTGCCCTCCATAGACCTCAAAAGTTTTTTTTGGCCAACTTTTCACGGAGGGGCAGATTTTCCCTCAGAGTCAGGTAGATTTTCCCTCCACATACCTCAGAAGTTATTTTTGGCCAACTTTTCATGGAGGGGCAGATTTTCCCTCACGAATAGGTGGATTTTCCCTCACAGACAGGCGGATTTTCCCTTACAAATAGCTAGATTTGCTCTAGATAGCTTTTTCCAAAAGGTAAAATTTTAATTTTTAGTAATCTTTTGGCTGTTTTAAGGGTTTTTAACCCCTAATTTAGGTACATAGTGTAACTAGGAGGTGTTAATCAACCTTGTTTTCCATGTTTTCTGGGTGAGCTATTTGACGTATCCAATCCCCTTGTGCCATTCGACGATCTTGGGTGATGAGAAATCGTAGCTTACCACATCCTTTGGGTCCACCCCTTCTATTTTTCTTAGTGGGACCTGCTTGGAGATTTCATCACCCCAAGGGACAATTCCAACCATGCGTACCAGCGAGGTATATAAAGGAGGGAGAGTGAAAGTTGTACCTTAATCCAACCATGTAATTGGTGAAGCATAGGGATGATGTGAAGAGTTTGTCTGAGCTTTTTGGGTTTCTGACTCACGCTTGTAACAAGTTGGTGTTCATGGTTTGGGCCTCACGTATTGGGTGTATATTGAGGAATCCCTAGCAACCATGTTTATCCTAGATTAGAGGACTTTGTCAACCATACCCTCTCTACTAGACTTAGGTTTGTTTTGTTTGATTTGTCTTTTTTGTGTGAAACTAGTGATTGTCTGATTCAACCATATTCATTTTTTTCATGATTGTTGTGTTTTCAGTCCTTTTCCTTAGTCTTTTTTGTCAAAATTCAAGTCAGACCTACAGATAGCTGGATTTTCCCTCTGTAAAATGTTTTTGCTCCTTGGGCAGACCTAACCTATCCAGGAGCAGACCTAACCTATAAACTAGTCCTTTGGAGCCTGTTTTAACAAAATTTGACCAACTTTTTCTCCTTGGGCGAACTTGACCCATCCAGGGGCAGACTTGACCTATTAAACTAGTCCTTTAGAGCCTATTTTAACAAAATTTGACCAAATTTTTCTCCTTGGGAAGACCTGACCCATCCATGGTCAGACCTGACCTTTGACCCACCCCTTTTAGGCCTATTTTGACCAAATTTGACCAAATTTTGCTCTTTGGGTGGACCTGACCCATCCATGGGTGGACCTGACCCTTGAACCCACCTTTTCCAACCTTTTTTAGCCAATTTTGACCAAATTTTCATGAAGGGGCAGATTTTCCCTCACAAACAGGCAGATTTTCCCTCACAAACAGCTGGATTTTCCCTTATACTCAACTAGATTTTCCCTCATACTCAGCCGGATTTTCCCTCATACTCAGCCGAATTTTCCCTCATACTAAGCCAAATTTTCCCTCATACTCAGCCGGATTTGCCCTCATACTTAGCTAGATTTTGTGTCATACTCAACCAAATTTGACCTCCTTAGCCATATTTTCCCTCATAGACATTCAGATTTTCCCTGACAGACAATCATATATGCCCTACCATTTGCACACTGTTTCCCCATTTTCCTCCATTCAAGTGCCAATCTTCTCAAATTTTCATGCTCTTTCCAATGACATATACCACTTCATACTTTTGAGAAGTTTCCTAGGGCCCCTTTTCCTTTCTCGTCCACCTTCTTGAGGGGAATACCCTACCATTCTCTCTCAGTCTTCCATCATAAACCTTCCCTTATGAGACCGAGGCATCCCCTCTAGACAGCCCTCTAGACAACCATACTTTCCCTCCTCAACAATCCCGATCAATCATTTACTCATTCTGAGTAATCTTTCGGCCATTCCAAACCTTCATCTTCTCGTTTTGAGAATCATTCATCCGTTGTGAGCAGTTGTTTACTCATTCTGAGTAGTTTTTCATCCATTTCAGTCAATCTTTTACTCATTTTGAGTATTCGTTCATCCATTTCTATCATCCATTTCTCTAATCAAATCATCATTTTCCCCATCCAAATCCCCTGAACTTCATCTCGGGTTACTATCTAAATTGACCAAAGTATATGATCTGATTGTCATCATCAACATCTACTTAGGATTGTCATCTGTCCTAAGTTAATCATCATCATTGGCCCAATCAATCCATTTTCAATCACAAAGTGGATTCGGTGCTGCAGTCATACATTTATCCTTTAATCTAATCAATCAACATCCTAAGTCACCTAGGATAATCTCTGAATAGGGTTTACAATCCCTTTCATCATCCTATCTGATCCATCAGTCAATCTTATCAATCACAATCACCTTTGACCCAATCAATCTACTTCCATCTCGAAGTAGATTCGATGTCGTAATCATCCTTTGATAATCAAATCTGGTCATTAGAGTCAATCCCAACACATCATCCAATCATCCTAATTTGAACTTTAATCCAATCCTAATCTGAGGTTACCCTAAATCCCGATTTGAGCTTTAGTCGATTCCCATCCAAAATATTTGATCCATCCTCTTTATCCTTTCATCATTATGAATTCTTATCCTCCATCAATAGTGGTAAAGGGAAACCCTAATTACGCCGACAATGATAACGAAAGTCTTGTCAATCAAGAAAAATGTGACATAGATCCCTTTGACACTATCATTTCTAGTAAGTTTTCTCCACTCGCTTTCCAAAATCCAAGCATCCCTTCGAGTTATCCTGTTATGTCTTCATCCATGCCTAATCATGCTCCCTATGTTACCTGTGAAAAGGGATACCCATCATATCCATCATATCCTTCATCTACATCATCCTCTTATCCTAGTCTGCCATCACAATACCCCTATCCTAATCCCCCATCCACATCTTCCTATCTCAATCCTTCATCTACATATGCCCACTACCCCAATCTTCCATACCAATTTTCTCACCCTAATCCCACATTCACACCTTCCCATCCTAATCCAACATCCACATCAACTTATCATAATCTGACATCCGTAGTTTCCTATCTCCATCCGCCACCTCAATCTTCCCATCCTAATCCACCACCCGCATCCTCATACCCCTATCTTAACCCTTCATCTAATCATAATCCCCCACCTACTCCTAGTCCTCCATCCAATCCCATTCCTCAATCTAATCCTAATCCACCAATCCATAGCCCTAAGCCCCCACTAATCCATAATATCTCATCCACTCCTACCACACCATCTCAGCCTAGAGTATGCAAGTCTCTCATTTCAAAAGTTCTCCAAGGAATTATAACAAAGAAGACATCTCCCACTCCACACCTTGAAGTTGTGGAATCATGCCATCCCAACCCATCATCCATGATCATTAGTGATGAGGCCCTTCTCCACCCAACACCTATCATCGATGATGCCACCCCTCGCACTGCTCAAACCATCAAAACCATCACATCCTATGAATCCACTGAGCCCCCATCTCCTACCATCACATCTACTAAATCCATTGAACACCCACTTCCTACTCCAAGACTCATTGAACCCATCGACGACACCCAAATCCAATCCACTTCTCCCACTCCTAGTGTCACTAAAATTTGTTCCCATGCATGTTTTGAATCCTCCATCCTTCCATCTTCCCCACTTGAAGAGTCCCTCCAACACTCCATTATCATGCCTCCCGCACACAATGAGTCATGCCAAGAGCCTTATCCAAAGCATGCCAACATATCCCCTTCTCTAGATCAAGATCCTACCATCCCATCTAGTCCACCTCAAGATCACAGTCCACCATCCATTCCCTCTCACGATCCCCTTGTCATCCAAGATTCCACCGGTCCATTTCCATCTCCATCGCATGAGCCTACTACCACAAATCTATATCCTATCATATCACCTAATCCCTCTCCTAATACTACCCATCCAAATGTTGCTATCCCATCATCTCCCTCTCATGATCCCCCATCATCGCCTAAAACTACTATACCTACACTGCTTGCATATCCCCTTGGTACTCTCACATTCTTTCATGGTGGCCTCCTTGCAAAAGAAAAACATAGTGTATTTACCACCCACCATCCTCCACCTAATAATGGACTTGCATCATTCTTTCATAATAACACAAATCCTACCATGGATCACATGTTCAAGAAAATGAACTATCAAGGAAAAGGTCTAGGCCTTCATGAGCAAGGTATTTTAGAGCCCATCCAAGTGAAAGAAAAAATCTGCATGCAAGGTCTTGGACCTATTTCCCAAAATTCACAATCTAAAGATGTTGGTACAACCTTTAGACGTCCTCCACTAGCCTTTTCCAAAAGACATGTTGGCTCTTCCCATTGCTCCACTAGATCATATGTCACCATCCCTCCTCTATCGTATCACCTTAAAACAACCGTCCATATTCCTCCTTCATCTGCTCCATCCATTTTGGGTCCTTAAATCCCTCCATCCTTCATCTACTACATCCATCTTGGGTTCCTATGTCCCTCAACCCACTCTATCTGCTTTGGGTCCATATATCCCAAGATCACCTCCTCCATCTCATCCTTTCATCCATCCAACACCTATCCATGTCATCCATGATAAACATCCCTCTCACATATCCCACAATCAGGATCAACAAAGGCACATACCTACACATCCTCCATCTCCACATAATCCTCATCATCCTACCTCCATTGTTCCACATCATCCATCTCCTGACACCCATCCCATTGCTACTAAAATCACTTTGGATGTTAACATAAAAATACATAAATCCAAACATCTAAAGCTCCCCATATCCCCTCTAAAAGACATGGTGAAGAGAAGAAAAATTTAAATCCACATCAAGTTCGTAGGCCACAAAGGCCCAACAAAGAAAAGATCAAATCCATGTGGATCCCATAGAAAAAATATGCAATGCCATCAAATAAAAAATCTATAAGAACATCCAAATTTTCTAATCCAAAAGCTAGTCATACACCCCTTTCATCTCCTAAGTCTATTTTAGGTCCTTATGTTCCAAAGTTCACCACCCCATCTCCTCCATTATCCACACATTCTCCATCCATTAATCCTCTTATCTTTTCACATCCACCACCACATGTGCCAATGTTGGTCTTGAATACGTCTCCCCATCACATATCCACCCCATCATTCCATCCATACCCTTTGCAGCATCCCATCCATTATTCCATGTATCTCAAATCCCTCTAATTCATCCTCTTGCATAATCCATTTATCCTAATAAGGTTGTACTAACATCCAATAGTCGTGTTAGCTCTCAAAAACGCAGGCCGAATGCCTCAAGAGGCTGACAATCTCTTGATACGCCTTAGGGTAATAGACAAGGTCAAAAGATTTCAACCTTCTACTATTCAGGTTCTGCTAGACCTAGGCGGGTGTACCTAACTGAATGAAGCAAAGTTTATGTACTTATGATTACCTTTCTTAGAGTGATTTTCCTAGAATGGTAGATGGAAGTGAACAAATGAAATCAAATTTGGTATAAATTGTATATGAATTCTAAAACTAAAATCTAATATGTTTAGTTAACAGATGTAAAGAAAATGAAATGAATCCAAATAATGAAATGTAGAGACTAATGCCTTATTGGGTATGCGGAGTCAAATGAAACAAAAGTGGGCAACTTATTCTAGAAGAAACTCAAATTGTTGGCATATGAATTGTTTATAAATTGTATAAACATGCAGGATTATGACTACTAAGCTCTGCTTTAATAATCCAAATGAATCTCCCTGATTACTGTGATCAACGAAAAGGATTTAATCTCTCCTTGAAAGAACCAATCACTTAATTAGATAGATACAACAAATGGGCACTAATAAACTAAAAATAAACTTGTTGTATCAATTTAAGCAACCAGAAGGAATCAACTTGGAGACAACTTAGCAATACTTTTCAATAAACTCAACAGACAATTGACACCAAAAATAAACTGCCACACCAACTGATTTTCATTGAAATTGCCATTTGAAAACATGCATGATAGTCTCTAATATGAGAACTTTATTCTATTGTATCCATTCCTAGTCTTTGTGTTTCGTTGTGACTTCATGTTGTCGGTTAGACATCTCTTAGATTACAAAATGTGTTATCGATATGTATTTCCTTAATATATTTACCACTCGCTGAGACATGAGCATTTTCTCACCGAGATGCATCCTTTTATCGTACTAGCTTTCGCCGTAGCTCTGTGATGTCGGGGAGACCTCTCGTAGACCACATTATGTTTCAGCGAAAGCCCTTTTATCTCTTGTGTGTCGCTGTAACCTTCAACCGTCGGGGAGACATTATATAGAATACCCATTGTTTTACCAAAAGCCCCAAGTTCACTTTAGATTGCCAAGAGAATTCAATTCTCATACCGATAGAGACCTTTTTCCTTTTTATCAGTGAGACCCAACGAAGTCGCTAAGACCTCCCTCTGAATGTCAGTAACTCATACCGATATAACCTTTTGTGCCAAGTCAGTAAGACACCATGAGATCACTATGACATTACACCGAAGCTTTTAACTATTGCCGATAAGTTAATCCTTCCACCATCGAGATAATGAAAATATCATGCTGATAGCTGCCTGTAGATGAAATCCAATCACTATGACATCATAAATGTCTTGCCAATAGGCAACACAAACGTTTATCAGAAAAATGGATTGGGGAGACCTGGATATTGTCATGCCGATACGAACTGCAATGTGAAATATTCAATCTTAGATGGATTTTATGGGGCTATAAAGTCGAAAATGGAGAAGATGTGCTCATGGTGGGACTCATTTGGAAAATGCATGGGTATGAACAATATAAAAAACATTAGAAATTTATAGTTCCAATAGTGGCTCCATCTAGGGATGAATGATTGCAAAATCATTGCAAGGATCCAGATCTTTGGGTGAGCAGACCAGACACAGAGCTTTAAGATCATGTAGCATGATCGAGATGAATGCAAAATGGAGATGAAGAAGACCCTAAACTACTATGCATGGAAAAGAATTTTAAAGAGGATCATCAAGAGTTGTCCATGCATTGGCAACCCTTAATCCTCTGTGTTTCAACTTCGCATGTTCTGAGCTGTTACGATCTGAAACTCAAACTATACTTTCTACTTTCCCCTATCAAATACCTGGTTTTGTCTTGAGTTGATTAGATTCTTCTTGAAAAAATTCATGCAACCTGCTATGTCACTATTATTGAAAGTTTTTAGAGAATCATCATGCTCGGCTTGGCCCAAATTCCCTACACCATTATGCATTTTATATTCTCCATCATCAGACAAATCTCTATTATCTTCAATATGTAAAATGCTTGCATATTCAATGAAAAATTCCTCATTATATTTCTCATTGTTATGTATTATAAAACACTTTCCTATCTGTATTGAAAATTGACCATTAAAGTGCTTCTCTTGAGAAACAAAAAAATCCGTCATATCAACATTGTCTATAATAAGCAAATCTGAAATCTTTTGCACCTCCTTCAAATCATCACTTGGAAAAAATACTTGAATATGACTCATATCTTCAATATCAAGCATATATGAACCAATCAAAGTTGAACTTCTATCATCCTTGGTATGCAAACAAATGTCTTCTCCATAAGAGTTAGGAATTTCAAAATCACGTACCTCTTCTTGAATGGATACAGACTTTTGATCAACTCCAAAGGTTTCTCCATCATTTGGAGAAATGTACTGGGAATCATATGAATCATCACACAAAGGACTTTCACTGTCAAGACAAATGTAAGCTGGTCACAAAACTTCAAAATCATCCTCATGTACACATCTCTGGTATTCAAGAGTTAGCAAATCTAAAATTTGCTCATAGCTGAGTGAACAAGTCTCAACATTTTCATCACTATAGTTATATTCTTAACTTTTGTCATCATCAAAAAGAGGCCCAAGATCATCAGAGAAGGAAAAATTAGAAACATTACCAGCGCAATCATTTATTCCATCATTTTGCTTATCTGAAATTATCTCCTCTTTACCATAAAGTGAATTTGAAAATACCTGAAACTCAATCATGGACACACCTTGGCAAAAAATCATCTGATCTTTATTTAACTCTTCATCATACAATGGGTTTGAAAAATTATGGAAATCATTTTCATATGTACAAACGTCTTCTTTGTCAAATGTGTCTTCGTAGCTTTCAACTGCAGCTGTAGGTATAATTTGTTCACTGTCAAATGGACTCACATTGTCCATTGCTTCTTGCTCTCGATCACCACAAAAATTGTAAGAGTCATCTTGCTGTAAATCAAAATCCACAAGTTCCTCAAGCTCTTCATCATTGTGACATGATACACAATCCCCTTCCATTTCTTTTTCCAATTCATCAACATGGCAATTTTCAAGATCATTATAGCTATGCTCTTCATGTGTTGATGTACTCTCCTCATTTGAGCATGTTTCATCCTGATTTCCAAAAGGGCTACTAGAATCCCTTGATTGTAGATCAAAATCCACAATTCCATCTTCAAAATCTGAATACTCACTAGATCCCTCATAGCACACACTGCTTTCCCTATCACAATCTGTTATGCAAGAGAGATATCTTGTACATTCATCTTCATCATGCAAGCTATCATATGAGTCAGTCTGACTTGCACATGTCTCATCTTCTATTGGATGCATTGTCTGATCAATGTCTCTTCTTCAACAATGATGCTACCATTGTCTTCATACTTTTTCCTATCTACAATATCAGTCCATTCATCAAGTTGACCAAAAGAAACTGGTATCCATGATTCAAGCCAATAAATTAGGTTTGGCTCATATACTTTTATGAACTGCTGAATGAACTTGGGTTCATGGAGCCTATAACTCGTAGGAATTTGCAGACAAATTTCTAATATTCTCCAAATCAAAGAATGCTCAAATTCTCCTTTATTTCTTCTTATGTCAAGAAGGGCCTTCCAAAGATTTTTGACACATTCATCATTTTCAGATTGTTGGTTTCGATATATACCTTGTTGCAGATTCTGACTGATATCTCCAAGTGGATTAGAATTGTGTTGCACTTGACATTGATCACGTTGGCATTGCACTTGACACTGATCACATTGGCATTGCCCTTGACACTGATCACATTAGCATTCTACTTGACACTGATCACATTGGCATTCTTGATAACTTGTCAATCTTTGTCTAGGAGGGATTGGATAAGAATTTACTTTCTTTGATAGTTGTGGAGAATAAGTGTTCTACTGTGCATGATATGCACTACCTTCATTGTAGAAATTTCCAGTTGTACTATCAGGTGCTTGAGGGGCCCAATACCTTCCCGCATTTGTGTATTCATCCCCATTGTGAAATTCTCCTAACTATAATGTTTGTTGGTCCAATTGTAGCTTTTTCAATTCTTCAATTCCTTTTATCAATTGCTACTTCTCAAAATATTATTTTGTTCCATACACAAATTCCATTCTTCATCAAGTTTTTTCCAGAGTCACCACCTACTTTTCCAAAAGTAGGAAAAATGGTTCGTTTTGATCTTCTCCCCAATGGAATCACTCTTTCTAAACCTTCTCAAATTACAACTTCTTCTTCAATGACTCTATATGATGGTCTTCAATCAAATTTTCTAATGTTTGTCCCCAGCAGAGTCGCCAATTTGTTAGCTCTCAAAAACACAGGCGAAATGCCTCAATAGGTTGCCAATCTCTTGATACGCTTTAGGATAATAGACAAGGTCAAAAGCTTTCAACCTTCTACTCTTCAGGTGCGGCTAGACCTAGGCAGGTGTACCTAACTGAATGAAACAGACTTTATGTACTTATGATTACCTTTCTTGTAGTGATTTGTCCACAATGGCAGATGGAAGTGAACAAATGAAATCAAATTTGGTATAAATTGTATACGAATTCTCAAACTAAAATCTAATATGTTCAATTAACAGATGTAAAGAAAATGAAATGAATCCAAATGATGAAATGCAGAGACCAGTGCCTTATTGGGTATGTGGAGTCAAATGAAACAAAAATGGGCAACTTATTCTGGCAGAAACTCAAATTGTTGGCATATGAACTGTTTATAACTTGTATAAACATGCAAGATTATAACTACTAAGCTCTACTTTAATAATCCAGATGAATCTCCCTGATTACTATGATCAACCAAAAGGATTTAATCTCTCCTTGAAAGAACCAATCAATTAATCACACAGATATAGCAAATGTGCACTGATAAACTGAAAATAAACTTGTTATATCAATTTAAACAACCAGAAGGAATCAACTTGGAGATAGCTTAGCAATACTTTTCAATAAACTCAACAGACAATTGACACCAAAAATAAATTGCCACACCAACTGATTTTCATTGAAATCGCCATTTGAAAACATGCATCATAGTCTCTAATATGAGAACTTTATTCTATTGTATCCATTCCTAAACTACCTACTTAAATCTGATCTAATTCATTCCATTCATAATCAAGAATGAATATTTATACACAAGCATCTGAACAAACACATTACTTCCAAATCCAAGTCGGCCAACAACAAAAGTCGGGCAAATCCCATGTTGGCCTGCAACTGTATTTAGAAATTCACATGTTGGCCATAGTGTTTAATTCTTTATTAATCATTTGGTGAGACATCCCTGTAAGTATGCCAAAGGCAATAATAATGCTATCAGTCACCCCTTAGTCTTTGTGTTTCACCATGACTTCATGTTGTTAGTGAGACATCTCTCAAATTACAAAATGTGTTATCGATATGTATTTCCTTAATATATTTACCAGTCACTGAGACACAAGAATTTTCTCACCGAGATGCATCCTTTTATCTTACTAGCTTTCTCCATAGCTTTGTGATGTCAAGGAGACCTCTCGTAGACCACATTATGTTTCACAGAAACCCCTTTTATCTCTTGTGTGTCACTATAACCTTCAACCATCGGGGAGACATTATATAGAATACTCATTGTTTTACTGAAAGCCTCGAGTTCACTTTAGATCACCAAGAGAATTCAATTCTCATACCGATAGAGACATTTTTCCTTTTTATCGGTGAGACCCAACGAAGTCGCTAAGACCTCCCTTTGAATATCAGTAACTCATACCGATATAACCTTTTGTGCCAAGTCGGTAAGACACCACGAGATCACTATGACATTACACCGAAGCTCTTAACTCTTGTCGATAAGTCAATCCTTCCACTACTGGGATAATGAAAATGTCTTGTTGATAGATGCCTATAGGTGAAATCCAATCACTATGACATCAGAAACATCTTGCCGATAGGCAACACAGATGTTTATCAGAAAAATGGATCGGGGAGACCCAGATATTGTCATGCCGATACAAACTACAATGTGAAATATTCAATATTAGATGGATTTTATGGGGCTATAAGGTCAAAAATGGAGAAGATGTGCTCATGGTGGGACTCATTTGGAAAATGCATGGGTATGAACAACATGAAAAACATCAAAAATTTACAATTCCAACAAGTCACTTCAAACATGGGCTCTTAATACCTCATATAGAACTTGATGCTTGAGTCCTTCATCCATATCCTTAGCACATGTATTCTAAATCCACTTATTTTCCTCCCTATCCTTATCCATCTCCTTTCACATGCCATCCAAAAATTTCAAAAAAAAAAAGTAAAAAAAAAAAATGAAAAACAAAATAGTAAAGAGAAACAATCTGTCCAATTGTGAAAACTTGGCAAACAAGCACCTTGGATAAGTACTGTGATGGAAACCTGACAAACAGGTGTCATGGGTAAATCCCCATTTGCACTTGGGGGTAGCTCCTTGATATGCATTCCCTCCATCCACTATGCTTCTTGCTATGCACCCATCCTCCTGCTATCCATCATTTTCATTCATACCCTCAATCCTACCTATCTTACACACCCTGCTTGGCATATCTCATTTATCCCAATCCTTCCATCCTCCTTGTGATCTGAATAATGATAGGTGAAAACATATAAACATGCTTTGGATACCTCTGGGGGCATCTATCTTCCTTTGTGATACAGTCCTTGGAGACATCATTCATTCCATCAGAACAATCCCTTTCATTTCCCTATCCTTATCTCCTTATCGATATATCCACCTCCCCATCCTTATCTTTTATCCCTCCACACGATCCTTATATCCATCTCCCCATCCTTATCATCCTATCCTTCCATCATGGCATCCATTTTCATCTATCCATCTGGTCACCTTTTCCTCATCCAAATCCCTATCCCTCTATCCAATCCATCCAAACAATCCTTTTCCTCCCCCCATCCTCTATCCTCATCCCATCTTATAATCCCTTATCATTAGTATCTCTCCATCATATCATCCTCCCAATTTATCTTTTGATGATTTGGATAACTATCCCATCCCTGAGCTTTGTGTAGTCACCATCTTCTGATCCAATACAATAGGTCTATCTTGTCCCATCGTGTCAGTCCCATCATTTTATCCCCTTATCTAGGGTTATCTCATCATATTTCATCCATTGTCTATCACTGGTCTTTCATCGAACTACATTGCCCCTGTGCTTTCACGTAGGCAAGGTCAATCATTTGATCCACCCTTGGGGTTCCTTTATACCTATCATCAGTCTTTCTACTTTGTCCATCTAATCCTTTATCATCTATCACTAGTCTTCATCTCTTGTTCCTATTGTCTGTCCTGTCTTTATCATCCATCGAAGTCTTCTATCTTGTGTCATGTCTCTTGTGTCACATCATCAAGTTATGCACTTATCTAGCTGGTTCTTAACCAACAAGATCCACTTGTATCACCAGATCCAATTGGTTTCAAATATCTTGAGTCATACTGGTCTTTCAGTTTATTATCCATCATCGGTCTCAACAGGATGCATCCTTCCTAACAGACCTCACCAATCCCATCCATCCCCTTGATCCTATGGTAAAGGACATTTGCAATTGATTGTGATCTTTTGATGCTTTTGTATTTTGTTTATCATTTGAGGTCCCTATCAACACTTTTCACAGTCGCCTTGATCCATCATATTATGGTGTGCTTTGACTAGTCAACATAGGGGCGTATCTTGATCTTTTCTTTGTTGTTGTCTTATTGATTGTCCTGTGTAGTACCCACCAAGATCCCTGAGGTTTTGTGTTACATTGGGGCATCCTTGTGTGCTTGTGGTTATCCCAATACTTGGCCCGACCAAGGTCGTCATGACTTTGGGGTGTTGGGATAGCCTTCTTGTTTGATGTGTTTGTTTCATGCATTAGATACTAATTTTCCTTGGTTCTTCATAACCCGACGTCTTGTTTCTTATGCTATAGCAAAAATTAGTGCTCCAAAGATGGAAAAATTATATTAGGATTTCATTTCATCTCCATCCTCTCATCTATCAAAATCCCCCCATCTATTCATCCTTCATCACACTCCCTTCCCAATCTTCCATCATGTTGCATCATCTCATCCATTTCAAAAGCAAACCCATGTTCTCTTGAATCCGCATGTCCTCTCGAGGGGGCATCCTTCATCCCTAATTTTTCATCATTTTCTTTTTCTCTTCCTAGTCACTCCTTTGAATGACTGGGGCATCTTTCCCAAACTAACCATCTTCTTCTAGGTTTTATGTTTTAATATTCTTTGAAATGATGCTACTTTGTGACACCATCTCAAAGAGGGGAAAAATGTAGACACCTAAATTTGGACACTTAATTTATCCAAATTTATCCCCTTTCATCTAAGTATCCCCTTATCTGCATTAATTAAGTAATATCACTATTATTTAATTAATACCTCTAAAGTTCTTCTAATCCCTAAGGTATCTAGTTAAATAATTAAATACCTCCCCCTTTTCATCAAATGAATTAAATAAATATGCCATTTATTTAATTCCCTTTATGTCACATCCTCCATCATTTTTATCTAATCCTAATTATCCTCCTAATCTCATCATTAGGGATGTGCACATGCCTAATCCTTGATTAGGATGTGTCACATCCTCCAACTTTTGCAAGTTGGTCTCTAATCTCTCTTAGCCACCTAACCCTTCTCTAATCCTTCATTAACTAGCCTAATCAACCTCTCAAGGAATTTTTAATTCCTTTTATCCTTCCAAGGAATATTAAATTTATTTTACTCTTCCTCATGTGATCTTGGACTTGTCACATCAAGTCACACGTGAAATCTAACCCTCTTCTAAAATGTCATTAATTAGTCTAATCAAGTACTCACACAACCTTAATCACTTAATTGAGTCAACCCTATTAAATGCTTTCTCCTTTTGGAGAAGGTACTCCATTCCCTATGTGAATTTTTAATTCACATTTAATCCCCCAATGCATTTAAAGGAATTTTAAATTCCTTCTCTCATCCCCATGAGAATATTTGAGGAAATTTTAATTCCTCACATATGTCCTCTCACCTACATGGGGACAAGTACCTCCTTTATGAGGAGATCTTGTCCCAATCCCAAGGTACTATGTACCACATCCATGTCATGTACTACCCTTCCACCTCATGTACACATCACCTTTTTTAAGCCATATCACATGCCACATGTCAAGATGTGAGGGCTTGTGAGTTCTCAACTCACCTTGGCCCTACATCTTGATCTTGGTGGCTCAATCTTGACCATCCATTTCCCTAGAGAGTCCTAAAATCTCTATAAATACCCCCTCTTTTCTCTCATTTTTGGGGGAGATCATGCATTGTAGCCAAACTCTTACAAATTTTTTTTAGGAGCCATACTTAGCCATTTTTCACACTTGAATCCACTTTCATCCATTATCATATCATCATCTAGCTTGCATCTTGTGCCATCCAAGGAGCATACAACACCGAAGATTGAAGGGCCAACCAAAGGATCAATTTGAGGCAAGGTAAAATGTTCCATTTGTTGCCTTTATTTTTCATTGAATCCAACTAGGCTAATCTTGAGGTGTAGGTTGTTTTTAGTGTTATTTTGCACTCTTTTTTTGTTGTTTGTTATCTAGCACCTAAATTCGCCCTATCGTAGATAGTTATGTCTTGACACACAAGGTTTTAATCCCAGATCATTGTAAATTGACTTCACAAAGGAACTTACACATATTTTTTACTTTATGAAGCTAAAAATTAAATAATTTACTAGTTCTATCACTAAACAGACAAGATATCACCTTAATTTTCAAGGATCACAAGTTTTTGATTAGGAAAGCAGGGATGTTGAAAGGGCCCTAACCCTTTTACATCAAGATTTTATAGCAATTAGTACGACAACATATGGAACAACAACATGATGAGACAACATCAAGAAAATACAAATGAAATGAGCAAAACAACAAAAGAAGGACAAGAAACAATGCCAGAAAATAGTAATCTCCCTAAGGGTGAGAGAACTAGACAATCTTTGAGCCTTTACAAGCAAAAATAAGTGGGACCAAGACCCCCACAACAAGAAAAACAAGCCTTGTAGCCAACAAACTAGGTCTACATGGACATGAACCACAAATATCCTTCAAATCACACTTCATGACTAGCATAATAGGCCACTAGGCCACAACAAGAGATTCAAGGGCCCCACAAAGCAACTTCCAATCCATCCAGTGAGCTGTGAACTCAATAATATTAAACAACTTCCACCCCAAATTGTCCAACAACAAAACAACAACAAACATTTTGCTTATGAATCTAGTTTTAGAGTCATTAAATAAGGTAGTGCTATTGGAGCCAAAAAACCCTGTCTTCCAACATACCCCTCCACCTCTATAGAAGTGACCAAGAGAAATCTATCCACTATAGCAAAGATTCACACCCCCACCAAAACTCCACCTTAATAGTAGCACCAAGGGAAAAGACCAACTAAAAAAGCAAGAATAACCCACCAAGCCCACAAAACCACTATCCACCTCCAGAGGATAGGTCACCACCTCAATAGGAAGGGTCTCCACCTTGATAGGAGATATAGACTATAGAGCTAGGGAGACTACACATACTCCAGTGGAAAGAAAACACCTAGCCACTAAGGGTAGCAGAAGCAACAATGCCAACATAAACTTTGAACTCAACCCCAAACATTTTAAATCCATCAAGCCACCATAAGTCCACATTTTCAAATGGATTTCAAAAACCTCTCCATCAAGGGAAAAAACTTCTGCCAACTTCACCAAAGTAGTAGAAACTAAGAAGGCCCAAGACATCACCTAAGCGAGGCAGCTGAAAAAAAAGAGCTCGAGTAAGGGAAGTGAGAAGTAGAACTCCAATTATTCAAAAAACCCCTCAAACCCATGGTCCCCAACTAAGATCTAGAGAGAAAAAAAGAGAGGCATAAGAAAACAACAAGGGTTCAACCAAAAAACCCCAAACTAGAGCAAAGCAATGGCTAACAAAATAGCTCCTAGGTAACACCTGAAACAAAAGAAAAATCTAGCCCCTACACCAACAGAGAGAAGCAACACCCTGAGTTGTTATGACCCCCCACAAAGCCATGGTCCCCAACCAAGATCTGCGGAGCAAGAGGTAGGGGAAGAACAAAACAAGAGAACATCCACTCAACCACCAAATAGGGCCTAGCAGTAATGAACTTTGGAGAGGAGAAATACAAAGTAAGGAATCTTGAGCAAAGACAAGACTGCCAGCCCAAAGTTGTCCAACCAACAAAAGAATGATGACCACTCAACCAAGACCCTACCAAAAAAGTAGTCAAGAGAGCATTTTTCCAAATAAACATCTCCAAGCAACACTCTCCACCATATGCCAAATAGAGGAGGCAACAAAGAAAGGGATAGGACTCCCACAGATTGAACTTCTGAGACAACCAACACCTCCAAAAGGAACTAAAACCACCCAACAAGGATAAAGCAAAAGCCAAACCTGATCCACCAGACCCCCAACGAGTTGTGATCATCATCTTCATTCTTTGATTTGGAACCCTCATTGTCTACATCAACAAATAAATTTGAACTCCCCTTCCTACTTGAGTTCTCCTTCATAAATCTATAAGAATAAAATTAATAAATTTGATCATTTTTTTTGAAATTATTTAACAAATTTTAATGAGTCAGAAAAATTATTAAGCAAGGAAATGACTAAAAAAGATATTTTTTTAGTAATCTCACATGAATTCCATTCAAGAATTATGAAATGAGACCTAAAATTAATATATGCTTCACCAAAATGACTCAAAAAGTTACACATAGATGTTGTATATTTTTTAATGGAAAATTATCACGCATATAAATTTCTCAAACACAAAAAAAAATTAGCTTAATATTTTGATATTTCAAAGAAAATGATAATTCTATAGTCATATAAGATTTACAATTGGGAAATGATCTCTATTTTTCCCAAGTTCATAAAAATTTAAAATAATAGACAAGTAATTGTTGATCATGATGTTAGTCACAACAATAGTGCAGATGAAATCCTCATAGGAAAACCATGAAGAACCTATCTTTACTTGAATGACTGAACCAAGGCAACCCAAAAGGAAAGGAATTTCCCACAGAAAAGGTTGACTTAGCTTAATCCCAAGGCTTTGGTAGTCAGGTCTTGACCATACTAGGTTCGCATTAGGGTATGATGTGATATTGCTGTTAATCTGAAGGGGTCTATGGTTATCTCTAGTTTTTGTAAAGGAATTATAAGTATGAAATGGAAGATTTTTAGCCCAAACATTAAATAATTTCATGAAATCAATAGATTTACAATAATATTTCATGAACATTAAACAAATTTTCTATCACTTATTTAGTAGATCTAGCTTTAAGCATTCAAAAATTTCATGGAAATGAAAGATTTGCAATAATATTTCCATTCATTCATCTATTTTTGGTACATTTTCTAAATTTAACATCTAATTTGAAATAAGGCATCAAAAATACTTGAAAAGTAAAATTTCTCCCAAGTATTCTCCATGCATGCCCCAAGATTTAATCAAATCAATGCAAACTATTGTATACTTCACCATATTGCTTCATAGCTAAGCATAGAATAGTATGAGCTTTTAAAGAGAAAAGGTTTAGTTTGGACATCGAGTAGGTTCTCTATGCACCCTTAAATGGTGCAACAAATAGTCTTGTCTGAATGACTGAACAAACTAGCTAGAAAAGATACATGAGATAGGTAGCTTTCAAATTAGCTTCGATATTGATTAAATTCTATGTGAATACAAGTTTTTAATCTGGAATGATTCAAGTGTTTCATCTTCTTATTATTTGTGTTCCTTGTTGGAACCAAACAAATCCACCAAACAAAATATAGGAACTTTCTGCACTTTCAAAATTATCAAGTGGACATTTTGTTCCCACATCCAAGTTTTTTCATGGGTTGAACGTTCCCAGGAATGAGTCACCCACAAAATGAGTACACTCTTTCACTAAATGTTTGATATCCAGATGTTTGGTTTCTCAGTATTCGATGCTTCTTTGCAACAAACTTTGTTCCTACATGAGCTTCCATAATGTACTATTGAACCTAGTAACACCATTGGATCTTATTGCAACCTTAGTTTTCCTGACCATTCATACTCAAACTTTGCATCACAATCTACTTCTCTTGCAATCACCAATTCCAGCTATTAAATCCCTTTTAAATCATTTATAAAAATATCATGTAAATAGAACCATCATTAATTAATCATCATTTTAAATCCATTATAAATAACACACTTTTAGAAAATATCATATATATTCTTGTGTAATTATTCCTTTTAGCTAGGTTATCGGACCATCAAACCTTTTCAATAACAAAAAAAATTGAAACTTTGCATTGCTATCCGGTACCCGGTGTTCAATTTTTACCCATAATTTTATTGAACCTTGGCTTTTACCGAAACTTCCAAACTTATTGGACCTTTACTCTTGGATCAAAACATTTTTCTCAACACCTTGGATTATGTTTTACATTTTTGGATTTCCCGGTTTCCAATACCTAGTACGCGAAAGACATGAATTATGAAGTACTCTTTTAAAACATTTCCTTTTTGAATTTTCACTTCCGATGATCTTTCCAACTAGCCAACACCTAACATAAGCATTATTTTTCACTTGGGGTCCCTAAGTCTTATAGTCTTGGGGCATGTTGTGAGACCACACAACAGTAATCTCACTAATGTGAGAGAGAGCCATGAAGTAAACAATACTTGATAATTCTTCTACTTATTTCTCAAAAAATATTAATAATTTTCAATCCACTTAAAATTAATATCTATGACTCTTTTATAGACACAAGACACCAATTTCTAGTTACAAAAATCAATGGTTTAGATTAAGCCTCAAGAATTATTGATCACAATTAAAAATAGTGACATTCTTTCAACAACATCTTTATAGTTGGAACAATGGAATATTCCCTAGGAATCAATATGTTTAAATTCGAAATTTAGTATTTTATTCTCTAGATTCATACTTTTGCATAAAACGATAGGGTACGTGCAGGATCATGATGGGCCAAAAAGTGGCAATATGATGGGTATGTGGCTGATGACTATCTTTTTACCCAAAATTGATGAAATGAAAAGGGCTTTTAAAGGATATTCTCAGCTTTCCACTGATATAAATTATGCTTTACTTTGAATTTAATGGGTACGTGCAAGATCATGATGGGCCAAAAAGTGGTGATATGATGGGAATGTGTAGGGTATGTGGCTGATGACTTCTTTTCAACCCAAAATTGATGAAACGAAAAGGTATTTTAAAGGAGATTCTTAACTTTCCACCAATATAAATTATGTTTTACTTTGAATTTAATAAATAATTATTATTCATTTTCTATTTGAATTACAACAAAAGTCCTAATTGATAGGCTGATTGAAAAACATCTATAACTTTCAAATGGTATCACATTTTTTGAATCTAAAACATGCTTCGCATACTATAGGATTAATAAAAGAAAAATTGAATTTTGTGAAGTTTTGACAAAGTTAAGGTGGTCAGACATAGGAGTTTTTATATTTTTTAAAAGTTGTAATAAAAAATTCATAATTAATTATATACTTGGAAAAAAATTTCAAAAAAATATGGATCACATTGTGACATGAGTCATCTACTTATATCTAAAATATTATAAAAAAATATTATCATTTTATTGTGGTTAGGGTGGTCAAATAGACACCTACTTCTTATTTTTGCCCTGAAATTTAAGTACTACTACATTGAAATTTCAAATTTTCACCAAATAGATTTTTTTGTATTTTAAATAAACCTAGTAGTTTAGAAACTACATTTAATTTTCTACATATTCTATTCTTACATATTTTTGAAATAATATAGATAACTTATTCAAAATTTTATGTCAAGTTGCCTAACTCTGATTTTTCTGAATTTTTCACCACTTAAGGGCCTATTTTTTCCATGATGATCCTTCACATACCCTAATAAGTAATTATTATTTATTTTCTATTCAAATTATGACTAAATCCTTGATTGATAGGCTGATTGAAAAACATCTATAGCTTTCAAACGATATCACATTTTTGAATCCAAAACATGCATCACATTCTATGCTTCACGTACTATAGGATGAAAAAAGAAAATTTGAATTTCATGAAGTTTTGACCAAGTTAAGGTGGTCAGACATATGAGTTTTTATATTTTTTAAAAAGATGTAATAAAAAATTCAGAATTAATTATTTACTTAGAAAAAAATTACAAAAAAATATGCTTCACATTGAGGCATGAGTCCTATACTTGTATATAAAATTTTATAAGAAAATATTATCATTTTATTGTGGTTAGGGTGGTCAGACAGACACCTACTTCTTATTTTCTCCTTGAAATTTAAGTACCACTATAATGAAATTTCAAATTTTCACCAAATAATTTTATTTTTTAAGCAAACCTAGTAGTTTAGAAACTACATTCAATTTGCTACAGATTCTATTCTTACATATTTTTGAAATAATATAGATAACTTATTCAAATTTTTATGTCAAGTTTCCGAACTCTGATTTTTCTAAATTTTTTGCCACTTAAGGGCCTATTTTTCCACGATGATCCTACACATACCCAATATTTGACAACATATTCCACTAGTATTAACATGAAATAACTAAAGAACCTTAAAGAATTGACGACATGACATGGAAGAAATGAGAAAAAATACTTTGTAGAATAGGTTGGCATTAGAAACTCAACAAAATTAAAGAAGAATTATGTTCTACTTTAGGGACATCTTTAATGATACATTGCCTTTCTAAGGAAACCTATTTTCTTCTAAATTCACATAAGGATATTAAGACTCTATTGATCTCCTCCCTAGTAAGATCTTGTGGCACCTTCCATATATATTTGCATGTGCCATATGCATTCAATATTGTAACAACTTTTTCTTTCCTTTCCCTAGTCAATCTATGAGACTCTTTCATTAACTTCATTTTTTCTATGACTTGATTATTCATCTCTTCATCAAGATTGGCTATTAGATCACTTTTACAACATCAAATATTTCTTTGGAACTCTTTAGTAGTATTTCTCCATCTTCAACATTGACATGACTATAGATAATATTTGTGAACTTTTCAACAATATTTGTGCCTTCAAATTTCAAATCAAAGATTCTTTTCGTAAGGTTTCTCACTTTATCTTGGCACTCTTGCACCATTTTCTTTTCAACAATCAATTAATCAATCTAGGCTTTTACCTTGTCAATGGTTTTAGTTTTCAAAATACCTGATGCAAGAGAATCTAGGGTGTAAGAGAAACCTTGCATCACCCAAAAAAAAATGTTGCTTCTTTTCAATACTTGAGCTAAATTTGGTAGGCTTACTATTTTTGTAAGTTTGTATTTATGCACAGTTGGACACACAATCTTACACAGACCTCAAGAATGGTAAATTGAAGCCAATGGCGAAGAAATCACTTCAAAAATATTTGTCATTTGAGAGATTAAAATTTTAATTTTCAAAAATCCTAGTAAAATCTTTAGGGTCAATTTTGAGGCACTTAGAGGCTCTGGATGGGCCTAAAAATTCATGGAAAATGAAATTCAGTGGCCTTTAGGCCCTACTTTTTGGCACAAGATTTCCTGAGTCCTTTTTGAAAATGTATTATAATAGAAAATCTGACAGTCAGATCAAAAGTTATGACCCCATGAAATTGTAATACCAAAATTAATAATATTTCAAAATATCTTCCTAAGGAAGTTACACTTTCTAGAAGATTCTAGGGTGGTTACACTTTCCAAAAGATTCTAGGGCGGTTACACTTTCCAGAAGATTCTTGGGTGGTTACACCTTCTAAATAAAGGATTTAAAGGGGGACTACTGAGAGGAGGTGAGAGCAGAGTAGATGGTGGCTCTGATTTGCATACTTGCAGATTTATGTAATTAAAAAGCCCATGTGATGGCAAATATAATGTTGTAATTTCATTTTCATTTAAGTGATAATAGAAAATATTTTCTTTCCTTCTTGTATTTTTTTGTGCCATTATCTATTTTTTTTGTGAGTTTTAGATGGTGAGGGGAGTGCCCTTCATCAATACCTTTTTTGATCAATAATTTTTTATTCATCTTTTAAATAACTAGCAACATTCAATTTAATTCTATTTCATTTTATTCTAGATCACCATCACAATTTTCTATTAACTTTACCATATTGCCTTATAATTCCAACATCTCACCTCATCTTATGTCAACAACTTTAAATGATTCTTCTCCTTTTGATATCATTTCCTCTAACCATGTTTTGGTTATTTTGTTCTAATGTCACAAAATTGCACCTTAGGGGCAATTTGAAATTCTAGCACTTTGCCTAGCATTTCTTGCACCTAAACACATTTGAGATAAGATCTTCATGAGTTAGAATTTTGGGATTCTAGTTGCATAAGGTGCAACAATGAAGTGATAATAGTCCATCATTGTGTTTCCCAAAAACTGACGTGTCAAATGCCTATGTGACATGCAAATATCTACATAGTGCGCTAGCGTCCTAGTGGTTTTTCGAGTTTGAAACAAGAAATCTTAGAATCTTGACTAATGACACATGTCCTTTTAGTTAGACTTTTTAGTGTAATAGTTCCCTCCACCCTTGCATACAAAAGGCTCCCCTTTTCTCTCATTTTGGGGGGTTCTCGTTCAATCACTTATCTTCTCAATCTCACTTTGTTTTCATCCTCTTCACTCTATGCAATAACACTTTTACAAGTGAAGCTTTGTGGGACTAAGGTCCCTCAAATAGCCAAAGCTCTCTAGTAGGCATTCAACAGTGTGCCTATTTGTTCAAGAGGGGGCCGAGGACTATTGGTAATGCTCTCTTACTCTTATCAATTTGTTCTTTTACTATTCGATGATGTGGCTTCTCCTCAAGCAAGTATTGTTTTCACCACTTCATTTTTGTCTATTATGTTTACTCTCTCTATCTATTTGGCTATCTATGGAGGTGGGAACACCAAAAGGGGGTTTTTACTATGAAAAGCATAGTAATAGGCCTAACATTTTTCCTTGTTCATCTTGTGTGCAGGTTGCTGAAGTAGAGGCTGGAGGAGGGTTTCAAATGTTTGGCTATTTGTAATTTCTCTCTTAGTTCCCCTTTGTACTTTATTCCACTTTCTGCTTTATGTTTAGTTATTTTGTTAAACAGATGTTAGATTTATGCTAGACAATAATGTTTTAGTCATTTTATTCAAGGTTTGGGTTCTTTATTTGCCTTGGATACTAGCATGTCCTTTGGACTCTAGTGCACCACATTGGCATCCTGATACCATGTTGTAGTCTGTTGGCTGAGATCTCTTCCTTTTGAGGTAGAAATCTCGAGTCAGTCCCTATTCCCTAGTATATGGTGCCCAAGCCATCTTACCAATAGATTTTGAACTCCCATCATTGAGAATCTCTTTATAACATCTCATTGATGATGAAGAATACTGTGTAGCATTCCTTCAACATTTGGAGCTTCTAGACTAGAAACATTTAAATTCCCTCAACCATCTCAAAGCATATTAGAAAAGGCTTTGTAGAACATACAATGAGAATATTAGGCCAAGAGAATTTTCCATCAGAGATTTGTTCGTTAAGGAAAATTAGCATATCCTATAGGAATGAGAAAATAAGGGCAAGTTTGAACCCAATCGGCTAGGTCCTTATACTAGTACAAAAAAACATGGATGAGGGCCATATCAGTTAGCCATAATGGAGGGAGAGCCCTTTGAAGAGCCCATAAATATCATCCATCTCAAAAAATTCTTCACATCGAAAGAACCAAAGGGTATGTGTAGGATCATCATGGAAAAAATAGGCCCTTATGTGGTGAAAAATTAAGAAAAAATAGAGTTAGGCAACTTGACATAAAAATTTGAATAAGTTATCTATATTATTTCAAGCATATGTAAGAATAGAATCTATATAAAATTGAATGTAGTTTCTAAACTACTAGATTTATTTAAAAAAAAGAAAAATCTATTTGGGGAAAATTTGAAATTTCAATGTTGTAGTACACTTAAATTTCAGGGGAAAAATAGGAAGTAGGTGTCTGTCTGACCACCCTAACCACAATAAAATGATAATATTTTTTTATAATATTTTAGATATAAGTAGAAGACTCATGTTGGAATTTGATGCGTATTTTTTTGTAATTTTTTTCCAAGTAAATAATTAATTATTATTTTTTTATTACAAATTTTTAAAAATATAAAAACTCATATGTATGATCACCTTAACTTGGTCAAAACTTCATAAAATTCAACTTTTCTTTTTTTAATCCTATAGTATGCAAAGCATAGAATGTGACACATGTTTCAGATTTCAAAAATGTGATACTGTTTGAAAGCTATAGATGTTTTTCAATCAACCTATCAATTAGGACTTTAGTCATAATTCAAATAGAAAATGAACAATAATTATTTATTAAATTCAAAGTAAACCATAGTTAATATTGTTGTAAAGCTAAGAATCTCCTTTAAAATCCCTTTTCATTTTATCAATTTTGGGTAAAAAGAAAGCCACCAGCCACATACCCTACACATACCCATCATATCCCACTTTTTGGCCCATCATGATCCTACACATACCAAAAAAAAAATTAGAAAAATACAAAAAAAATATTAAAAAAAGAAAAAGAAGAAAAATAAATATAATAAAGTGAAATAATTTTTCCTATGGTGAAAACCACTTTGTGGTGCTTTGGGAAAATACCATGGTGAAAACATGGAAAATAGGTGCCATGTGTAGGGACATGTCCACCATCTATTAGGTCACTCTTTCTTTCATCCATAATAAATTCATCCACTCAAAATATGTCCATTCAAAATAAATCAACTCATCCACCCAACCAACTATAGCTTGGAATACATCCATCATACACTCACACACCCTCATTTGTGTCACTCAGCTACACACTTCCATAATCAATAGAGCTTACATTATTATCAACATCTAATATAGTGGAAAGCATTCTCTAGTATACCTAGTTGCTTATCCATCCATAACATAATAAAATACCACCCATAATAAACACTTAACCATCCCAAATAAGCCACCACATCATTCTAAGACAAAAAATGTAGAAGCAAACAAAATACATCCCCACATGGACCTTATTCCTACACCACTAGCATAATCCCCAAAACCATCCCACTACTTTGCCTAATTCCAATCACAACCCATGCCATCTTTTCCATATATGATGCATCCTTCCTTGGTATGATAACCTCTATTAGTCTTACCTTTTGGCAAGAGATTTGGATTTTTTATTTTTGGATTTATTTTTGTGATCTATGAAGTCACCAAGTTGGGTATCATCTAGATCTTTTCATATCTTGGTGTATCAACAACAAGGTACAAAGTAGATGTGGGTCACCATGTATGGTGTTTATGTGATTAGCTTGATTTACTAATTATTTGTTACACCTTAGCTAGAGGGGTTCAACACATTATTTTGCACTATATGGTCCCTTCTATGATCCACTAAGGTTCCTAGAATCATTTATTGGTTAGGTATAATGTTTTCTTTGCACTTATTTGTTAGTCACAAAGTCCATGCAAGATCATTCCTTTGGTCATTTATACCATTGGGGAATAATATTTCTTCCAATGTCAAATTAAGGATTTCTCACCAGATTAGCCCAGCATAATCACCCCTCATCCTATCCCTCCCTCCCTAAACTAACCATTCCCCTTTCCTTTTCTAATTACCACATCCCCTCCTACACACCTATATTGGAGTACATGTTGTATCATGACACAAAAATAAACACTCATACCTACACCGCACATGATTTTAATAAGGGAATTTTGAGAACACAACTAAAAAAATCCATTTACATGCCATTAGATTCATGGATGCACTAATTACTAAGAGAGATAAAACTATCTCAGGGCACCCACCACCATCATGATTCCTCCTAATTATTTTACACTAATGCAAATTGTTTATTGCTAATTAGTTGCAAAAACCACCAAGAGAGACAAAGTAAAAGTAAACAAGCTAACATCCAAGTTAAAATTTAAGGTATTATCAGTGGCATGACATTCATACATGTCCCATCAAAACATCATATATGCAATATGCATAAGAAAATTATCTCACATCATTAGCACAACATAAATACATTAAATTTTTTGCATCTACTCATATGCATAAAAATCCATTTCCACAGAAGTATTTACCATGAATTTTATAACACCAATCACTGAAAAGTGAAGAAAAATATGGTATTTATTATACTGTCATCATAGGATTAAAAGCTAAATCATAAATAACCATCAAAGGAAAACTTTAGTAGACCTAATACGTACAATCTATTAATGGACTAGGGATTATATCAAATAATAAACGTTAAATGGGTAGCCGCCTGCCACTATCATCTTCCTATTAGATAAAGAACACACTAGTCCTTCACTATCAAACCTACATCACAAAGTTCCAATAAATGCTTCAAATGTCACCAGTTCCGTATATGCACCATATCCCATACTTATCATAATAAATATAATAACATATACATACAATCCATCACATAAATACTACATCATCCATAAATAACATCCAACATAAACATTATCATATAGGATCCATAAGCGTAAACCAAATCACAAGCATAAAAATAATCTACATATAATAACATCTGCATAAACCATATAGGACCATATCCACCATATCATATATATGAAAATATAATGTCATGATATAGAGTGTATAAAATTCTCTCATGTGTACCAAAATTTGAAACCATCCTAAGGAAAAAAAATCCAAAAAGTTATGATCAACATGAACTATCCTATGCTTCCTACATCTGACTATTTTTGGGTGATCTCTTTGGTGGATCCCTCTATGTTGCTCATGGTGCTTATGGTAGACCCATAGTAACTGATGGCCCTGAGCGAACTAGCCCATGAGATGTGCTAGTCACTAGAACACTAGCAATCCTCCGCTCTAGTGGAACTGCCTCCTTGTTTGCCCTCATCCACCACTTTTCCTCTCGGATAGCCCAACCATACTTTACAAAGCCAACATCTAGTCCACCCTCACCTAGCATATCACAAGCTATGTCCTGCTCCCTCCATAGTATATCTATCTCTCTCCTTAGTTGATCATGCTCTATTGTCATCGTTACCAACTACCCACCATCTCCTCCACCACTGCTAGCTCCCTATCTAGTAGTACCTATAATCTAGCTTCCTTCACCCTGGCTACATCCCTCTCACCAACCAAAGTCACCACCTTCACCTTGGTTGCTTCCCTCTCGCCTACCAATACATGTGCAATCATCCTAGCCGCATCCCCCTCTATAGTAAGTGTACCAAGTTAACCATCCATATATCCCTATAAATGGACCACATCGGCCCATGCCATATCTTTGTCTCCCACAACCTAAAAGTGGTCCTATTAGGCCTAATCACTCTCCTAGGTATGTGCAGGATCATCATGGAAAAACTAGGCCCTTAAGTGGCAAAAAAATCAGAAAAATTCAATGTTAGGCAACTTGATGTAAAAATTTGAAGGCAACTTGATGTAAAAATTTGAATAAGTTATCTATATTATTTAGAAAATACATAAGAATAGAATCTGTAGAAAATTGAATTTAGTCTCTAAACTACTAGGTTTATTTTAAATTAAATAAAATCTATTTGGTGAAAATTTGAAATTTCAATGCAGAAGTACTTAAATTTCAGGGAAAAAATAAGAAGTAGGTTTCTATCTGATCACCCTAACCATAATAAAATGATAATATTTTTTTATAAGATTTTATATATAAGTAGAGTTCTTATGTCCGGATGTGATGCATATTTTTTTGTAATTTATTTCCAAGTAAATAATTAATTATGAATTTTTTTAAACAAATTTTAAAAATATAAAAACTCGTATGTCGACCACCTTAACTTGGTCAAAACTTCATAAAATTTATTTTTTTCTTTTTTAATCCTATAGTATGTGAAGCATAGAATGCAACGCATGTTTCAGATTCAAAAAATGTGATACCGTTTGAAAGTTATAGATGTTTTTCAATCAGCCTATCGATCATGACTTTAGTCATAATTCTAATAGAAAATGAATAATTATAATTATTTATTAAATTCAAATTAAAGCATAATTTATATTGGTGGAAAGCTGAGAATCTCCTCTAAAAACCCTTTTCGTTTCATCAATTTTGGGTATAAAAAATTTGTCAGCCACATACCCTACAAATACCCATAATATTGCCACTTTTTGGCCCATCATGATCCTACACATACCCTCCTATCAGAGCCAGTCTCTTGATAGTGCCATGGCATCAAGATAGTCCTATAAGTTTCCACCCCTTTATCGCACATGAAAACCTCTTCATCTCCACCTCCTCCAATATCCTCCCCTCTAATATCCCCTCCTCCAAAACCGTAATCACCATCCTACCCATCATCATCACCATCATCATCATCTTGAATCTCATCATCACCCCCATCACTATAATCAACACTTGAGTTGCTACAGTCATTTGACCCATTGTTGCTACTCTCATCACCACTACCTTATGCTACAATTAGTTGATCATGGGGCATCATAAGAAGAAGGGGTATGTGGCTCTCCCACCAAGTATCATACTCTACCATGGTACTAGCATTAGTCACTCCTTACCTCAAATCCCAAACCATTGCTAGTGTAGCCCTCCAACTCTGATAAGCTATATTATACTCAATAAAGCCACCCCACTACTATCTTTCACGAGCCACCCATCCAAAAACTACCTCAATAGAATGGGAACTCCTTGCCACTACCTAAACCACTGCAATACCTGTGCATGAAGATACCTCTCAATGATAGTCAATGTCCACCTTATCAAATAGTCAACTCTCTGGACATAGGGCACATAGAAATGTCAATCCTCTAAGTCCTCACAATCAATATACAATCGCCAAATGAATGAATCCATCCCATCAATAATCATGTGCCAATAGTTCAACTCACCCAAATTCTACTGACATCAGGACCTTGCATACATAAAACATAAGGTATATCTAGCCCATGTCGTCTGACATGTAATAGATTTACCCCTACTACTATACTCTTCCCTCCTCTATACACAACATAATGTAGCTCTCTAGATACAAATCTCCCAATGCAGCTACACTCCATGCATATATCATCCAGTTTTATGAACATACCCTCAATCACTCCTGCCCCCCCTACTATAAATCCTAGTGATCATCTATCTGGCCTCAAGGTGCCTATGATGAACATAGCTACAAGGAGGTAGATATCTAGCCACTCACCCAACCCTACATCTAGGTCTAACTCCACACCTCATAATGGTAAATTTTGGCATGAAAATATCCTTCATAGAGCAACTCTCACCACTTGTAAATGATATACCACTACCTCTCCTCAAATTGGTATCCAAAGAATTTGCCACATGTCCTCTAATGTGTTTTTAGCCTTGCCAGTGGGCAAGTGAAAACTACTTGTCTCACTATGTCACTACTCCACTAGTATTATCATCAATGCTCTGTGTGCTTAGATCTAGGGCATATGAGAAAAAATGCAACCCTACCAAGTGTAGCTATTAATCATCCTCATGTGTTAGTTTGTGCCACAATGTCCCCATAATAGCCATCTACCACTCTCGTGACTACAAGACCTTTAGGTCCTCCTACATCATTCCACACACTAATATAAGCCTTTTGATCCAAACCACATTAACCTATCCCAAATCCAACTAACTCATTATATGAAACTATTCTCTCATTTTGGTAAAAGAACCATTTTATCAAATGCAAGCTAGCTAATTTTGAACCCAAGAACCACTTTATGCAGGCACAACTCTTCACCCAGGCACATCATTTTATGATGCAGGTGCCAAATTATGAAAGTGTCATTTCCCTTTCCCCAATTCACAACTGATGTGTGTTAAACACATTCACATCAAACACACATGGGCCAAAATAGGGTGTCATGTTTTTAAACTAAGCATCAAAATTGACCACAGGCGTTGCAAAAATGCAAGCACAATTTCTTTTGATGCGAGCACCACAATTGTGCCCTTAGGTGCAATTTTATGAAATTGTGCTTCTATTTTCCCAACTTCTTTTCCTAATTACCCATACTCTTGACCCCCCTAACTTATCCTAAACCTAAGGGATAGACTACATTTTAGCTTTCTTCTGTCCTCTAATTATTGTTACTCCTGAAATTGTTTCACATGGTGTGTATGCTGATGAATCTATACCATTGCTCCACTTTGCCACCTAAGCTCCAACTCACCAATCAAATGTTGAAAATGACTTTTTTGGGCCCCTAAAAGCCTATTTATTGGCTATTTAACCCTAAACAAACCCCTTATCCCAATTTCTTCTATATTGGATGCATCAAATTTCACGTTCTCCTTCCCCATGCTACCCAATTTCTCTATTTATTATCCCTCTTTTTACTAACTTTTTCTTCTATGCCATCCCATATTATTTTAATTTTCCTTTTTTGAGAACTTGACCAAAAATATATTTTTCTAAACTTTTTCTAGTTAGCTTCACATGGGGGCATCAACTCCTAACTAACTTCTCAATCCATTGGGGAAAAATTTTAAATTTCTTTGATGTAGTATCACTTCAAACACTGCATCAAAGAGGGGCATAATGTAGTCACCCTAAATATAAGATCACTTCCTCTTAATTAATTAAATATATTTATTTAATGAATTTACACATTCCTCCCCTTTTAATTAATTAAATACATTTATTTAATTGATTGATACATTTTCCTCCTATACTTAATTAAATATATTTATTTAATTAATTATATTGTGCTCTAAAACTATATTTCTTCTAATCAATTAAATAATTCTTATTATTTAATTGATCCCACTAAAATACCATATGCTTCTAATACCAATTGTGTTAATTAATCCTTGATTAACTAACCCATTGAACTCCAGATTTTTGGGTAGGGCATATAGGCTACTCTTGTGTTCTTAGGATGTTTCACCTAAAAGGAGAGAGATAAATCCCACTCAAAAGATCTAGCTAGGTTCACTCAAATTATGCAATGTGTGATTTTATTTAGACTAAATGGACTGATATAAGTGCAATTGGATGACCTATTTGACTGATTATGAATGAAAAACCTAAGAATTATGCAATGTGGGAAAACACAATGTGATATGCAAACATGAACTATGAAGGAACAAATGTAAAACAAAATGGGAGAAGGTTGATTCAGAGTGCACCTGGGCAAAGAATGGAGAATATAGAATCTTCTGAATGTTGTCTGAGATTACTGAAATTCACCAATGGGACTCATTTCCCACTAATGGCAAATCAGTCCTGCTTCTGATGAAAATTGTCATAAACTAGTTTCTGAGTGTCATGATCCAAAATCTGACAAAATCTAGATTTCCAGCCTTTAGGAGGAACTCATTTTCCACTGATGGTGAATCCATCCTCTCCCAAAATTTTGAGAAATTAGGGGACAATTCACAATGCCAGATCTGAGGTTGTCTACTTGTCAGGTTGATGAAGTTAATTCTGCAAAAAAAGACATAATGTCTTCTCCAAGCTTGAAATGAGGTTGATTTGACTTGAAACACCTTGTTAACTTTTTGAGCACTCTTCAACACCTAAATGCTTGTTAAATCTACATACACAAGTCTACAAATACACATGCAAGAGGAGAGAAATGGTTGAGGGTTAGATAATAGGGGTTTTCCTTAAGTCAAACCCCACATTATTAATCAAACCCTTAATGAAATAATGAAATGTAAGAGAATGATAAACAAATAACATGCAAATGCTATTAACTTACCAAATTCTTGCTAAAGGAAATCTAAAGTTATGTCAATGGTTGCTCCAAAATGCTTGAATGATGCTTGATTAGATGATGCGAAGTGCTTAAATGATTGATTGAGTGAATTAGTGAACTTGATGAATGCTTCAATGAATGGGGGTTGAAATGAATGTAAAAACACTTATTTATACATTCTTATGCCAAAGTAACCAAATTATGCCTCATTACAGCCTAACATCAAGTGATTTTGAATAAAAAACTGAAAGGAAATTTGAAAAAAAATAATTTGGAGGCAACAAGGACTCATTCGCTACCCATGGAAAAAGGGTTCCACCTTGGACTTGAAAGTGGGTGTCAGGAATTAAGTCACATTTAATGTCGTTTGTCAATTTTACATTAAAAAATACACTTAATTAAGCCTTGTAAGGGCATAAAGGGACCAAATAAAGCATAAGAAAGTTGTAAATAGTGAAATTATGTTTAGAAAACTATGAAATCTTGTTACAAGACTTTACAGCACTTCAAAATAGTACTTGATAAGGGGTGAAAGGTTATTTTTAGGTGAATTGTAATGAATAGAGTCTAGAAAAGTGTAGAATTTTTTTACAATACTTTAGAACACCTTCACAAGACAGCTTACTTTGAATTTTAAGGGCTTAATGTGTATGTTCAAGCCACATTACAACATTAAATCAAAGAAAAATAGACCAAGAATCGTGAAGGAAAACCTAAAAGACCATGAAAATTCCAAGGGGGCATTTTTTTATGATGCACCCACTAACCCTCATTATCCCATTCTTCAATTATTAATTCCACCTAAGTTAATAAACCCATGGTTTATTAACTCCACCTATCCTATTAAGCTAATTAATCACTAATTGACTAGCCTAACCCCAATCATTACCATTATTTCTTAATTTATAATTCATTCTCAACCCCCTCATCTTGTCTCATTAATGAGATAAATCTCACCTACCTCCAATATCTTATATATAGCCCCCTTAATTTAATGACTTGTCATCCCAAGGTGTTCTCACACATATCTAAGCACACCTCACCTCTCTCCTTGCACCTAATTGTGAAACTTGTCACACTGCTATTTATCCACACCCTTGATCCATGCATCACACTCTCAATGAATCATATCCTTTCCTAACTTTCAATCCTAGCCCTCCATTTCCTGATCCAATTTTCTATAATTTGAGCCTTCATCCTCTCATTTCTCCATCTTGAAATTGGCTAATGTTATGTTGGTGCTATCTTGTGAGAAATATGTTCCAAGAATAGAAAGAATGAAGGTATTGTAGTTAATGTCAACTAGTCAATTGGTTATCAATTGGATGTTGTTGTCATTATTTTCATGGATACAGGTCATTGGCTATATATGGGTATGTGTAGGATCATGATGGGCCAAAAAGTGATGATATGATGGATATGTGTAAGGTATGTGATTGACAAATTTTTTTACCAAAAATTGATTAAATGAAAAGGGTTTTTAAAAGAGATTCTCAACTTTCCACCAATATAAATTATGATTTACTTTGAATTTAATAAATAATTATTATTCATTTTCTATTTGAATTATGACTAAAGTCTTGATTGATAGGCTTCTTCAAAAACATCTATAGCTTTCAAATAGTATCATTTTTTGAATCCAAAACATGCACCACATTCTATGCTTCACATAATATAGGATTAAAAAAATAAAAATTGAATTTCATGAATTTTTGACCAAGTTAAGGTGGTTACACATACAAGTTTTTTATATTTTTTAAAATTTGTAATAAAAAATTCATAATTAATTATTTACTTGGAAAAAAATTACAAAAAAATATGCATCACATCAGAACACGAGTCCTCTACTTATATCTAAAATCTTATAAAACATATTATCATTCTATTGTGGTTAGGGTGGTCAGACTGACACCTACTTCTTATTTTTTCCTTGAAATTTAAGTGCTACTACATTGAAATTTCAAAATTTCACCAAATAGATTATTATTTTTTAAATAAACCTAGTAGTTTAGAATCTACATTCAATTCGCTATAGATTCTATTCTTACATATTTTTAAAATAATATAGATAACTTACTCAAATTTTTATGTCAAGTTGTCTAGCTCTAATCTTTGTAAATTTCATTGTTAGTTAATGGCCTATTTTTTCCATGATGATCCTGCACATACCCATATGTCGAAGTTATTGATAAAATTTTAATGAAGATATGCTGCAAGTGTTTAGTGGTTGTTCTGAGTTTTGCTCCAAGATTTTCTCATGTGTTTGTGTGCTTCAAATATGTTGATCATGATTGTTAGAAGCTTCTATATCAAGATTTTTGGCTATTAATTCATTGTATGATGTGATTTTTGTTCACCAGGTGTGAACTGTGGTTTTCTATATTTTTGGTTAAGGTTCAAGAGAAATGTTGTTCATCTAGATTTCTCTTTGTTAAAGTTTTATGAATTGCAATTCTAGCTCATTGAGTTGTTTTGATTGTATTGAAGAAACTTTTTGTATCTGGAAGGTTCATGCTTAATTGATCTAATTTTTTACACTAGTTTGGCTGACCTTGTGTTGAACACTATCTTCAGAGTTGGTGAAGCATGTTGGATCTATTTGGATCATTATGAAGTGTGTGTTTGGGTCACACTAATTCTAATTCCACCCTAGGATGTTTTGGCGCCAGCCTAATTTAAATTTGAATTTGGATGGATGACTTTGTATATCTTTCAAAGTTGAAGATTGTGTAAATATAGGATCAGTTATTGGTAAAAGAAATCATAGAAAGAGGAAAGAGAGATAAGTAAAAAGCAATAGAGTAAATAGATGTGAGATTAATGCGAATCAGTGAGTGTGTGTGATGTGAGTGTCGCATATTAGTGTGAAGCCTAAACGCTGAGTTTCTAGATGCAATGAGCAGAAGGTGTACTCTGTCATTCATGTATGTATGCAAGTGGTTGAGAAAACTATGGTGGATATCTTTGTTGCATTGATATTTTCTTCTATCTATAATGTAACCCTTTTATCTTCTTTGTATCTCTATGGCAGTGAGTCCTTCGTGTCCTTAGCCCTGTTGGATAGTGAGTCCTTGTCTTGCCAATGAGCCTTATTTCTTAGGTAGTGAGCCTCTTGTAATCGGTTTTGATAAATCTATAGCGTTAGTTAATCCTCACCATGGTTTATCCCTTATTGGGTTCTCCACATAAATCTGGTGTTATTATGTTTATGTGATGGTTTTTAGTTTATGCACTAGTATTTAATGTTTAATCAGTTAAGTAGTGTTAAGAATTAATTATGGTGAATTAGTTAAGTTTTTAATCTATTAAAAATAAATAAGCCCCCCTCTTTGTTTTCTTTTTCAACAATTGGTATAAACATTTTAGTTCCCATGTGAAGAGCTTAGCCGCCTGAGGAAGGTCCGATATGGCTAGCCAAATGACTTATGATTATCCAAGGTTTGATAGAACTAATTATGCTATCAAGAAAATCTTGATGGAAAAATATCTAGAGTATTGTGAATATGATGTGGTGAAATCTTACAAGAATCCTTACACTCCTTCTAATGGTCTGAGTACGACTGATGATATCAAAGGACATGAAGTGAATAATAAGGAAAAGTACATTTTGAAGAACATGCTAGTACATTTCAAGCTGATTAGGGTTCATAATATGAAGACTACTAATGAATTTTGGGATGCTTAATGTGCATGAAGGTGATGAAAGAGTTCAAGAGGAAAAATTAAAGAATTTGTTGACATAGTTTGAGCTTCTACACATGTCTAAAGATGAGAATGTTAAAGCTTATATATAGAGATTGGATGAGATAATGGCTAAAATAAGAGGACTTGGTGCTACAATAGATGAAGCTAGAATTGTAAAAAATATTCTTAGAGCCCTCCCTAATTCTTATAGTGAGAAAGTGTGTGCTATTGAACAAAGTATAGATTATAAGACCTACACTAAAGATCTTTTGTTGGGATTTTTGATATCTTATGAGATGAGGAAGATGAATATGAGGAATGGATGCAAATCATAAACTACTTTTAAGGCTGCAAAAGCTGAAGATCTTGATGAAGAAAATTTTGATTAAATAGAAGCTAACTTTGTGAGAAGTATGAGGAAATGATAGAATAAGTATGAAGGTAAGTTACCCTTTAAATGCTTTAGTTGTGGATAAATATGTCATTATGTTGCAAAGTGTCTGGAAAGAGCTAAGAGGAATAACAAAAGATATGAGAAAGAAAAGAAAGGAAAGAAGATCAACAAAGCATATTATGTGAATGAGAATGCTAGTATATCTGATAAATATTTTTATTATGAAGATCTTGATGACAATGAATGCTTGTTCTTCACTATAAAGGATGAACCTACTTCTGCTAATTCTGAAAAATAGGTGAAGGAAAGCCCTCTGGAGAAGGAGAAAAATGAAGGTATTGTTATCTCCACGCTACATGCCAAACAAGAAAATAACTATTAGGTTGTTGACAGTGGTTGTTCACATCACATGACTAGTGATAAAAGAAAGTTTATTAAACATGAAAAATATGATGGAATCTTGGTTATGTTTGGAGATGATATTGGTGCTAAAATTTGTGGGATATGTTCAGTAAGTTTTGATGGAAAGAATAATATTGATGATGTATACTATGTTAAGGGTTTAAAGCATAATATTTTGAGTGTCGGACAAATGTGTAGTAAAGGATATGATATTGTGTTTATGGATGAGAGATGTGAAATTCAAAAAGGATTCAGAACATTGATTATTGTAGGAAAGAAATCTGAAGGAAATATCTATAAACTTAAGGGTACTAATGGATGATGCTTTATGACTTAGATTAATGAAAGTTGGTTATGGCATAGGAGAATTTTCCACATGAATTTTTATAAATTGGAAAGGATTAGTGAAATTCATGCCAGGAGAGATTTACCAAGAATTACAAAGCTTTTAATGTTATTTCTAGGAATTGTCAGTTTGGAAAGCAAGCAAGACTTGTCATTATAGATCAAAGGAATAGTCTACTACTAGACTACTAGACTTAATTAATATATATATATCTATGTGGTCCTACAAGAGTAAGAAGTCTACAAGGTGAAAGATACTTTATACTTTTGATTGATGATTTTTCTAGATATACATGGGTTACATTTCTTAGAGAGAAATTAGATGCATTAGATAGATTTAAGACATTCAAAGCTATGGTTGAATCTAAAGTAAATTTGAGGAAAACATACTTAAGATATGAACGAGGTGGAAAATTTGCCTCCCATGAGTTTAATATGTTTTGTGAAGTGCATGGAAAAAGAAGATAGTTATTTGCTCTAAGTACTCCTGAATAGAATGGATTTTTTTAAGGGGAAAATAGAATAGAACTCAAGAGGCTTATAGATCACTGATTACTGGGGCTGTTTTACTGGAGAGAAGCTATTCACACTATTATGTATGTACTCAATCAAGTTCAAGCAAGAGAAAACATTACAAAGATCCCCTATGAGCTATGGTTTGGAAGAATTCCTACTATTAAGTATTTAAAAGTATTAAGAAGCAAATGTTATATTAGAAGAGATGAAGGAAATTTTCGTGGATATTCTAATAAAAGCAAGTCCTACATATGTTTCAATAAAATACTGAGAAATATTATAGAAAGTGAAAATTTCAAGGTTGGTGAGACAATGAAGAATTCAATTGGCATTGTTGGATATGTATCTAATGAACCTGATTATATAAGAAAAGCATAGATTGTGGAAGAACATGAAAAGGATGAGCAAGAGAAGTAGAATGAATAGTATGAAAGAGAAGAAGAAGATTTGGTGGTGTCACCTAAGACACCTAGATATATGTAGAAGAATCATTTAGAAAGTTAGATTATTGGAGATAAGAGTAAAGGAGTATTAACTAGAAGTTAAGCTATTGTTGAAGTTAATCTGTGTTTATTTTTTGAGATTGAGTTGAAGACTATAAGTGAAGCATGTAAAGATGAACATTGGATGGAAGCTATGAAAGAAGAAATTATGCAGATTAAGAAGAATCAAACTTGGGAATTTCTCCCAAGACTGAGAAATAAAAGCATTATTGAATTGAAGTGGGTATTCATAAATAAGTTGAATGAGAATGGATAAGTGGTTAGAAACAAAACAAGGCTTGTGTGTAAAGGTTACTCACAAGTAGAAGGCATACATTTTCAAGAAAATTTTGCTCCAATAGCAAGAATGGAAGCTATAAGCATGTTCTTAAAATTTTCTACTCGTAAAGACTTCAAAGACTTCAAGGTTTATCAGGTGGATGTCAAGTCATCATTTTTGAAAGGTGAGCTAGAAGAAGAGGTTTACATGGAACAACTTGAAGGATTTTAGTTGTCAGATGAACCAAATATGGTGTGAAAATTGAAGAAAGCTCCTAGAGTTTTGTATGCAAGGTTATACAAGTATTTGGTTCAAGAAGGTTTCAATAAGTGTAATGCAGATAGATATCCATATTTTAAGATTGAAAATGACAAAATATTGATTGTAGTTGTATATGTTGATGACATTATTTTTAGAGGAAATGAAAATATTTGCAAGATGTTTGTGGAAGAGATGCATAAAGATTTTTAAATTTCTATGTTTAAAGAGATCAATTTCTTTCTTGGGCTATAGATTAATCAAATAGAGAAAGGAATTTTTATTTCACAATATAAATATGTGAAAGAGATGTTGAAGAAGTTTGGGATGGATGGTTCCAAACTAGTATGTACTCCTATGGTGAATAGTTGCAAATTGGGTAAAGATGATGATTCATATAAGGTTGATTAGAGCAAGTATAGATCTATGATTTTTGGACTATTGTATTTGATTGATACTAGACCAGATATTATGCATGTTATTTGTATTCTGGCTATATTTCAAAAAGTTCCTAAGGAAACAAATGTCACTGTTGTTAAGAGAATATTCAAATATTTGAATGGCACTCCAAATTATGGATTATGGTATCCTAGAGATACTCAATTTACTCTAAATTCCTATACAGATATAGATTGGGCTAGATGTGGAGATGAAAAAAGAATACAAGTGGTGGTGCATTATTTCTTGGTTGTAGATTGGTGGCATGGTTGAATAAAAGTAAAGATTCAATCTCCTTATTTACTGCTAAAGTTGAATACATTGTTGTTGCATCTTGTTGTACACAAGTTCTACGGATGAAAAATATATTGAAAGATATCATAGTGGTGTATGATGATCCTATTTCTATCTTTTGTGATAATACAAATTAAATTAACATTTCAAAGAATCCTATGATGCACTTAAGCATGAAGCATATCTATCAGGAATCATTTCTTGAGAGAAGGTAATGGAGAATGAAGTAAAGCTTGAGTATGCTTTGATGAAGGATTAGATTTCTGTTATATTTATGAAGGATCTTCCTAAAGATACTTTTGAGTATCTCCAGGAGAAGTTATGGGTCATTTCCCCTCCTTTATTGAACTAGATACATATGGAGATGTGTCAGTTTGATGGATCTATGGATCTATATTTCTTCTGGATTGATGTTTTGGTAGCTACCTCTCAGGGGGAGCAGGTAGTGTCAGGTTTTCTCATTAAGAGTATTCTTTTTTTTATGTCAAAGGGGAAATCAATGTAAAATATATTTTTCCTTTTCCATTGACGTCAAAGGGGGAGATGAAGCATGTCAAAAAGAAGAGGAAGCATGTGAAAAAGAGAAGGAAACATGTGAAAAAGAAGAGGAAGCATGAGAAAAAAAGGAGAGGAAGAAAACAAACAGAAGAGGAAGAATATAAAAGACTATCTACTAAGGGGGCGAAATAGAAAGGAACAGAAAGAAAAATCTTGAGAAGTGTATTCAGAGCTAGTATGATTTCTAATGGTTTTCACATCATTTTTTTCCATCAATGACAAAGGGGGAGATTGTTATAAGAATATAAATAAATAAGTTGTTTTTATTGATGTCAACTAGTCAATTGGTTATCAACTAATTGGTGTTGTCATCAATGTCATGGATATAGGTCATTGGTTGTATATGTCAAGGATATTGAGAAAATTATAATGATATTTTGTAGGTGTTTAGTGGTTGCTCCAGGTTTTTCTCTGATATTTGATCTTGATGGAACCTTAATTATCATGTACCATCTAAGAACCTTTTTAACATTAAGGAGGGTTTTAGAATTCATTTCCTTGAAGCACTTGAACGTTCTATTTTGCTATTGACTCCCTATTGCTCATTGTTGGTCATTGTTTAAAATTTTTTGTATCAGGCAATTGGTTCCCTCATCATGTTCTAGAAACCTTTGTTATAATGATTTTGGGGTTCTTAAGTCTTTTTATATCTATTGTATCATCCTAGGAAGTCCCCTCCATTAAGACAACTTATGAGCAGATGCCTAAAATTTCTCACTTAAGTTCAATTAGCCTTATATTTTTATCACTCACCACTGATCACTTTTGAAGTATATGTTTTCAATCAGCAACAAGTGATGAGGTGATATCTCTTTGATATCATTCATTGTGAATTGTTCCTTGAAATTTTGATTGAAAATAGTGATGAGCAAGGTTCTTAAGGGATCACTTATTGCTAATGATTTTTGAATTCTTAAAGTTGTAATAGCAAATGAGTGATGATCTCTAGCTTTATGATCATATTTTCATTGCTCATTACAAATGTTTTATGAACAGATTGTTTTAAATCAACAATGAGCGAGGAGATGAGTTTCCAATTGCATTGTATCTCGTAGATTTTTTTTTAACACTAATTTTTGATTAGCAATATGCAATATGTAATATTATTAGGATAATCTCTCATCGCTAATTGCTTGCAAGCCTTATGAAGAGGATTAGTGATGAGTGATATGGTTCCTTTTAAGAAGGTTTCTCTCGCTAACTTTAATACATCTTATTTGCACTATATATTTGTGCCATTGATTGTTTATGCAAGTGTACGTGTCAAAATATAGTGCTTACATCTCTTGTCATTAATGAAAGTCAAGGTACAAAGTGGATTTAGTTAGGAGCGATGGAGATGAATGTGGTCGGGAAACTAGCCATAGATCTAAGGGCTAAGATTTTATCACATCAAGCACTTGGATCGCTGCTAAAGTTGGACGAGAATGAAGTAAATTAGTGACTAGCAACAACCACTACATGAAAAGGCAACATGGTGAAGCCCTAATGATTTCATATAAAGAAAAAAGGAAGGTGGTGAGGTGGATCAATACCTATTGATATAGTTTTGAAGCTAAAGGATCAACGATTAAGGTTTAAAATTGAATGGCTAATTGTTAGTTTTCTCACACAAGCTTACTATCAACTATTAATGGTGACATGCTCCCCTCTCGATGATAACAAAAAGTAGATATCTAGTTTATTGTGCATCCTAATTCACTAGCTAGTAGAAAGAATACTAGAAGTCGAAGAATTTTCAAGGAAAGCTCCAAAAGTTATCAACAACTAGAGTGACACTACTTTCATCTGGGTAATCAAAACTGATACTTCCTTCTAATTGAGGTAGTAAGTTGAATGCCCTAGAATGTTGATAGGAAAATTGGTGGAATTAGCAATTTAGTCATTTCTGGTGATTTCAATTTGGTGATTGAGCATTATCTAAATTGTAAAGAAAGGTGTCTTGTTCAATAGTACAATATTTTGTCCTGTCATAATTATGAAGGGTTTTATTTGGCCGTAAGAAATTGTAAACCCTAGTTTCCATTTTCATTACAAGAATGAGTGACCCAAAGCCTAGTGAATCCAGTGTTAGACCAAAAAGGAAACCAAATCAAAAGAGGGTTAAAAGACTTAAAACTCAACATGCTTTAGCTAAAATTAAGCCTAAGCCAGTGATTGTGTCTAACCCTGTGCTTAGTACCCCTGTGGCTTCCACTAGATCTATAAGTTCAAAGAAAGAAACATAAAATTCTATGCAAGAAACCTTTGGAGGTGTCAAAGAGGGAGGTTCACGAATTGGTAAAAGGCCCACAAGACAATTTATTGCTACCACTAGGTTGATTGATTATGCTGATGAAATTGGTGAGAAACCCCAACCCTAGAGTGGATGGAAATTGTTTCAGTATGCTTTCAATAGGAGAAATTATAGTAAGCCTACATGGTATTTAAGGAGGTTAAACCTTGGAAGATTGGTGGTTTTGAATGTATATGTAGAGGTTGATTTAATGATGGAGCTAGCAAGGCACTATGACCCTACTGATGGGACAATCAAAAGTGAGAATGGTAATATAATTTTGGAGGTGACAAAGGATAAGATGATAAATGTGTTTGGGTTAAAGCCCAACTACACTACAAAGTTCATACTAGCTTATTTGTATGCTGAATATGAAAAGAGAAAAATTGCATTCAAAGAAGTAATGCTTGTGTGACACAAAAGGAGCAGGAAAAAATTTACTACTCAAGATGTTGAGCCTTTTGAGTGTGAAGAATTTGAAGATTTAAAAAAAAACACTTACTATTGTTTAAACACAAGAGTATAGTTGAAACACTAGTTTTGATTATGCTAACTTTGTTGTTTAAATACAAGAATATAGTTGAAGCACTGGTTTTGATTATGCTATCTTTATTTCTAAATGAATTCATGAGGATTTTCTCAATTTGAAAAGGGAAGTTCTCCCTATGTCTTTCCTCCATTACTCTATATTGATGCATATTCTCTTACGGGAAGGAGATTATGAGTGGAAAAGGAAACTAAATCTAAAGATTAAGGATAGTGAGAATAACATTATTCATGTACAAATGTGGACATACATTTGGGATCAAGATTGTTCCAATTCCGATTACAACTTCTTTTCCAATGTTCTAAGTCATGGTATCTTAGAGTCATTGAGTGTGGAACCTAGATTCATACTTTCTCTAGAGATCAGAAGTCTTATGCACTTAAGGATGTACCAAGCTCTACAACAACACATAATTGGACTGATTGGTTTCTACATTCTAAATATACTTTGATTAAAGTTTATGGAGCTAAGGTGGCACCCCTTTATTTACCCTTGTATGTCTTAGATAGATTGGATTTCATGGAGCTCATGTGGAAAATTGATGTTATGGATAATGAAATGTTTAGAAAGGAAAAAAAGGGCTCTATAATGCATCCCCAATGTATTTTTTATTATTTCAAGATCATTTCCCTTGAGGGGTATGAAAAATTGGGAACTATGGTGAATAATCTCAGAATTCCTATCAATGAGGTTAGAGTTTTTTATCTAGAAAGATTTGTGGTAGGAAGAAGAAGACAAAAGAACTTAGGCATCATACACCATGAATTCTTCTATAGGGATGATGTACTATGAAATTTGACAAATGATGAGGTTGTAATGGTTAGGAAAAAGGAATGGACAACTATGACAAACCTTCAAGAAAAGATTATGAAAATGAATGCCTTCTACATCAATCCATACAATGTAATTACAAACCCCTTGGAGAGGGCCTTTACCATGATAAGGGAATATCAGTTTGGTGAGTTTAAGGAAAAGGTAAAGGAGGTTTTAGACAAAGCCAAGGTCTTCTTAGAGAACCAACAACAAAAACCTATGGATATCCCAAAAAAACTTGGAGATGTTCAGGAGTTCAATGAAGAATAAGTGGCAGAACATGTGCCAGGAAATGGGGAGGTTGAGCTGAAATTTCCCCTTCCTCATATTGAAGAGCTGCACAGTTCAGATGTTCCTCCTAATAGTATTGTCAACTGGCAATATGATAGATAAAATGATGATGATCCCATAATTATGGAGTGTCATGAGTTTTGGCTGATGATAAATTTGTGAAAACTAAATAATTTTAGGAGTTTATGATTCAATAGTGGAGTAAGGAAATAAAAGAGAGACTTGAATCAACCTAAGTCAATGTTGAACCTTCTCATCAGGAGGAAGCTAAGAAATTAGAAGAAGAGAATATTAGGGCTGAAATTGTAGCTATTACTCCCACTGAAGCTCAAAGAATTGTTAAAGATAGTGGAATCATATTGTTACTAAGATGTACTATCACTACTACCATAGCATATGATACAGTTAGGAAAGATTCACAAGCTTTGATATCTGAAAATCAATTTGAGAATAAAGAATTTGGTTTTGGATATAGTCTAAAATTGCATACCCTTTCAATTTGGTTTGTTGCACCTAATACTAGTAAACATGAGAATGGTAGGCCTATTGAAGAAGTTATTGGTTCACTAATGGTCATGAGAGCTACTAACATAACTCCAATCTAGGCAACTAAGTTAACTACACATGTTGCAATGCTTAGTGTGGGCATTGTACATATTTCTAAGAAAAAATATTAATCCTTGGTTAAGGAATATAATAAGGCCTTGAATGAGCTAAGTCAAATGAGAGCTACTATTTAGGCTACTCAGAAAAAAATGACTCAACCTTCTTCTTCTTCTTCTTCATTTGACGTGTCTACATAGGATAGGGAGACTTTGGCCCTCAAAATTGATGTTTTGAAAGAAAAGGTAACTGGTGAGATGGAAAGTGTCAAGAAGGCCAAACTTGAAATAGTTAGGGTGGCCAATGAAACTTTTGAGGATGTGCTAAAGCACAACATGACCAAGTTGGTCCACAAGACTAATGATGTATGGGCCATGTATAAGAACATTCATGAGGAAAATACAAAGTATTTACAAGTACAGAAGGCTTTTAGGAATGAATGGAATAATTGGATTGCTAGGGTAAGTGCTTTGAAAGAAATGGTGCCAAAAATGAATGAGGAGCACCAACAAGTATTCCTAACATCTTGAAAACTATTCAATAAATAAAGTAGATAAATACTTTCAATGGAAAGAGTAAGTTGAAAATATTCAAGGATATGGAGGATCATGGTATGCCTCAAGTATTAAATTCAAAAGGTGAAATGCATCCATTTGAAACCTAGACAAAAGATTGGAGAGGAATGCTTGGAGTGGCTATCATGACTTTGTTTGTCACCGATTACATCTTGCTCAATTCAAACATTGATACAATGGTGGAAATAAAATAAAAAATGGATATATTTGCTAAGGAAGCAAGGATTTTAATTGATGCAAGGTACTCCTAGTATATTACTAAGGTGCATGATTTATTGAATATTAAATTTCCCATTGAGGATGAATACAACATTTGGTTGGAGAAATACATAGAGTGAATAAGGAGAATAATGGATAGGAGAAGAATAATACATACCCTAAATACAATACAGATTAGGATTTTGAAATTACATGGTAAAATATTATTCTCTCGTTAAACTCAAGTGATTAGCACATGGTGCTAGGATATTTGTAAGAAGTGATAATCTTGAACATCATAGAAGAATGTTGTAATGCAAGATTTCTTGGGGTTATAGGTGCTATTGTTTAAATTGTTATCAAGTTATATAGATTGGTGTTGACTCTGTGCTTTGGATAAAGACACTGGTTCATGCAGGGTATTTTTCTTACACTTGCAATGTTGATTCATTAACTACTCAATATTTTAATCAAAAAATATCACGGGAATATTGTTGTTTGTTTTTGTGTTTACTCTCTCATATTCGATATATATAACATTGATATAATAAGTTTCCAACTTATTTGATGTATATTATTGAGTGGTGTCATGAGAGATATTTGTTATTGACTTGATGTATTTGATTGTAATTGTCAAAATTCTTTAGGTATACATTATGGGATCACCCTCCAAGGTTTTAGAGAGCCCAAAGAGGAGGAATAGAATTTTAGCAAGCTATATTCATTTGTTGGCCAATCCCTTTAGAATTACTGATAATTAGAGATGGAAAAATCCATAGGTGTTTCTAGAGATCAGTTTGGTTCTTAAAAAATAACCAACAGATTGGTGACTCTATTGGGGACTAGCTAAGTCCAAAGTCTCTATGTTCAGATCATGTATAGTTAGAGTCAAATGTTCATTGTGAATGCTTGGGTAAAATATGCATAAATGAATAAAAAACACAATCAATAAGACATTATATCAATAGATTTAAATAACGATTAATCTAAATAGAAGCAAGAAAGCTATTGAAAGTGTCATATTTCTCTTTATCTCCAAAGATTTATTAAATCATGGGGCTCTCAAATTTTGTAAGCACTATGACTATTTAAGGAATAGTCATTTCTAAGTCTATTGCATTAGTCCCATCATACTAGGTCTTATGCATTAGGTGTTATTTCATTTTTCTTTCATTTTGCCACTTTCTGTCGAGTAATGTTTAAAATATTTTTTGGAATAACAAGTACAAAATCAAAGTGCAATCACTTTTTTGTTTCTAGTAGTATGGGTTGTGACTTTGAGCTCTTTAGTACCAGTGTGAAGGTTAGTTCTCAAAAGGAAAACAAAAAGAAATATTTTACAATACTTGACATTATGAGGAAGACTAGAAGTTATGCGAAGAAGCATCCTGAGAAAAAGGAAGAATATGAACCTACAAAGGAAAAGCATCTTGAATGGGTCAGGAAATGTTCTAAATCAAGTAAGTTTGTTGATTATCATCCTCACGTATCTCCTACTTTTCATGTTGATATAAGTAGTACTAGTCTCCATGAAGGACATAATCTTCAAGAGTCTAACGTAGACTAGGGAAGTTTTCCAGTTGAACAAGTCTTTTATAGTGAGTTAAATATTTCAAGGGAGGAAGATAAGTGGGAGTTTTGGGAAAAGAATAAGAAGTTCTCTAAGTCTTCAACCCTTGGAATTGGCTCCATTTTCAATGGAAAAAAATTTAAGCCACGAGGTAAATCCCTTGATGAGCCATTCCACTTTTCTCTTGAAGAGGACCCTGCTGACTAGCCTTATTTCACTCCTGCCTTGAATGAGCATACAGATATTCTGGAAAACAAGGAGAATATAGATAATGATATGAAATCCATTGAAGAAGACAAGTTAATATTCCAAGAACAAGAAGAAAATAGAATGAAATAATTGAAAGACAAGGAAGATAGGATTAGAGCTAAGCAATTTGAGAGAGGTGCTAGAAAAAAAAATTGGAAAATATGAGAGAAGAGGCCGCAAGGCGTAGAACCTTTGAAGGAAAACTTTCTAAATTCACCTCTAAGATGACTAATGATGCTCCTAGAGTAGTAGTTTCAATGGGAGCTTCAACCATTGATGCTTATACAATGCCTATCTCAACCACTATAGCCTCAAACCCTCCTATTAGTACTAAGAAAATGTCATTTGTAGATCATGGGAAGAGACCTATTGACCAACCCAAGAAAACTACAATCAAAACCAATGATAAAACAAATACTTCATCTACTGAAATTCCCACAAATAAGGGTAATGTTGATCCAACCCTATTTGATATACCTCAAGATCCTAAGATATTAAGGCTGCAGTTGGAAAGTGAAAAGTTGTGAGAAGATTTGAAAAAAACTGAAATAAAAGATTTTAATAAAAAAATGGCTAGTAATATTTCATTCCTTCAAATTTCCACCCATATTCTAGAGGCCTCGAGCTCTAGACATACTAATAGTGAGTTGTAAAAGAAGAAATATGATGGACATACTCCTAGGGGAAGTGGTGGTGGAGGAAGAAACAAGAATGATAAGTCTTATTTTGAAGATGATGAGGGAAGTATGAAAGGGGGAGGTGATAGTGAAAGTGGAAAGGAAAAAGATGGTAGCCACTCTGATAACCAAAAAGGTGATGAGCACATAGATGATCCTCGAGATCGACATACTAGGAGGCCACTCCAAGTAGATAGATACTAACAACTGTGTTTCACTGGAATACTTGGCTATCGTAACCCATTACCTAAAGATTTTAGGCTTTCTCTAGTCAAATTCTTTGGAAATAACGCTTTAAGTAGTGAAAACCATCTCAAAGCATTCACTAATGTTATGTATGATTTTGAGGTGGAGGTAGAAGATGTCCTGATGAAGTTGTTCATGTAGTATCTTGTTGAGGATGCAAGATAATGGTACAAGAGTTTACCTCCTGAGAGCATTGGCTCTTGGGAGGAGTTCAAAAGGGTTTTTATAGAACAATACGGTGATAAGATTGATTCAAGGTTTATGATGAATCAATTTAATAATATTTTAAAAGGATATAATGAATCTATTGTTGAGTTTAATACAAGGTTCCAAAAGGATAGAAAAAGGTTTCCTCCTCATCTACACTTAAATTATCATGTATGTTTGGTAAATTACTAAAATGCTTTTGATGCAAAAATAAGTTATCGTTTGCTAGATAAGCATCCTCAATCTTTAAGAGAATATTTTAAGATAGCAGAACACATTGAAAATATCAGTAAAGAAAATAGTAAGGTTGGCAGAAGAGATGATTTGAAACTCTTCAAAAGTTCAAAAAAGGAAGGAAAGAGTTAAGGCACTAAAGGGGGAACAATTGAGGACAAGCTTGACATTTTTATGAAAACTATCAATGATAAAATTGTAAGGCAAGAGAAGGCCCAACCAAAAAATTACCAAAGGAATGAAAGACCCCTTAGATTGCAAGATCACCCTTACAATACCAATTGCTATAATGGGAAGCCTATCTCAAATAATCAGAGAAATACCCAAAAAAAAATTCCTCCAGACCATCTGCAAAAAAATTCAAGAAATTTTGCTGAGGATACTCCTTGGTGTATGACTTTCCAAATGCTACATTCCTCGCATCAATGTGCAGTAGCATAGATGGTAGAAGTAGAATATCTCATACCTAAGGAGTGTGATCAACAAGATCAAGAGGAGGAGGATGTACTTATGATTATGGGTGATTATGATATTTCTTGCAGTGAATTCTCTTCTGATGAAGATTATTATGAAGTTGATGTCGACAATCAAAGGAAATTTTTTGATGCATATCATCAGCAAGTTATTTCTAATGAGGATGACACTAGTGATGTTGAGGTTTACAATTTGGATGCGATTGAAGATGGTGTTTCATTAAGAAGACCTTTTGAAAAGGAGATTGCAAAATATACTATAGTCTTAGCTACTCAAGCTAGCAGTTCTTATCACTTAAGGAATAGAATTATTGGAAGTGAACAAGGTAATCCTACTGTTCTATTCATCAAGGAATAGGATGCTAAGGGAAAATAACATGAACCTAATAAAAAAATAGAAGCTTTCAAACATAAAGAAGGCAGGGGAGATAAAATTTGGGCCAAGAGAATAGGCAAGTCAAAAACTACTCCTGGATACAAATTTTTGTTGAAAAATCAAAGACACATAAGCAAGTCCCTGAAGCCATGAGGAAGGATACTAAACACAAGGTTGAAACAACTAGAAATCAATAGAAAGACAATAGCAATGAACAAGGTATGCCTTCAACTGAATTTCCCAAGTATACTCATGTTGATATTTTTTAGTTACTTAACCAAGTTAAAGTGTTTGTACCTTTTCTTGAAATGATGAGGATAAACGAACATAAAAAAAAGGTAGTGGCACTTATCAATGATGCCACTATAGCTAGTAACAATTTAGTGGAACCCACTCCATTCAAACTAAGTGATAATGACAATAAAGGTAAAGAGGTCGAAGGAGTAATTACTAAGATTCCCCATATTTTCCTTGGAAATTTAGAGAGCACTCATCCAAATAAGATAGATCTATGTTTTCTTACCTTGATGGTTGGGGGGAATTTCATAAAGAATTGTATTATTGACTCTAGCGCATCAAACAATATCATGCCAATTCAAATCATGGATGCATTAGTGTTAAGGGTTGATAGCACTCATGGAAAGTGTTATGCCATGGATGCCACGGAAGTCCCTATGGTAGGTGTGATAAATGAGATTCCATATAGATTAGCAACTTTCCTTGATAAAGAGTTTAAAATGAGTGTGGTAGTGGTTGATATCCCACCTAATTATGGAATGTTATTAGATCATGAAAATGGAGTGCATCTATGGGAGGTAGTATGCAGTGTGAAATGTCTTATGCCACATTTCCCATTGATGGTAAGAATGTCCAAGTAATGAGAGAATCTAGGGTCCCACATATGTTGGAACATGTCCTTGAAGATGACACAATTCTTTTCATAGATACTGACATTAGTGGGTTCGAGATAGAAGAAGCACCAAGAGAGATTGAGAGATGTCCTACACCTATAGAAAATGAAGTTTCAAGAATGTTTGATAAAGGACTATGGAAAATTTACTTTGATGGTGCAAGGTCTAAAGAAGGAATTGGTGCAGGGATTTTATTAGTATCACCTACTGGAAATAATTATAAGTTCTCTTTTACACTATTTTTTGTCTGCACAAATAACGTAGCAAAATATGAAGCCTTGTTATTGGGATTGAGACTTGCTGAAAAATATGGAATCAGAAAGCTAATGGTAATTGGTGACTCTGATCTTGCAATATCCCAAGTAAGAGCTAAATATGCTTGCAAAAATAATAGATTGAGGAAATACAAGAATGTTTTCTAGGATTCCATTGAATAGTTTGATGCTTTTGGAATTGATTCGATGGAGTGAGGATATAATAAGTGGTTGATCTACTTGCTAATATTGCAATAAGACCTGATGATATAACTTTCATAGGAATTTCAAAGGTTGAGATACAAATAAGGCCCTCTATCCCTGACAATGTATACAATTGGAAGATTTTTAATTATGATGAGCATATCCTTAGATTCCTAAATTGTGCTAATAAATATGAAGCTCAGGAGATTGATTTTAATGGATTTGTAGAGAGTAATAATTGAAAAGACACATTGTTTGGAAAAGAGGTCATCCAATTAAAAACAAAAAAAATCCCCAAAGGCCTTGTGGCTCTTGAAAGGGTCTTTGATAGTCAAGATACCAATAAGGCCAAAATAATTGCTCCTCACCTAGAGGACCTAGAAGAAGTAAACTTGGGAACTACAAATGCCCCAAAGAAATTCTATATAGGAAATAGGATGAAGCCAAAGGTGAAGGAAATGCTAGTTGCCTTGCTTAGAAAATATAGACATGTCTTTGCTTGGTCATATGATGGCTTGAAAGCTTACAGGGAGGAATTATTTCAGCATGGGATTCCTTTAAAGGATAATGCAAAAACGTGTAGGAAAAAGTAGAGACCAATTAATCCTACTCTAGCTCTAAAGATGCAAGAGGAGTTGGTAAAGTTGAGGGAGGCTGGTATTATAAAACCCATTAGGCATTCTTCATGGGTATCTAATTTGGTACCAGTCAGGAAAAAGAAAGGTGACATAAGACTGTGTGTTGATTTCAGGAACTTGAATGTATCCTCATTAAAGGGAAGTTATCCCTTATCGAACATGGAGGACATGTTACAAAAGGTAACTGGTTGTGAGCTATTTTCAATGTTGGATGGCTTCTTATGATATAATCAAGTAAAAGTAAAGGAGTCTGAGAAGTAAAAGACTACATTTACTACTCCTTGGGGTACATATGTATATGTAAGGATGCCTTTTGGCTAAGCAAATGCTGGTGTGACTTTTTAGAGATCTATGGATGTAGCTTTCTTAAATTTTATTGATTTGTTTATGGCTATATATCAAGATGACTTGACCACTTATTCTAAGAAAGAAGAGGAACATTGCATGCATTTAGAGAAAGTTTTTATAAGGTCACTAGAACATGGAATATCTTTGAATCCAAAGAAATTTTCCTTTCGGATCACCGAGGGAAAACTGCTAGGGAATATTGTGTCAAAGGAAGGAGTAAGGATAGATCCTAAAGGAGTAGCAGCTATTGACAAGATCGCCCAACCAAAAAATGTTAAGGGAATCTAGTCATTTTTTGGGAAAATACATTTTTTGAGAAGATTTGTAACAAACTTTGCAAAAATTACAAGACCTATTTCCAAAATGCTGAGAAAGGGTGAAAAGGTACTTTGGAGTGAAGATCCCAGTCAAGCTTTCAAGAAGCTAAAAAAAGCTATTAAAGAGGCTCTAGTTTTGAAGTATCCTAACTTATCCAAACCAATGCACATTTTCTCTTTTGCTTCTTTTCATACTATTGTTGTTGTTTTACTACAAAAAAATGAGCAAAGTTTTGAACAACAAATTGCATATTTTAGAAAATATTTACAAGCTTCAGAATTGAAGTATTACACTACTGAGAAATAAGCATATGCTTTGGTGAAGGCTATAAATAATTTTAGAACTTACCCACAAGGGACTACAGTTATAGATTTTGTACCAAGTGCAACTATGAAGGACATTTTTACTTAGTAGGAGACAACAGGATCCAATAATTTAACATTGAGGTTCAAATTACCAAGTTCGTAAGAGGATAGGGCCTAGCCAAGTTGATGTCACATGAAAATTTGGAAGCTAATGAAGGTAATTAGACTGAAATAATTGATGTTTCTCCTCTCAGTGATATGCAAACATGCGGATGGTATAGAAGAATCATCCAATATCTGCAAACTTTGCAATGTCCTACTGATATGGTTGACAAAGAAAAAAGAAATTGAAATTGCACGCTATCAAGTATGTGATTATTGACAATGATCTATGGTGGAGTAACATGGATGGAGTACTTCTAAAGTGTGTAGATGAAAAACAAGCATTAGAACTTCTACAAGAAATGTACAATGGGGTGTGTGGTGGTCATTACATGGCAAAGACTATTGCACACAAGATTTTGAGAGCCGGATTCTAGTGGCCCACTATTTTTAAAGATGCTCACAAGTTTGTTAAAACTTGTGATGTCTATCAACAATTCTTAGGAAAACTGATGTTCTTAGGAAATTTACCACTCAGGCCCATGAGAGTTGAAGCCTCTTTCTAGCAATGGGGAATTGACTTCATTAGGTAAATATTAGAAAAATCTAGCAGATGTCACTCATGGATTCTTGCCACTGATTATTTTACAAAATGGGTGGAAGCAATACCTGTAAAGAAGGCAACAAGTATGGTGGTAGTTGATTTTTTGTTGAATAATATTCTTATCAAATTTAGAGTCCCTCAAAGAATTATCTCAGATAATGCTATGTGCTTTAGATCAGATGAATTCAAGGACTTCTATGAAAGACATGGGATACATGTTTCTTATTCTTCACCTTAGCATCCTCAAGGAAATGGTCAAGCTGAGTCTAGTAATAAGAGCTTGATGAAGATAATCAAGAGAGTTATGGAGAAGAACAAAAAGGCTTGGGATTCAAAATTAAAACTAGCACTCTAGGAAGATAGAGTGATTGTGAACAAGGATTCTAGTTATTCACCATTTGGCTTAGTATATGGTCTAGATGCAAGATTGCCACATAATAACCTACTCAAAATATACAAGTTTATGTAGGAATATGATGAAGAAATCTATGATGATATGCAGCATAGGATAAATAATCTAGTGTAGTTGGATGAGTCTAGGAGGGAAGCTCAAGTTAAAAACTTGAAGATGCAACTACAGGTTAAGCATTTATATGACACAAAATCTTCTCCTAGGAAGTTTGAAGTGAACAACATGGTGTTGACCTAGAATGCAAGAGCTCAGGATAAGGGAAAGCATGGGAAATTTTAAGCATTATGGACTGGCCCTTATTTGATAGTTAGCACTCACGGAGAAGATTCATATTTCCTTTAGAGCCTAATAGGTAAACTTTTTGAATTTCTAGTACATGGAAAGTTCTTAAAGCCATACTTTTGAGTATGTTATTTTCCATGTATGTTCTATTTTGTATATTATGTATATAGGTGTGTTTTCTTTTTGTTTTGTTTTGGTCTTGCTACCTTGTTTGGGTAGTTTCCCAGTTTGGGTCCTTTGGTTTTAATCCACATTTTGGTCCGCTTCAACCAAAGATTCTTGGGATCTCGCCATGTATGCAAGAGGCATATGTCCCCAGTCTAAGCCATTGATGGAATCTTAATTATCATGTCCCATATAAAAACCCTTGTTGCATTTAGGATGGGTTTAGAATTTCTTTCCTTGAAGAACTTGAGTGTTCTACTATGTTGTTGACTCCCTATTGCTCACTGCCGGTCACTATTTAATTTTTTTTGCATCAGGCAACTAGTTCCCTCATCATGGTCCATAAACCTTTGTTATAATGATTTTGGGGTTCTTAAGTCTTTATCTATCTATCATTTCATCTTAGGAAGTCCCATCCATTAAAAAAAGTTATGAGCACATGCCTAAAAGTTCTCACTTAATTTAAATTGTGCTTATGTCTTTATCGCTCATCACTAATCACTTTTGAAGTATATGTTTTAAACCAACGATGAGCAATAAGGTGATATCTCTTTGATATCGCTCATCATGAATTGTTCCTTGAAATTTTGAATGCAAATAGTGATGAGCAAGGTTCTTAAGTGATTTCTTATCACTAATGATTTCTGAATTCTTAAAGTTATAATAGTGATGTGTGATGACCTCTGGCTTTATGATCATATTTTCATCACTTATCATAAATGTGTTATGAAGAGATTGTTTTAAATCAGAGATGAGTGAGGAGATGAGTTTCCAATTACATCGCGTCTTGTGGGTTTGATTTGAACATTAATTTTTTATTAGTGATATGTGATATGTAATATTATTAGGATCATCTCTCATCGCTAATTGCTTGCAAACCTTATGAGGAGGATTAGCGATGAGTGATATGGTTCCTTTTAAGAAGGTTTCTCTCACTAACTTGAATACATCTTATTTGCAATATCTTTTTGTGCCATTGATTGTTTATGTAGGTGTACATGTCAAAATATAGTTCTTACATCTATTGTTGCTAATAAAAGTCAATGGGAAAAGTTGATTTAGCGAGTAGTGATGGAGATGAATGTGATCGAGAAACTGGCCGTAGATCTAAGGGCTAATATTTTATTGGATGAATCACTTGCATCATTGATAAAGTTGGATGAGAACAAAGTAAATCAGCGACTGGTGACAACCACTACATGAAGAGGCAACGTGGAAAAGTCTTGAGGATTTTGTATAAAGTAAAAAGGAAGGTGACAAGGTGGATCAATAAGTGTTGATATAGTTTTAAAGCTGAAGGATCAATCATTAAGGTTTAAAACTGAATGGCTAATTGGTAGTCCACTCGTGCGAGCTTACTATCAACTATTAATGGTGACATGCTCCCTTCTCGGTCATAAAAAAAAGTAGATATCTGGCTTATCATGCATGCTAATTCACTGGCTAGCGAAAATAATACCAAAAGCCAAAGAATTTGCAAGGAAAGCTATAAAAGTTATCAGCAAGTAGAGTAACACTGCTTTCATCTGGGTAAGAAAAATTGATACTTCCTTCTAATTAAGGTAGTAAGGTGAATTCCCTAGAAATTTGATAGGAAAATTGATGGAATTAGCAATTTAGTCATTTCTAGTGATTGAGCATTGTCTAAATTGTAAAGAAAGGTGTCATGTTCAATAGTAGAGTTTTTTCTTGTCATAATTGTGAAGGTTTTTATTTGGCTATAAGAAATTGTAAACCCTAGTATCCATTTGCATTACAAGCTTGAGTGACCTAGAGCCCAGTGAATCCAATGTTATACTGGAAAGAAAACCAAAGTAGAAGAGGTTTAAAAGACTTAAAACTCAGCATGCTTCAGCTAAAATTAAGACTAATCAAGTGATTGTGTCTAACCCTTTGCCTAGTATCCCTATGGCTTCCACTAGATCTAGAAGTGAAAAGAAAGAAACATAAAATTTAATGCAAGAAACCTCTAGAGATGTCAAAGAGGGAGGGTCACAAACTAGTAAAAGGCCCACAAGACAAGTTGTTGTTACCATTAGGTTGATTGATAATGCTAGGAAAATTGGTGAGAAAGTCCAACCCCAAAGTGGATGGAAATTGTTTTGGTATGCTTTCAATAGGAAAAATTCTAATAAGCCTGCATGCTATTTATGGAGGCTAAACCTTGGAAGGTTGGTGGTTCTGAATGTATATGTAGAGGTTGATTTAATTATGGAGCTAGCAAGGAACTACGACCCTACTGAAAGGACAATGAAAAGTGAAAATGGTAATATAATTCTAGAGGTGACAAAGGATAAGATGATAGATGTGTTTGGGTTAAAACCCAACTACACTAAAAAGTTTAGATGAGTTGATTTGTATGTTGAATATGAAAAGGAAAAATTTGCATTCAAAGAAGAAATGCTTGTGCGACACAGAAGGAGTAGGAAAAAATTTACTGCTCGAGATGTTGAGCCTTTTGAGTGTGAAGAATTTGAAGATTATTTTGAAAACACTTACTATTGTTTAAATCAAGTTCTAGATCAGGATTTTGAGGTTAGAATAGCTCATGATTTGATGGTGATGGTGGAAGCTATACAAGAATATAGTCGAAACACTAGTTTTGATTATTCTAACTTTGTTGTTGAACAAATGCATGAGGATTTTCTCAATTTGAAAAAGGAAGTGACCCTCTGTCTTTCCCCCAGTACTCTTTATTGATGTATATTCTCTTCTAGGAAGGAGATTATGAGTAGAAAAGGAAATTAAATATCAAGATTAAGGATAGTGAGAATAAGGCTATTCTTGTACAAATATGGACATACATTTGGGATCAAGATTGCTCAAATTCTAATTACATATTGTTTTCCAATATTGTAAGACAAGGTATCTTAGAGTCATTGGGTGTAGCCATTAGATTCAGAATTTCTCTAGAGATCAGAAGTCTTATGTTCCCAAAGGATGCACCATGCTCTACAACAACACATAATTGGGTTGACTAGTTTCTACATTCTGAATATACTTTGGTCTAGGTTTATGGAGCTAAGGTGGCACCCCATTGTTTACCCTTATATGTCTCAGATAGATTGGCCTTCACGGAGCTCATGTGGAAAATTGATGCTATGGATTATGAAATGTTTAGAAAGGACAAAAAGGGCTCTAAAATACATCCCCAGTGTACTTTTTCTTATTTCAATATCACTACCCTTGAGGTGTATGAAAAATTGGGCATGACAGTGAATAATCTCAGAATTCCTATCAATGAGGTTAGATTTTTTGATCCAAAAATATTTGTGGTAGGAAGAAGACAAAAAAACTTAGACATCATATATCATGAATTCTTCTATAGGGATGATGTACTAAGAAATTTGACAAATGATGAGGTTGTCATTGTTAGGAAAAAGGAATGGACAACTATAACAAACCTTGAGAAAAATATTATGAAAAGGAATGCCTTCTACATCAATCCATATAATGTAGTTGTAAACCCCTTGGAGAGGGCCTTTACGATGATAAGGGACTATTAGTCTAGTGAGTTTAAGAAAAAGGTAAAGGACATTGTAGAAAAAGCCCAGGTCCTCTTAGAGCAACAATGACAACAACAAGATATGGATATCCCAAAACAGCTTGGAGATGTTTAGGAGGTTAGGGAAGAAAAAGTGGCAGAACATGTGCCAGGAAATGAGGAGGTTGAGGTGAAATTTCCCCTTCCTCATATTGAAGAGACTCATAGTTTATATGTTCCTCCTGATAGGATTGTCCAATGGTAGTATGATAGAGAAAATGATCGTGATCCCATAATCAGGGAGTGTGATGAGTTTTTGGCTGATGATAAATTTGTGTAGACTAAAGAATTTTTGGAGTTTATGATTCAATAGTGGAGTAAGGAAATAAAAGAGAGACTTGAATCAACCCAAGTCAATGTTGAAACTTCTCATCAGGAGGAAGCTAAGAAAGAAAAAGAAGAGAAGATTAGTGTTGAAATTGCAGCTATTACTCCCACTGAAGCTTGAAGAATTGTTAAAGATAGTGGAATCATGTTGTTACTAGGATTTACTATCATTGTTTCCATAGCGTATGATGCAGTTAGGAGAGATCCTCAAGCTTTGATATTTGAAGATCAATTTGAGAATAAAGTATTTGGTTCTAGATATAGTCCAAAGTTGCATACCCTTGTAATTTGGTTTATGGCACCTTATACTAGTAAAAATGAGGTTGCTAGGACTATTGAAGAAGTTATTGGTTCAGTAGTGGTCAAGAGAGATACCAACATAACTCCAATCCAAGCAACTGAGATAACTACACATGTTGCAATGCTTAGTATGGACACTACACATATTTCTCAGAAAAAATATGAATCCTTGGTTATGGAATATAATAAGGCCTTGAATGAGATAAATCAAATGAGAGCTACTATTCAAGATACTTAGAAAACAATGACTCAATCTTCTTCTTCTTCATTTGACGTGTCTACATAGGATATCAAGACTCTGGCCCTCAAAATTGATGATTTGGAAGAAAAGTTAACTACAGAGAAGGCAAATCTCAACCAGGACAAACTGGAAACAATTAGGGTGGCCAATGAAATTTTAGAGGATGTGCTAAAGCATAGGGTGACCAAGTTGGTCCATAGGGCTAATGATGTATGGGCCACGTATAAGAACATTCATGAGGCAAATACAAAATATTTGCAAGTACAGGAGCCTTTTAGGAATGAATGGAATAATTGGATTGCTAGGGTAAGTGCTTTGAAAGAGAAAATGCCAAAAAGGAATGAGGATCTTGAGGCACCCACAAATATTCTTGACATTTGAAAACTATTGACTCAATAAATGAGATAACTACTTTCCATGGAAAGTTGTGTATACAGCTCCAGAGTAAGTTGAAAATATTCATGGAGATGGAGTATCATGGTATGCCTCAAGTATTAAATTAAAAAGGTGAACTACATCCATTTGACACCTAGAAGAATGATTTGGGAGGAATGCTTGGAGCAGCTATAATGACTTTGTCTATCACCGATTACATCTTGCTCAATTCAAACATTGATACAATGGTGGAAATTGAATAAAAAATGGATATATTTGTTAAGGAAGCTAGGATTTTAATGGATGCAAGGTACTCCCAGCATATTACTAAGGTGCATGATTTATTGAATATTAAATGGCCCACTAAGGATGAATACAACATTTGGTTGGAGAAATACAAAAAGTGAATAAGGAGAATAAACGATAGGAGAAGAATAATACATAGCCTGAATACAATGCATATTAGGGTTTTGATATAGTGTGGTAGAATATTATTCTCTCCTTAAACTCAATGGACTAGCACATGGTTCTAATGTGGATTAACAAATTTTATCCTTTTTCTAGTTTCCTTGCCTTGCTTCATAAATTTTGTTGTTTTGGTTTTCTCATAGTTGGCATTTTGAGCACATGGAGAATATTTTGAAGTTGTTGTAACAAACTAATGATGTTTTTTTTAGGTGGGACCTGCTCTTCACTAAGAGTTGAGGTTAATTATGCCTCATGTTTATTTTTTCTACCTAAAGACTGAAGTATAATTGATAGGGGAATATTATTACAAGCGGTCCAATAGGATTACAACATGTGTGTTATCTGGTTTGAAGCTTGTTTTCTCCTTCATCTCTATAAGAAGGAATTTAGGACTAGTAGCAAAGAGAATTGATTTTTTTTGAGTTAATACTGCTAAGTTTGTCAAGATAATATGAAGCAAGTTTTAGAGTATTTGTTTTAAGTTTCATTTGGAGTTCATCCTTATGCATGTAAGACTGATAATGACATAGCATTTTATAATACAGAGTAAAATCAAATTCATGGTTATTATCTCTCCTTGTATGTGTGTTATGAGTTATGATTGAATGTAGTCAAGGATTTCTTTCATTTATCTCTGTCATTTTCTGATGGATGTTTAGTTTCATGTTTTCTTATTGATTCAATGAATTGATGTAAGTGCTTGTATGAGATTGATAACTTATAAATATTATGTGCTAGGATGTTTGTAAGAAGTGATAATCATGAACGTCATAGAGGAATGTTGTAATGCAAGATTTCTTGGGGTTATAGGTGCTATTGTCTAAATTGTTATCAGGTTATATAGATTGGTGTTGACTTCATGCTTGGGATAAATACATTGGTTCATGCAAGGTATTTGTGTTACTTTTACAGTGTTCATTCATTAACTAATAAATATTTTAATCATAAAATCGCATGGGAATATTGTTGTTTGTTTTTGTGTCTACTCTCTCATATTCAATACATATAACATTGATATAATTTCTTGCGAACTTATTTAATGTATATTATTGAGTGGTGTCATGAGAGATATTTGTTATTAACAATGTATTTGATTGTAATTGTGAAAAGTATTTAGGTATACATTGTGGGATCACCCTCCCAGGTTTTATAGAGGCCAACAAGTAGGAATAGAACTTTAGGAACTTCTATTTGTTTGTTGGCCAATATCTTTAGAATTATTGATAATTGGATATGGAAAAATCAATATGTATTTCTGGAGATCAGTTTGGTTCTTAAAAAATAACCAACAGATCCTATGTTTGTATGGTTCACATATGTTTAAAATGATTGTTAGCTACTATATCTATATTTTGTACTATTGATTCATTGTATAGTGTGTGTCATGTTCACAAATTGTGAACTATGGTTTACTATGTTTCTGGTTGATGTTTGGGAGAAATGCTATTGGTCCATATTTCTCTTTGTTAAAGTCTTATGACTTGTAGTTATAGAGTTGAGTTTTTTTTATTATATTGAAGATAATTTTGGTATTTGGAAGGATTGTGCTTAACTGTTCTATATTTTTTACAATTATTTGGCCAACCTTTTCTTGAACACTATCTTGGAGTTGATGAAGCATGTGGGTATGTGTAGGATCATGATGGGCCAAAAAGTGGCCATATGATGGGTATGTGGCTAACAACTTTTTTTTTACCCAAAATTGATGAAATGAAAAGCGTTTTTAAAGGAGATTCTCAGCTTTCCACCAATATAAATTATACTTTACTTTGAATTTAATAAATAATTATTATTCATTTTCTATTTGAATTACGACTAAAGTCCTGATTGATAGGCTAAATGAAAAACATCTATAACTTTTAAATAGTATAACATTTTTTGAATCTGCAACATGTGTCACATTCTATGCTTCACATACTATAGGATTTATAAAGAAATGAATTTTGTGAAGTTTTGACCAAGTTAAGGTGGTTAGACATACGAGTTTTAATATTTTTGCAAAGTTGTAATAAAAAATTCATAATTAATTATTTACTTGGAGAAAAATACAAAAAAATATGCATCACATTAGGACATGAGTCCTCTACTGATATCTAAAATCAAATAAACAAATCTTATCATTTTATTGTGGTTAGGTTGGTTAGACAAACACTTCTTATTTTTTCCCTCAAATTTAAGTATTGCTACATTGAAATTACAAATTTTCACCAAATTTATATTTTCCTTTTTTTAAATAAACCTAGTAGTTTAGAAAATACATTGAATTTTCTACAAAATCTATTCTTACATATTTTTGAAATAATATAGATAGATTATTCAAATTTTTATGTCAAGTTGCCTAACTCTGATTTTTTGAATTTTTCGCCACTTAAGGGCTTCTTTTTTCCATGATGATCCTACACATACCCATGTTGGATCTATTTGGATCCTTATGAAGCCTGTGTTTGGGTTTCCATCATTCTATTTCCACCCTATAATGTTTTGGTGCCAACCAAATTTGAATTTGAATTTGGATGGCCAAATTTGGATATGTTTCAAAGTTGAAGATGGTATAAATACATGATGAGTTAGTGGTAAATGTAAAGGTTTTTTTGTCGTTTGTATAAACCTTTTTGTGTTAAGTAAAAATATTCAATGTTGGAGCTATCTCCACACTCAAATAAAATATCAGAAAGGTGTGCAATACCCCATGTGGTGGTTGCACAACTTCTCCTTTTATTTTTCTTTCGGGGGAGTTTAAGGACATGTGTTTGATGGTCAAAATTTTCCTTGGGAGCTATGTTTGCAAGTTCGGGAGCTTCCACCATGCTAGCACATCATCCTCGATATGGATTATCCACACTGCCTAAGAGGATATCTAAGCAGGTCTTTTGTTTGAGTTGACCTTTTCTTCTTTTTTGAGATGGGAGTCTTTGAGTCGGCACCTTGCAGTAATGGGAGCAATCAATTGTGTCAGACAACTGCTTTTGATATCTGATCATTTTTAGGTTTTACCTTTGTCTAAATATCTAAAGGACATTAATGCAATAGTTGAGGGATGAATGCAGAGATCTTTTGTGGCCTAACTAATATTTTGAGATCAGATTGTATGCTATCAATCGTCAACACCTAACAGTCATTACTTCTGGGTTAAGGTGGTGCTTTCTTCTTTCAACAACTACATGATAGGGGAATTTGGATTATTTTCTTAGTGTGTGTGTTAGATGATTGATTCTCAGAAGATAAACTTTCCAAGAGGAAGTTATTTTTCTCCAAAAAAGAGAAATTGTTCTTTCTTTTAAATTTTCTTAGGGTTTATGAACTATATTTCAGAAAGAAAGTTATACAACTACTTTATTCTAGAAAATTAATCTTTAATTAAAGGCATAAACTATTAAGGGAAATTTTTGAGACTGTGCATGTATGGCATTTTTCAATTATTTTTACTTTTTATTTTTGTTATGAATGAAACACTGTCTTGTAAGCTATATTATTATAGTTTAAATAGTGTATTTCTATGCTTTATGCTTGTACTTAGAAATAGCATTTTGTACAAATTAGACTGTCATTGGACCTTTTTGTTATCCTTAATGTTGTTATATTTTTGTGCTATGTTGTATTGGGAGACATAGTTCCTATAATTTTCTAAATTATCATTTTTTTGCACTAAGGAATTTTTTTATGCTCGATCAGACCTCAATGAACACTACCTATGGAAAGATTTGAACATCTACACTGTGCTTGAAGTTAGCCTTTGTTGTTCATTCTCTTTCCAACAATGAAGGGTTGTGGTGTTCTGTGTCTTCTATATCAATCATATGACTATTTGTGAGTTTGAAATGTTGTAAAAGCTTTGGCATATCTCCTTTCATGTTTTACATTTTTTATTTCTTTCTTTCTCCCTTATCTCAAAACCCAAAAGAAGAGCCGACTTTCTATAAAAATCCCAGAGGTATTCAGTGAGACACAATCTGTCCCCCACTCACTGAATTCCCCATAAGACTATTAGAGAGGCACAAACTTTGATGATCAACAGTTCTTTTTCTAGCACACCTAGTGGGACCCAAATATTTTTCAATTAGCTTGATTAGAAGAAAGAAATATTTCTTACATTAGGCTAAAGAAGGAAAACTAGAAATTCCATGCCAAAAATCCAAACTAGAGCATCCTTGAGAGGTTGTTTCTAGTATTCCCAGCTACCTACCTCAAACCCAATAGAAGGAGAAGAACTATAGTCTATGTATCACCTATAAGGAGTAATAGAGCAAGAAGTCAAAGCCCCTTATCAAGAGCCTTATCTACTCTGGCTAGAGGTTTAAATTTCCAGATAAGATTGCATGTGTACCCAAATCATAGGAATCTTTTCCTCATGGCTCAAGTACCCCCTCTTGCTCATAGGAACTTTGTAATGTGGCATAGTGGTAGCTCGTTACAACCACTTACAACCCCAAATGTATGGCATCTTATACTGGCTAATGCCATTAAGGCTATCCCAAGGTTCTCCAGGGAGGATTTCAAAACCCCTTCTCAACACCTTCAAGATATAGCGGAAGTATGCAGGGTACACAACATATCAGAGGAGAATATCACTCTCAGGCTTTTAGCTACCTATTTCAAAGGGAAGGCTTAAGATTGGTATCAATCTCTAGCCTCAAGTTCTATTCTTTCGTGGGACCAACATAGGTAGTGCCTTTTCAAACAATTCTCTAAAAAGGGAGACCATTCTTCTCTACTACAATAGTTGATCACCATCAAGAGGGCCCCAAAGGAAGCCATGAGTGATTTCAACACCAGGTTTTATAAAACCTAGCAAAGGATTCCTATGACCACTCGACCTCAAGCTACAATGGCATTCATGTTCTACCTAAAGGCCATCAATCTAGATATTGCACTTATGATAACCTCCATCAGAGGAAATACCCTACCTAACACATATGAGATGGTGGTACACACAAAGAACAACTTGATTGATGCTAGGAAAATTTTTCCTTAGCCACCAATGCTACTATTCATGGAAATCTCAGATAACCATCAAGAGGAAACCAATCCAAGCATCCCCATCGTGTAATTGAAGTTGGTTTCCCCACAACCTATGAATGAATACCCTTCCACTCATGCTATCCCATTAGGTCTTTCGTCAATGGCGCAGGATATCATTGATATAAAAGATTTGATGCAAAATTTTGCTGATGAATTGGTCATTATCAAACGGTAGCAAGTGACACCTGCGAAAACAACCACTCAAGTCTATGGTGGAGGAAAGCCCCCTTACCATCAAAATTTGTATCAAGGATCTTATAGAGGAGGAGGCCAACAAGCATTGCCAACAAACCAGATAGTCCTAGTTCCTACACCATTACAATCTATCAAGGGTAGTCCAAACAAAGAGATAGTCCCAGGCCAAAACAATCTAGTGGATGATGAAAATGTTTGGTGCTTCCCATGCACCAATAGTCATATGCCCCGAGATTATCCAAGGGGAAATATGTAGTAAAAGATTGATGAGCAAAGGAGCAAGGGTATATTCCCAAATATGGGCGAATATGACTCACTCGAAATGGAAAATGCTCATCTTAGGGTGTAGATGCAAGGGATGTCCCTCAAAAAGAGTTGGACATTACGCCCAACTAGGCTCTTTTCTCATGGCTAGAGGAAGATAGAGCGATATTTGTGAATGAAGCCTTCATAACAAGAATTCTGCAAGTATAGTCAGATTACAATACAAGGTCAAAAAGGAGGCTCACAGGGGAGTACATGCAACAAACTCTACCATGACTACAAACATGTCAACTGTCTCCCTCGAAAAAGCAGGTCCCACCTCTTGCTATTTGGCCCATTCCACAACCACCTAACCCCTTCTAAAAATGGCAGAGATAAATAAATTATAGGGTCTAGCCTCGACATAATGTTTTCCTCTAAAAACAAAAGAGATACCACTGTTTAAGCCAAAAACCCAAAATCTTGGGGAGCTTAATGTGGTGGAACAATTAAAAACAACACCTGCTAGCATTAAATTATGGTACATTACATCAATTCTTGAGCAACAATTTCTGCTTTAGGAAGCATTGAAGTTGGAAGGACAAGGAGTGTAGGAAAATGAGACTCAGTTGAGCAAACAAAGTGGAAATGATAGATCCACTTTTTCCTATCAAGCCCCGAAATCAAAAAATTATGTGAATAGCATGGATAGCATTGGAGAAAAAGAGGTAAGTAGAGAAAATCCCACGCTTTTCTTTTTGACACTTATAATAGGAGATAAATTGTTGCATAATAATATGATCAATTCGGGAGCTAGCACCACCATCATGCAAAAGAAAGTAGTGGATACTCTGAAACTTTAGTATGAGCCCCTTGAAAAGGAATTATGCAACTTTACAGAAAGAAAGTCCCAACCATTGGTCATATAAGGTATTTGTCCCTAACCCTCTTCTCCTATGCAAGCTAGACAGTCACTCAGGAAGTAGTAGTAATTGACATTCCACCAGTTTTTGGAATGTGCTTATCAAGAGATTTTACTACCAAACTTGGTGAATACCTACCGCTTGATTGGTCCTACTTAATACTATGCACCAAACATGGAGCAAAGATGAAGATTTTATCAGAAGCTTTACATCCTAAACATATTATGGATGACACAAATCTGTGTTTCAGAACTGATGATATCCCAACTTCCCATTAGGAGAAATACTGTATGATAATTCCCATAGAAGAAGAAGACATAGGGGAGTAGATTTCTAAGGGAGAAATGATGTTGAACCATTTCACTGATTATGATTCATTTGGAAATTTTGATGCAATAGGGCTAAGCACCTATGTTATTTTTGATGGAAATGAAGCCTATCCAAAAATAATGAAGAATCTGAAAGAGCTCACTGATCTACCTTATAATCATGTATGGGCCATACCCCATGATGGTGTCAAGTGTAAAGACAACTCGGGAATAGTGCCTTTTTGGTTTTTCCGATGAGATCGCAATTCCTAGTGGCTTATTGTTTTCTTTCTCCATGTTCTGCTGGTAAATTTTAATATTAAGTATCAGTTCTCAGATTGGATCTAGTGGAACAAATAGGTGCAAGTGTAAAGAAAACTGTCAAAAATTCAAAGTTCACAGAAATCCAGATCTTCAGGCAAGCAACCTCAATGAATGCAAGTCTAAAATTTTAGGAACAAGATATAAAGGACCTCACTGAAAGTTTTTGAAGTTTTCGGTATGTGAGGAAATCCCCAGTTATAAAATAGCACCATCTATTAGAATTTTTTTTCAGAACATGTTTGAAACCAATCTCTGACCCCACAAAGTAAAAGTTCCTCACGAATTTGAAGGATTGTAGTAAGCCTGGGCTTGTGAAGGACAAAAGGTCTGCAGATGGCATATGGACCTCTTACGGAAGTAGAAAAAAAAAAGGGAATACCTACCTTCGGCGAAAAATTCAGAACAAACAAGAAGCAAAGACAAAGGATAGTGTGCTCAAGATAAAAGTTCTTGGAAAGATGGGTCTCCATCAAATAAGGAAGAATTTTGTTGGATTTTCACTTTTCCTCGACATTAATGTGACAGTCCTCCCAAGTTTTAACCAAGGAAGAAATCTCATTAATAATAAATAAGTCTTTAAGGGATAAGGAAGTCCTGATGATGACATCTGACTGACCAAGGGAAACATTTACCACTAGTTGGGAAGAATCCATATTCACAAGAATGAAATATTTTGGGACAATTCCATGCCTCGAATTAAATGGAAATTTTTGGGGTAAGTCTAGCTATGCTCACAAATTCATACCGAATTTTGTGAGATTTCGACCTCACTTGTCCAGGTGATAATTAAGAAGGAACCTTTTTGGAAATTTCCCAAAGACAGTGGTCGGTACTTGGCTAGAAAGAGGAAAAGAAAAAATCACAAGTTTTTGAAGAAAATAAGAGCCATACAAGGTCTGCCCAAACATGTCACACCTCTTAGTATCCATGAGCCAAAGGAATCACAAAGATCACATCTTGTTATCAAATGCAATATTTTTTTGGAAACCTCACCATATTGTGAGGTAGTAAAAGGTGGTTCAACTGAATCAACTTTTGAAAGCCTAATTGTATTGGGTTGGCCCCTCAAAAGGACAGGCACAACCATAGACAAATTTTCCTATTAGTAGACCAAATTTCCCTCAAATTGACCCCAAAGTTTATGAGTATCAATTAATGTACAAAAATCTTGCAAAAATCTTGAGGCACAAAAGAGAAAGGAATGAATCCCATGAAGCCACAACTTGTTATCATCAAGCAATCATACAAAGCTTTGATTCTTACCCAGAAAAAGCTTCAATACAAGAGTATCATAGAAATGTTGAAAAGACATGGGGACCAATTAATTCCAAAGTGTTTTGGAAGAGACTATTCAAGAAATAAGACATGCCAAAAGATAAAGTCATATAGATCCAAAGAAATCTTTTTAGGTGTATCAGTGAATGGTATTTATCTAAGAACTTTCTATTTTAAAAACACATAGTTCTTTTAAAATTTTAGCAATTTTGTCCTATATGTAAAAGCTTTGTAATTATTTTAAGGGATTTTAGAATAGGGCCCAAAATAGCACAAGGAGAAAATAAGAGCTATACTGTATTATTTTTATTGAAAAAATTTACAATATATAGTTGAGGACTAAGAAATGTCATCCAAGGTCCTCTTGAGCTGAAAACCTCAAGAACAAGAGTAAGAAAAAAGTTGTCAAAAGTGGAAGCAACAAAAGTTGTAGTCAGATTTTCTTCTTCTTTTGCCTCCAATGGAAAAACCAAAAGAGATTCATATGTGTATTATGCTTCTCCTTTCTTTTTCTTCTTCTTCTTCTTCATTCGACAGGCAGGTTGCAAGCAAGGGAAAAAATATTGTGCACAAGGGCTATGCAGAATAGACCCACAGTCTATTCACTGTGAAGCCACACCAGGTAACTAAAATGTTTTTTCTAGGAAATACTTGGAACCTCCTCCATGCCATACTCTCATAGAAGGAAAGTGGTCATTGGCTGGGAACAACAACGGTGTACTTCCACACCCATTATGCAAAAGTCAATCAAGAAATGCAACCAAGGCACGTCCATGCCAAAATCCACATGCCTTTGAAGGTCCATGGTGCTCAAAATGTCGAGACCTGGGATGGCCATATGCACTATCTCACCGAGCCCTTCCATTAGAGAAGTGTCAAACATCTTCTGGCATAGCATAATTATCATGGGTTTGGCTACACCCAAGTCTAGCAGGGAGGCCATGAACTGCAAAAGAATGTTGCAGTTGCTCCGTAGTTGGTTCTCATTAGTAAGGAAGTATACACTGATGACCCACTTAAACATAGTCATTCTCAAGGGGTCACAATCCTTCACCAATAACTTGATGCGGTTGTCTATAATCATCCCCACAAAGCAGTTATGTGGTCTCTATGGAAGAAGTCAAATAGGGGTGCCCAAGCCAGCACACATCATGACAATAGTAAAAGTGACAGAAAAAGAGGTGGCCAAAAAGTAGCCAAGTTAGAAAAAACTATATGTTAAAATGAATTTAGTAAAAGGTGGTGCGGCTATATATAGAAAAAGATAATGGAGAGGCTTCACCAATGACATGTCCATTTTTTGCCAGACGAAAATGAAATTTTTTGAGGTAGAATGGGGAAAAGTTGGAAAAATGTATGAAGAATCTAATGGAGTGCCTTCAAAAATAAATTTGAGCATTGAGGAGTAAATACCCTCATGCACTAATAGTTGACACATGTCCTTGCCATCATCTACACCAACCTATTCGCTAATAAGAAGGGACATGGATTAACACGCTAAGGCTCTGAAAAATTAATGAAGTTATCTTTTTAAAGAGTACCTTGTGTCAACTCGGCATGCTCCATATGATGAAAAGCAGGCTACCCAATGTAATGAAATAAAGGAAAAAAGAGGTGGTGAAAGGAAAGTACTAATTCTTTTCTCCCTACTTTTTCAACTTTCTCGAGGGATACAAATCTCCTATCCACATGTATTACCCCAATGGTAGCATTTATGAGTTATCAATAGTGGAAAACTCATAATTACAAGTAGAGTTCTAGAATTAATTGCATTCAAATCAAGTTGATTTTGGTATAAAGGAAATTTTTTTCTAACTAGAGAGTTCCTGTATCATTTCCAACAAATCATGGTGGAAGTATCTACCTCTGTCATGCAGGCTGAAGTGGCAAATAAAAGACCCGGTTATGTAGACATTTTTGGGCACTACTCATTCACTAAATCCTCAACCATAGAAGAATGACCATTTGAATGTCGCAGAAAGCTTCAAGAAAACAAGCACCTTCTAAAAGAGGTAGTTCAAGATATAACTGATAATGTCTATGACCCCCAGTTATCCACCAACCCTAAAAACCTAAGGGAAGGTCTTTTCAGAGGATGCTAGCCCATGAATCTAGAAAGGGTTTTGATTTTCGGCTCTAGAACAATGGTCTACCATAGTTTATGTTGCCTAAGGTTCATGCATGTCTAGAGCTAGTTGACGCATGTGCAAAAGGGTTTAACAGAAATACATAGACTATTGAAGGTCATGAAGTCAAGATCATCATTTCAGCCCAAGCTATACGGGACATGCTATGTATTCCTATGGGTTCGAATGCAGACCCTTTTAATGAAGAACAGATGAATGCTTTGGGGGAAGATATGTTTAGGAGAACAATTTTTCATGAAGATGAAGGGTATGTGCAGGATCATCATGGAAAAGACAGGCCCTTAAGTGGGAAAATTTTTAGAAAAATCAGAGTTAGGAAACTTGATGTAAAAATTTGAATAAGTTATCTATATTATTTCAAAAATATGTAAGAATATAATCTGTAGAAAATTGAATGTAGTTTCTAAATTACTAGGTTTATTTAAAAAAATATATATCTATTTGTGAAAATTTAAAATTGCAATGTAGTAGTACTTCAATTTCAGGGAAAAAATAAGAAGTAGGTGTCTGTTTGACCACCCTAACCATAGTAAAATGATAATTATTTTTTATAATATTTTAGACATAAGTAGAGGACTCATGTCCCGATGTGATGCATTTATTTTTTAATTTTTTTTCCAAGTAAATAACTAATTATGATTTTTTTATTACAACTTTTAAAAAATATAAAAACTCATATGTCTGACCAGCTTAACTTGGTCAAAACTTCATGAAATTCATTTTTTTAAAGTCTTATATTATGTGAAGCATAGAATGTGATGCATGTTTTGGATTCAAAAAATGTGATACTGTTTGAAAGCTATAGATGTTTTTCAATCAACCTATCAACCAGGACTTTCATTGTAATTGAAATAGAAAATAAATAATAATTATTTATTAAATTCAAAGAAAGCATAATTTATATTGGTGGAAAGCTGAGAATCTCCTTAAAAAACCCTATTTTTTTCATCAATTTTGGATTAAAAAAATGTCATTAGCCACATACCCTATACATACCCATCATATCACCACTTTTTGGCCCACGATGATCCTACACATACCCTGAAACAAAGGAACAATCACAAAGAGGAAAGATTCCCTGGCCTCTATCACAGAGAAAATTCAACAAGGATACATAGTCTATATTCTTGATGTTGTCCTAGGTCTTTTGTTTCGACAACAATGAAGAGGTTAGCCCTTTCCAGTTTGCTGTAGGCCTTGTACTCAAAAGAGAAAGAGTGCAGAGACACTATGATTTTTCTGAAGTAATAGATAGAAATATGAAGCTGCAGTTGAGGAACTACAGTATGGAGTTCAAGTTTAGGTATTCTTCCATCCTGGTCCATTTGTTATTGCATCAAAATTTTCAATGGCTAGGGAGAGATGTGCCAATATCTAGGGTAGATGAGAGAGGTTATATCCAACCAATCTCTATGTGGACCCCCATGTTCTCAAGGACAGGAGATTACTATCAATTTGCAAATTGTTTTATAAGAGCAGTGCTACAAGATTTATTGCCTTGCCTTCTAGGCCATTTTTCCCAAGAATTTATTGAATGGATAGGGGTATGTGCAGGATCATCATGGATAAAATAGGCCCTTAAGTGGCAAAAAGTTTAGAAAAATCAGAGTTAGGCAACTTGACATAAAAATTTGAATAAATTATCTATATTATTTCAAAAATATGTAAGAATAGAATCTGTAGCAAATTGAATTTAGTTTCTAAACTACTACATTTGTTTAAAAAAGAATTATTTGTTGAAAATTTGAAATTTCAATGCAGTGGTACTTAAATTTTAGGGAAAAATAAGAAGTAGGTGTCTATCTGACCACCCTAACCACAATAAAATGATAATATTTTTGTATAAGATTTTAGATATAAGTAGAGGATTCATGCACTGATGTGATGCATATTTTTTTGTAATTTTTTCCCAAGTAAATAATTAATTATGAATTTTTTATTACAACTTTTTTAAAAATATAAAAACTCGTATGTCTGACCATGTTAACTTGCTAAAAACTTCAGTAAATTCTTGATTTTTCTTTTTTTAATCCTATAGTATTTGAAGCATAGAATATGACACATGTTTTGGATTCAAAAAATGTGATACCATTTGAAATCTATGGATGTTTTTCAATTACCCTATCAATTAGTACTTTAGTCGTAATTTGAATAGAAAATGAATAATAATTACTTATTAGATTCAAAGTAAAGCATAATTTATATTGGTGGAAAGTTGAGAAGCTCCTTTAAAAACCCTTTTCATTTCATCAATTTTGGGTAGAAAAATAGTCATCAGCCACATACCCATCATATTGCCACTTTTTGGCCCTTCATGATCCTACACATACCCATAGAGAACCCACCTATCCCAATGGATTATTTTCTCGATGAAGAATTTACCTTCATCAAATTCCATGGTTATCTTGGGAAAGTATTCTGACTCCCCAGATTTGTGACAGATAGAACTTTTGCACTAGAAGGTTGTCAACAAATATCCGTTGTTGATAGAATTTATGGGGTTGGAGGGAATAAAACAAAACTTTTGATCTTCCCCTTATGATTGCAAAGAGACATGTGGTATTAAGCAAGAGAAAGGTTGAGGATGAGATCCATAATCATTTGGTTGTTCTTGGATTGGTGCTCATTTGTGACAATTGGAATTATAACCTGGATGGGCATTTCAACTTAAGACATGAGTTCAAGGACTATTTTTCCAGAAGGAGGAATCCTACCCAGGAGAATGTCGAAATATACATTGACCTGACCCAAATAATAGAAAGACAACCAAGATGACTAAGTTTTATTAGCCCCAGACACAATACCAGATGAATCTCCTAATGAGAAAATCTCTTAGTGTTCAATTAAGATGGAAGGGATGGTCAGAATAGAAAAAAGGCTAATTTTTGGAGATTGTGACAAGAAATGAGGAACTCGGGTGCTTTGTTTGGAAACTTCTAGCTTGATGAGGAATTTGAGGACATGTATGATTGAGAATCTAATTCCGACAATATAAATCCTAAAACAAGCCATGAAATTGAAGAGGAACAAGCTCCACTCCTGGTTCCTAGGCCTTAGGAGCCTGACAACCGAAGAATATTGGGATGAGAAGGTCCACAAGTTACATCCACATCCCAAGCCTAAAGCAAAGGAAAAGAGGCCCGATGATCTCCAAAAGGATCCCCCATACCTGTTGATTCCTACGGAACGAAAAAAATCTTGGGAAGGAGATTGGAATGTGATGACTCTAATCGATCAAAACAGAGGAAGATTCATGACTCGAGTGCCCCTGGTATGTTGATTCATCAGGAGGAGGAAGTGGAATCCATTTTGTGGAAGGTATCATTAGCTCTAGTTCAAGTTAGTTTCACTCCCCCTCTTCTTCCTATTTCTGCATCTCTGGTTCAACCCCAACCCCTTCCTATTGGAGATAATGCCCCATTTTCAGTTCCTAAATTAATATTAATAAATACAACCTCTACCATTAAAAATGAACCCACTAAAAATTTTCCCCATGGTGGGAGAACGTCATCTGCCACTACTACTATTATGCCATTAGTTGTATCATCCAAAAACCCTATTATTATTTCTAGAACTATAGATTTTCCCATTACCCTCAACCCATCTAATTTAGGGAAGCCCCCCTTATATCAGTCTTTTTCTGTTTGTGCCCCTTTTATTTCTTCCCTTGCTTCTTTTGGCATTCCACCATTTTCTATGATCACATTGCCATTCATGTCTCCTCATGCAAATGCATCCAAGGTTTCCCTCACTATCACCATGTTCGTACTACCCCTTGGTGCTCCTATTGCAACTCAGAGTGTTGATGTCCCTTAGACTCTTCAGGGCCATTTCAATTCCACCAAATAGGTCTGAAAGACTAAAAAGTTGAAAATGTTGTCAAAGAGTGTGGAAAGGCCTGCAACCAAAAGAATTGAAGCTTGTTTTAATGAAGAATGGAATTCCCTTCTTATCACTACAATGAGGCCTCTAGTTTCCAAGCCCGAAGGCCAAATGCAACTAGAGGACTATGACATTCATGTCATGGTTCTAGATCTAAATGAAACTTTCCCACACATTAAGATGGTTGTAGCCAAAGCCACACAAAAAGTAGTATATGCTGATTATGAATGACTAGGTAGGAAATTAAGAAAGCATGAGGCTAAGCTAGCAAATGTGAAAGGGATAGTGAGTTTGTTGCAGAATGAGGCCCGAGCCAAAGATGCTGAAATGAGCCACATAAAACAAATCCAGGGCCAACATGGAGATATGTCCAAGTTGCTTGTAGACACCTGTAATGAACAGGCTCAACTTCACGCTGAAAATGAAAAATTAAAGAGAGATTTAGTTGATGTTGGATCCCGAAGTACCAATGATCTATAGAGAGTTCAGATCGAGGTAGAAGAATCAATACAAGAAGTTGGAAGACTTATCTCTAAATTAGAAAATGCTCTTCGAGAGAATGGTCAAATAGAAGAAGATACCAAAGTAAGAGAGACCCATTGGAACTAGGAGTTAATTGTTGTGAAAAGGTCTAGATCTTTGTCCATAATGAGAAGATTAGTGGCTATTCATTGGGAATAGATAACGGCTAGTGTGTGTGTACTAGGCCTTGCCTTACAGTTTCTAAGGGACCTTCAAGAGCTAAATGCCAAAGTTGGCCTAATGGCTGACCATTTTATGCAGACATGTTCACCTCGGGTGGCAGAATCCCAAAGTTTTATTTCAAAATTAAGTGTTTCCACTAATCAAGTCCTTAAAAGAGTGGGAATTCCCAATCGTAGGGTTGCCTCCATCAAAGCCAATGAGATTATCAATTGCCACTTGGTTGCAGAAAAATGCAAGAATCATCAAGTGATACTAAACAAAAGAGTCTCTAAGATTAAAAAGGATTTCTCCATCCTAGTTGGTTTCAGGTTGCCTCCCCTCCTCTCCCTAGACAGAGATACACTAACAATGGATCAAATCAATGACGCAATCCAACGTAAGATTCAGACTGCTACTGAACTCCCAGGCTCGAGTACTGCACCCACAATGGATGATTTTGAGTGTAAAATCCATCGTCTTTCTCGGCTCTATTATCATCTAGGTGAAATCTTTTCCAGGTGGGGTGTTCTCTCTTTCAAGGAGATTTTTGATCTCGAGCAGGCATACCGATAGATTTGGATCCTTGTTTCACAAACCAATGCAAATTGTGAAGCTCAAAAAGCCACTTTCATCAAATTTGAGGAGCAATCAAAGGCCTAGGTTTGAATCTCTGCTGAAGCAAAAACCCCTATGAGTCGCCAGAACTGTAAAGGTTTTTTTGTCATTTACCTTTTTGGGTTAAGTAAACATCTTCGATGTTGGCTATCTTTGCACTCAAAGAAAATATCAGAAAGGTACACAATATTCCACGTGGTGGTTGCACAACTTCTTTTATTTTTCTTTTGAGGGAGTTTAAGGACATGTGTTTGATGGTCAAACTTTTCCTTGGGAGCTATGTTTGCATGTTCGGGAACTTCCACCATGCTAACACGTCATCCTCAATATGGATTATCCACACCACCTAAGAGGATATCTAATCAATTTTTTTGTTTGAGCTGACCTTTTCTTCTTTCTTGGGATGAGAGTCTTTGAGTCAACACCTTGCAGCAATGGGAGCAATCAATTGTGTTAGACGGCTACTTTTGAGATCTAATCATTTTTAGGTCTTATCTTCATCTAAATATCTAGAGGAAATTAATGTAGTAGTTGGGGGATGAATGTAGAGATCTTTTGTGGCCTAACAAAGAATTTGGGATTGGATCATATGCTATCAATCGTCAACACCTAGTAGTCATTACTTTTGGATTAAGGCAGTGCTTTCTTCTAGCTACTATATGATAGGGGAATTTTGATTTTTTTTTGGTGTGTGTTAGATGATTGATTCTTAGAAGAGAAATTTTTCAAGAGGAAGTTAGTTTTCTCTGTAAAGAGAAATTTCTCTTTCTTTTAAATTTTCCTAGTGTTTATGAACTATATTTCAGAAAGAAAGTTATAGAACTACTTTATTCTGGCAAATTATATCTATTAAGGTTTAAACTATTGTTAGATTGGCATCCAAACTTTGTCTCAAAGTTTTAGTTTTAATTAAAGGCACAAACTATTAAGGGAAATTTTTGAGACTATGCATGTATGGCCTTTATCAAGTATTTTTTCTTTTTATTTTTGTTATGAATGAAACATTGTGTCTTGTAATCTATATTCTGATAGTTTAAATAGCAGATTTATTTGCTTTATGATTGTACTGAGAAATAACATTTTTGACAAATCAGACTATGTCATTGGACCTTTTCATTATCCTTAAGGGGTTATTATCTTTCTGTGCTATGTTGTATTGGGAGATAGAGTTCCTATAATTTTTTGAATTATCATTCTTTTTCCCTAAGGACTTTTTTTGTGTTTGATCGGACCTCAATGAACACTACCTATAGAAAGATTTTGAAAGTCTGCACTGTGCTTGAAGTTAGCCTTTTCTATTTGTTCTCTTTCCTACAATGAAGGGTTGTGGCGTTATGTGTCTTCTATATCAATCATAGGAATATTTTTGAGTTTTGAAATGTTGTAAAAACTTTGGCGTATCACCTTTCATGTTTTACATTTTTCATTTCTTTATTTCTTCCTTATCTCAAAACCCAAAAGAAGAGCTTGGTTTCTATAAAAATTCCAAAGGTATTCAATGAGACGCAATCTGTCCCCCACTCACTGAATTTCCCATAAAACTATCGAAGAGGTGCAAGCTTTGATGATCAATAGTAAAAAAACATAAAAAGAAGAAAAAGAGATAAGTGAAAAGAAATAGACTAGATAGATGGGAGATTGACATGAATTAGTGAGTGTGTGTGATGCAAATGTGGCAGATCAATGTAAAGCCAAAATTTTGGGTTTCCAGATGCAGTGAGCAAAAGGTGTACTCTATCATTCATGCATGTATGCAAGTGGTTGAGCAAACTGTGGAAAATTTCTTCGTGCATTAAGATTTTTTTCTCTCTATAATTTATCTCTTCTATCTTCTTTATATCTCTATGGCAGTGAGCCCTCTGGGTTGTTAGCCCTATTAGACAGTGAGTCCTGATCTAGACAGTGAGTCCTTTTCTTGGTAGTGTGCCTTGTTTCTTAGGCAATGAGCCTCTTGTAATTAGTTTTGATATTCTCTATAGTGTGGTTTAATACTCACCATGGTTTTTCCCTTATTGGGTTTTCCACATAAATATGGTGAACTATTGTGTTTATGTGATGGTTTTAATTTTTTGCACTATTATTTAATGTGTAATCAATTATGTAATGTTAATCATTAGTTTAAGTGAATGAATTAAGGTTTAAATCCATGACAACTAATTCACCCCCCCCCCCACTCTCCCTTGTCATTTTCAACACAATCTACATCTGCACGTAAGAAAATCCAACAAGAGTGGGGTGCCTCTTGAGCTCAATCTTTAGGGCCACCAAAGGTATAATGATATGGTTTTAATTTGATTTCATTTCCTTGATGTTGTATGATTTTAGTGCTAATATTTTACCCCTCTATAATTATCTTCATGTAATCAATGCAACATTAGTCAAAAGATTTGCTCTTCCTTATAAAAGTCTAATAATATTTTTAATAGAGTAACATAATATTTGACATATCTATAAGTGGATGCTAGTGTCAACGATATTTTTATGCTTAATGATAGTAGTTATTTCCTTGAAAAAAAACAAGATATCTTGTCCTAATGAATGGTTGAGAGTATTGTTTGGAATAAAATATTATATCATATCTTTGGAAAAGTATGCTATTACTTTATTAATGATTATTTTTATCATGGTAATTTTATGAGATATCAAACCCAATTTTGGTTATAAATTAAATATTTCCACTTCTAATTCTTTCATATTGGTTTATAATAAAAGTATATAATGACATACTAATCTAAGAATGTGTAGATGAAGGAAAATGTGTTGAAGTGAAACTATTGAATTTTTTATCATACCTTGAGTATATAGTCATTGAAAAGATCTTTAGGGAGCTTTATAAGGTTTTTGAAAATCTTTAAAATTTTAGAAGTGTCCATGTCCATATGTATAAGATTTTATGGTGAAATTATTTTGGTGAAAATTTTGGTCTTCCCTAATCAGTTTAAGTTCTTGGGGTTTCATCACATTTAGAATTTTTTACACCACATCTCCCAAAATATTATGGCATAAATGGATGTGTATGAGGTATGAAAGAGGGCTACAAGTTCATGAAAATCATTGAGATATTATTAAAGATCATTGTTTATAGTTCATGCAAAATTAGGCATGTGGAAGACCAAAGGTAGGGAAGGTCTATTAGTTGAAATGTTCTATTAAATATTTCTACTATGAGGATATGGTATATTTACCATGTAACACATAATAATTCTCATACATGTCCTTTCCACATGTCTTCTTGTTGATATCTGCATGTTGGTCCATATGCTCATATAGTGAAAGAAGAGAGGCACACGATTTTCACTAGATCATAGAGAAGGGCATAATGAAGGTCAAAGAGGATATGAAACAAAACATGATGTGGTGGTTTTCATTAAATTTTATTAAGAATTTTAAGCCTTGTTAAGACCCTATCAAGTTTTTCATGGTGTTATTAAATTTTAAATATGAAAATCACCTTTCCCATTTTCTTTTAGTGTATCTTTGTGTTGTTCACTATAAAGTCAATATGTGATAGCATGAAACATAAAATATGGTGAGTTTAGGTTACTATGGCAGTCATGATGACCTCCTTATTACATGTGTACATAGACAATCATAGATTAGGGGATTTGTTTCACAATTTTATGAGCTCAAACAAACTGCATCTTAAGTATGTTGGAAAATCCTTGTTTCCTCAATCCCCTTACTAATTTTTCATAAAATTTTCCATATGATAAGTATAAAAGAATTTTGGTTGGTGAGGTACAAGATTTTTAATGATGGTGGAAAGCTAAAAAACATAGTTGTTAATATTATACATAATTTCTACTCAAAAAAACTCAACACTATATATTTCTTCAACATGGTCGATGGCCAACTGTTCAATAATTTCACTTGTTGAATGAGGTGGAATGAATTAGGGGTAGCTGAGGATATAATTTAAAGGAATTGCATGGAGAATTGAATGTACATGACAAGTTTATTGAGGTGGCTAAAAATATGTTTCAATTTTGATTTGGACTCAAGTTTTGAGGGGCTACCAACTTGGTGTTAAGATGAAAGCCATCCTAAATATTAAGTTCATTACATTTCATGAATAGTATGTTAGAAATTTGACAAATTATATGAAGAACACAATGGGAATCTCAGTGGAGGAGAAATATCTATCTCTATGTGGATGAAACTTGAGAGAAATTAGTTTATATGGGAATATGTTATCATTTATACTATAGTCTTACAATAACACTTCAAAGTATCCTTGGAAGATGTGTCACAAACAAAGCTTCAGGAAAAATGATTCCATCCTAGAATTCCATGACATTGATACTACTAGAGTCATTGACAAAGATTTGTTAATGGAAATGATTTTCCACATTGAAACTACAAATATAATTTTTTAGAGATGAAGCTCAACCCTCAACACAAATATTTCATGAGAAAATTATGTCTTTGGCTGATGCTGGATCTTAAGGTGAAGAATCAACTACCTCATTTGAATATGTTGAAATATTCACCTAAGAGTTCATTACATTGTTGATCTACATAGTGTAGGATAATAAACATTGTTACCAATCAGATTTCTATTAGCATGAAGTTATGTTTGGTTAGGATGATTCATTTTTATATAAAATTGTGTAAGTAGACATTTACATGAATGATCAAGCATGATGTTTTTGTGTGAAATATTTTTTTGTTGTTGAAAGATTTCTATTAATTTTTAAATCCATCATTTGGTATCAAAGAAGATGTAGATCTAAGCCTATATATGGTGATTGGATATGGATGAAATGATGGGCTTGAGATGAAGGAAGATGTTGGAGGATGAGATGAATAAAAAACTACTATATGCTGATCTTTTTGGCTATTAGGAGTTATTGGACATGAGAAAGCATTGGGTAGTGCATTGAAAACAATATAAAAAATGTATAGTATATTGATTTCTATGTATTGAATCATTATTATGATTGTACATAGCACCAAGGACTTTATTTTATTCCCTCATGGAAAAGGGGAACCAATTCTATAATTTCCCCCTCCTTAGTGGAGCATACCTGATCTACAACACTCTAGAGTTGATTGAATAAGAAAAGATGGAAAATATCAAAATTTTATTTTTTGGCATTTTCTATGTTTTATTGAATTACATTTTCGAAGGTCTTTGGAGAAAAATTTGGGGTTGAAATTATCATTTATCCCATAAAATTGAATATCCAAATGCATTGAATTTGAGGGACTAAAACTAGATCTCTTCAAGACCTTTCTAATGAAGTAGAGATGTCCTCAATCTGACCAACATGCTAAAATTTGTGACTCCGCCAAATTGAGGTACAAAAATTAACATGTTATTATCAATATTATGGTTCTAGTTATTTTATTCTCATAACCATTTGTTCATTTCAAATTCCTAAGACTATGGTTACTACTGATATTCCTCATGTTGTATAGATTCATTCCATTTTGAATAAAATGGAGACTTGGAAGGCTCCAAACTCATAATTTACAAGTTTTCTATTTTGTCTAGTATTTACAATACCATAGGTTCTCATTCACACTAGGTATTATAATATGAGCTTATAACTATTGCACATGATCAGGCCATCAAAGGATAAAGATAGAAAAAAAAATATTATATTATCCTCCTCTGAGATGTACACAACCAAATATGGCATATTAACAAGGTAACTCATCAAACCCTATCAAGGTGATGGTTGAAGAGTCTTTGAAGAAGTAATAGGAGGGTATGATGAATAATTTTTCATGATATTCCAAACTTTGAAGGAAATATTGATGTAGATGTTATGGATGATTGGTTGTCAAAACTAGAAAAATATTTTTTTGTGAATATTATTTCTAAATGAAAGAAGTTAAATATTCACTCTTCAAGGCTAAAAACCATGTGAATCAATCATGTGAGGAAAATTTTTCAACCAAGGAAATTCATGAGAATGGAGTATTCGATGATATCCCTACATGAGAAGAACTTGTGGAGTACATTAAATAAAAATATTTCTTGAAGAAAGATATGAAGAAAAATATATGCAATCAAAGCTACATTAATACAAAAAGACCACTATTTCCAATATTATTCTAATACATTCCTTGCAAAACATTGCATCTAGGATATGGAGAAACATCAATCTTTTAAATATCGTAGTGGGTTGCATTGTTATATTCAAACATGGATGTATTTCTTCTATATTGAAATGTTGAGAGATACTTACAAATATGTAAATAAAATTGAAGAAAAAACACTAAGAGATGGAAAGAGGAGAAAAAAATAAGAGGAGATCATAATAGTAGGTTTCGAGGAAAGAAAAAAATAATAAATTTTTCTCTCAACCATCATCAAGTGCAAGTGCTAAGAAGAAATTTAAGGAAATTGGTATGTCATGTGAAATTTATAAAATCTCCTAACATAGTACCAAAGATTGTACTAGAGATACCAAAAGATTAATGGAAAAAACCCACAAATTGGAGAAGGAATTATATTGGGTACTTGCAGACCATTTTGAGCTTAGGGATCATGAAAAAATCATTGAGGTAGTCCCTTATGCCATATTAGAAACTACAAAAAATATTTCCTCATGAAGATGAGGAAGATTTTTTTAACTCACAAATTTGGGTGAATTGAAAGGCCTAACATTTGATAGTTGATATTCAGAGTCAAAATAATTTGATATCTATTGGGGCTATTAAGACCATGAATCTAAAAGCAACACCTCATACACAACCATACTCTATGGGTAGTGTGATTTGGTGATGAGATGTCTAACTAACCAAATAATGTTTCATGTCCTACTTCATTATACCATTCAAAGATGACATAATTTATGATGTTGCATGATTGGATCTATGAGATGTGGGCATGTGCAGGATCATGGTATGCCCAAAAGTGGCAATGGAGAAAAAATACGTGTTTCTATGACTCAAAAACATGAAAATGCCGAGTTGACTTTATGTGGCTCGGGTGACTACCGAAGCAAAGCCCAAACCTAGATTTCAAAATCCAATATCCGATCCAAATCGGATATCCGATTTTAGACACATATATATACTTCTATTTCAGCCCAAGTAAAACTCATTGTCATTCGACATTTGCTTAACCACGGTGGGCGCACAGTGGAAAGTTGATTCCGCAAATCAGATATCCGATTTGGTGCAAATCCATCTTCAAAAGGTTAGATTCTTGATTTTTTATTTGCTATAATCAAATTTTCAATTAGATTTGTGTAATTTTAGTTGATTTTTTTCAAAATAGGGTTTTGATAGATTTTTTATGAAAAATTTGAGTTTAGCATGGATTTTGATGAAAATTGAATGTTTGCAATGGACTTTGACTTAAAAATAGTTTTTTATGTATTTGGATTAAAATTAGATAATTTTATAGATTTTTGTTAAAACTAGGGTTTTTGTTGGATTTTTTTAAAAATAGGGTATTTTTATAATATTTTCATTTATACTGTCTAATTTTAATTAGATTGATTTGTTGTTATATTTAATCAGGCATTATGGCTGCTGACAATGAAAATGCACAAATTCCACCACCTCCACCACCCACCTCCTCCACCTCCTCCACCTCCACCCACCACCACCTCCACCACCTCCACCACCATCAATTCAAGAATTAATTTTTGAAAAATTGCAACAATTAAGGGGCATTTCTGAAGTTTATATGAGAGTCCCTCGATTATCTGAGATGTCAAACACAATGAAAGAAATAATTAAAAACATAGAAACCCTCTCCTCACAACATAATGACTTTCATTCATGGCGAGAAGACATGAGATAATATTATGCATGTGGATTGTCCTATGATGATGTGAAAGATCTTGGAATAACCAAAGCCCAAATAGCCTCTTTATTTGTTAACCCTCGCACTAGTTTGCCAGTTAATGTTAATAAAACAAAACTTTCTATAAAATGGTGCACTCATATAGACATTATAGAAAACTTTTGGGATCATTGGTGTATGGTTTTTTTAAAACCACCAAACAACAATTGTGATATACCATTTTACTTTATAAAAAATTATATGTTGAGTTTGTGTTAGGGCATTACATGTCAATTACTTTGACATTAGACCCTTCCAAGGGAGGAGGTATGCCCCAGGATAGACCAGGGGCAGTTAGAGTAATACCCTACCCATATGTTCCCCCCCTCACCTTCCTCCCCACCTCCAGTATACCATCCAAATATTACAGATGAGGCCACAGACTATCCACGCTTATTCACTCTTTTGAGTGGTATTTTGTTTTGCATGCTTCAGTAGCTTAGCCACATTCTGTGAGGTTGGTGATGGCTCAGTGCTACTACATCATCCTCGTAGGTCCACATATTTTTGTACCCATACTTGCTCCATGTGCCGCCAACATGCTTGGGTCCTTTGTACAGCCTGCCAAGCATCCCTTAGACATTCTCCGATTATGACTTCCATGATGTGGACATTATAGATCAGATGTAGGGAGTGGAGCACAAAGCACAGAGTCCTCTCCCGCTAGAGAGGGGGACATTGGAATAGTGACACAGGTAAAATTTAAGTTGTGAATTCATAACTTGCATTTGTTTTTAAATGAATATTAATAAGAGATAGTATAATGTACTAATATTTATTTACATGGTCTATTTAACAGTTGATGTCCAAGGAGGAGCTGACAAATGTGACGGATAGCACCCTGAGGGCCATTTCATTTGGCCTGGACACGCACACAGTATATATTTTGCACTCACTCATTTACATTTATTTATTATATACTTTCTTGTCATTTGAATTGTCATTAATGAAATTATATAATAACTTATATGTTTATCTTATTTTCCTCATGTAGGAAATACCTAGTGCGAGTGAGGTGCAGCGTTGTCCAAATTATGGAAGTGCAATGTTGGATAAAGGGAAGGTAATTGAACTCAAATTTGATTGAATTAAGAATTTTAAGATCTTATACTGATTTTATAAATATATCTATAGATTGGTATCATAAGGTACTGCCATTTTTTTGATGTATAGAATTGTGAGCTATGTATCCGTTGTTGACAGACACAATGCCCAAAGTAACAATGTATTAAACACTTGAAGGGAGAGAGGTTGAAGCACCCAAGGAGGAGGTGTCAAAAACCTAAAGGAGATAAAGAAAAAAAGACTAACCTAAAGAAGTATGTTCATTTCATTTGTGGTTTGGTATTTATATGTTCCTACATCACAATTGCATGTCAACTTGGACACTTTTATATTTTTGTTCACCTATATAGATTGAAATACAAAAAATGGTTTGACGGGCCTTTGAGAGGCATATTCTAGAACTCCGACCCTTGAAGAGATCGATATATTTCAAGTAATCAAAGATTACAATTTTAGAGTTCAATTATAATTAATTCATTGATTTTGATGTTAATTATTCGATTTTAATTTATATAGTATAACTAATCTCAATTGTGGTTTGAATTTTTCTGTTTACCTTCGGGAGGCAACGAGTGCTTCCAAAGTATTCCGAATGACGACGATCCACCAGTAGTTTAGAATGAGATAGACATCTTGGCATGTAAATATTGAATAGATTGCCAAGATAAGGCCACATATTGTAAAATTTGTTTGAGTTGGTGTTGATGGCCATTTTGTATAAGGACATACACTCTGATTATTGATAATTTGATATATAGAAGTTGAAACTGTACCCTAATTGCCTCATGCATAACAATTAAACTCTTTTGAAAATTTGAACCAAGTGAGCAATGGCTAAATATCTTAAGATGTGCACAATAGACAAAAATACGGTTATATTACTTTAGGTTTATTCATATCACGATTACATTGATATTTCACATCTTTCAAAAAAAAAAAAAACCCAGCATTACTTCACATTGCTTAAGTAACAACTAGATGCTGATAGATGAAAAAATTTCAATTACAATATAGTTTTTACAAAGTCAACCTAAGCAGTTATGCAATTACTTCACAATACATAACTAATAATTAAAAATTTATTCATATTATTAATTACATTGCATTGCACATCTTTCAAACTCAAACCATTACTTCACATTGCATAAACATCCACTCCAAGCACCTATCCTTGATGTACCTGCCTTTTAGGTCAGTCAAATAAATGTTAGGCACCAATTTCAGTTAGTCTTGTCAGTCTAGGTGCCTATTCTCATCCATCATGCCACTCAAAACATCATTTTATATCCTCCCAGGCACCATTTTTACCTGCTGCTCACTGCTTCATGACTGCTAGGCACACTTTCAAAAGCCTCATGTCTCTAACTCACCTTCTAGTTAGGTGCATGTTTTGGCTAATGCTCTATAATAGACCTCTCCTTCTGCCACTTAACGTTGATAAAGCATAGACCTAGGCACCCTTTTATGTATGCTTTGATACTAAAAATGAATGCCAACTGACTTTTAGGTAACTTTTTCTCACTGTCATCTTTTGTTAAGTCCTATATTTCTACTATATCTACCATGGAATGCTTCTTAGCGGATTGATAAGTCACTATGACAAGATCAGATAGAAGTGACATACTAGAAAACTATGAAATGTGCAAGTATGAAAATTAAAATAAATAAAGAGTAGAACTTTATCTTTGAAGATACTTTAGCAGGTTGGAAACATGAATACCAATGCTACAAGTAATTTTTTCTTTCACTGCCAAGCAAAACACAGCATGCTAAAACATTCCAACACAATGACAAAGGGATGCCACACATATAATGGAATCATCTTTATATATACACTAACACATACCTAGACTTTCAAATTAAATTAATTAACCCATGCAAAAACAAAATCACAAGAACTCAAGAGCACACAAATTAGTCACTCACACACAAACTATAACCAAGCTAGCTTATGAGATTCAAGAGAATAGGTGTAATAAGAAAACCTTCATAGTGATTTAACTCCAAAAGTTGTTTTTGATCCACCAATTCACCAGAGTTTCCATCATTCTTTCCCTTTTCTTCATATTCCATAACAGGATATGGTTCTCTTTTCAACCCCTTTGCTCTACCCCTTTTCGTTTGATTTTGATCTTCTAGGTTCTTATTGTGTATGTTATTACTTGTATTTTCATTATTTTCCAGAGAGGGTGATGGTTCCTTCTTTGTTGTAGTTGGCCCCTCTTTTAACCCCTTTCTTTCCCATTGCTTTTACTAGCATAGCTTGTGATTCTATAGTCACTATCAGGTTGAACAAGAGGAGCAAGTAAACAAACATAATTTGCAATCTTTCCTTCCTTTATTTATTTCATTACCCCAGTTACTACTTTCAAATTTGACTAAAACATTATTCAAAATGTAGCGTATATGGTATAGTACAATGTGGCATGAAAATGAAACTCTGCTTCATACAATATAATAATCTACTTCAATTGGAGTCTAGTATAAAATATATTAAAGGAGGACTATATCTAATAAGAACAAGATATAGATTAATAACTTGGATGAATCACTTGTAACCAAACTCAGTAGCCCAAGGGAAGACTTTCCAACAACCCATAAAAATGTTCTATAATATCATGAAAAAAGTAAAGCATCAGTAAGTCAAAGCAGGGCAATAATTTTGGAGTTTTAAAGCATCAAAAGAACTTTGGGAAAAAATAGCTCAATAAAATACATCTTAAAAATTTGTTGTTTTGTACCTTTCAGAAAATAGTAACACTACTTAGCCTAATAATAATGAACTACTTAGCCTTAAATGTGTATTCATAAATTAAAATTGTCTCCTCCGCCAACTTTCATTAAGTCAAAATCATATTTATTTATTTGGTTTTCTTCCATATGGGAGTTGGTTACAGGAGGGATGTGACAATTATCTTATGTGATAATTATGTGGGATTTATTTTTATAATTATTGTAAGCATAAGGCTTCAAGGATTTTATTATATTGGATGGTAACAAGGCTCTTCATTCTTCTGTGGAGAGACATCATCTATAGCTACAACGGAGGCTTGATGCTTAGGTCTATCTGAACAATGTTTAGAAAAGTGACCAAACTTATCACACCTAAAGCATTGAATTTTTTCAATTCACAATGAAGGTTTGGACAATGAAGCTTTTTTATTTGGGTTGCAGATCAAACAAACTGAAAAAAGAGACAAG
>VDFB02358134.1:71631833-71918321 GCA_007258455.2 Sequoia sempervirens
TAAACTAGATATATTAACATAAACTATAAACTATAAACTATTTAAAAGTCATATATTAACCAAATAGTATATTCTAAACCAAATATATTAAAATAAACTATAAACTACGAATGAGATATATTGCATATGTTAAATCATATGTTATAAAGTCTTGACATTTTTAAAAATGCTATGCAAACAAATTAGATATCTGATTCAAATTGGATATCTGATTTAAATCCGATATCCGATATGTCTGACACAAAATTCATTTCCTAGGGAATAGGCTCGGGTTTGCTTTGGTATTTGGTTAGGAGATGCCAATCCTAGAAAGTCAACACAAAAAGCGTGTTTAACAGCTTACTTTGTTTTTCCGGACTTCGCCCATTTGGCTGAGGACTTTATTTTTAGCCAAAATTGATAAAATGAAAAGGGTTTGTAGAGGAGATTCTCAGTTTTTGCCAATATAAATTACGTTTTATTTTGAATTTAATAAGATTATTATTATTTATTTTCTATTAGAATTATGACTAAAGTCCTGATTGATAGGCTGATTGTAAAACATTTATAACTTTCAAAGCGGTATCATATTTTTTAATCCAAAACATGCGTCACATTCTATACTTTGCATAATATAGGATTAAAAAAAAAATTGAATTTCATGAAATTTTGACCAAGTTAAAGTGGTTAGACATACGAGTTTTTATATTTTTAAAAAGTTGTAATAAAAATTCATAATTAATTATTTACTTGGAAAAAATTACAAAAAATATCGTCACATCCGGACATGAGTCCTCTACTTACATCTAAAATCTCATAAAAAAAATATTATCATTTTATTATGGTTAGGGTGGTCAGACAGACACCTACTTCTTAATTTTTTCCTGAAATTTAAGTAATACTGCATTGAAATTTCAAATTTTCACCAAATAGATTTTGTTTTAAAAAAAATAAACCTAGTAGTTTAGAAACTACATTCAATTTCCCACATAATCTATTCTTACATGTTTTTGAAATAATAAAGGTAACTTATTCAAATTTTTACGTCAAGTTGCCTAACTCTAATTGTTCTGAATTTTCATTGCCACTTAAGGGCCTGTTTGGCCCATCATGATCCTGCACATACCCATGTACTATTGGGACAACCACACATGTACAAAAGACATGTAATATATGAGTTTAGACCATCTAGTTTTATTATTAAGCTAGGAGAATGAAAGTATAAAATACCTAAGGTATTTCCATCGAAATATGCATCTCAAATTATTATTAAATAGTGTAGGAATTTGATTGATCCAAATTAAGCTTTTGTATTACTAATGATTCAAACAAAGGAAACTAGGTTATTCATAGGTAACACTCATAAAAAAATCACAACACATCAACAAAAATAAATGGATGGAATATTAGAAGGCTATTGAAATAACTTCACTTCACCAACAAGAGTTCTAAAACATTGTCAAGTCCAACATTCCATTGATGTGATTCTAGCAACACCATTATCAAATGGGCCACTATATATGAGATCAGTTTTGGAGAATCATGAGATTAAAAAAATTGAAGATATTATCTAGAAGGGCTATATTTGACCAAGTTCATCACCAGGTGGGAGTTTGGTCATTTTAATAAAGAAAGATGATGAAATTTGGAAATTGTGCATTGATTATTAGGCCTTGAATAAGATCACTATTAAAAGTAGGTATCTAATCCCTCATATTAATGATCTCTTTGACTAAATAAGGGGAGCTAATTTTTTTAGAAAAATAGATTAAAAATTAGGATACCACTAGGTGCACTTAGTGTTGAACAAACACCAATAAACTGAGAGGAGGGTGAATCAGTGTATGAAAATTTTACCAACTAAAGCAACAAACAATAAATAAGATCACATATAAAAATCACACACATAAGAAGAAACCATAAACACATGGAAAACCCTAAAATGGAAAATTACAGTGAAAAAAGTTTCTTGAGTCTACTATTCAAATCCAGCCTCACAATTAAAAGTATTACATATGTTTTGTAAGAACCAACTTATTGGTACATTGAGATGTACAATGCAATGTTTTAAGGCACCAACCTCCAGGTACACTACATACCTAAGAAAATATTTTGAGGTACCAACCTCCAGGTACACTACACACCTAATTGAGCACCAACTCAATCTTTCTGAGGCACCAACCTCTACAACATTTTATGTTCATATATGATCATACTAGTTATTCTTCAACCTAAAATACACCTTTTCAATTCATAACTTGGAATCTCTTCCTCTAGTCTTCACTTCTCTCTCTTCACACTTCCAAGATCATCGTATTGATAGCTTTTCGTTTATCTCAATATTATCTACCACCAACCTGAAACATAATCAATTCAGTAACCTCTATGTATTCCCATAATCTACATTTACATATCCACTATAGACATGATATGTCAAAGTTATATTTTCAACATCCACTCACACTACCATTCTGACTAGGATAGTAACTATTTCAATAGTTACAAAAACCCTAACTACTTTTTAGTCCCTTGAAACTTTCACTTAATGATTTTGTAAAACTACAATTTAATTAGCTTCATCTCTATAACAACCCATAAAATTTTATCTTTTGGAAGTAGTCATTTGTTCACTTTGAATATCAGCCATTTATCTCACCTTTACTACCATGATATGATGGTCTTCATTCAGTATACTTTATCTTTAAAAAGAAAACCATTAGATAAAGTCTCCTTTAAATATCTTTTGTAGATCTATCAAGAAAATATACTATTTTTGGAGGAGCGATATTGAGCTATGTCATCATGGAAATGTGTGTTTTCATACCACATTTCTACCAAGCCAAAACAAAGACACACCATCCTTTCCATAGAAAAGGGGAAATATGCCAAATATCTCACAAATGTCATGTTGCACATGAATAATTATATTGCTAGTGTTTTCCTAGTGTGTCTTCACTTTGCACTTGTAGAATGAAATATGCAATACATAGTACCTTTACACTATAATCTCCTTTGGACACTTACCATGTTTTTGCATCATCATAGTCTTATCCTTGTCAAAGTGGATCAAATCAACTATGCCCCAACAATCATTGATCTCTACCATCTCTTGCATTGACCGTTGATTTTATCAAGAAATTTTCCTTTAACTTGAACATGCTCCCACTTGAAACATGGTATGATTCCATCATTCTGCAACCAAAATTTTGTGGCCTACTACAGGTCTTGGAGATATATAAAAAAAATTTGATCTGGGTATATGCAGGATCATCATGGAAAAATAAGGGGCCCCTTAAGTGGCAATGAAAATTCAGAAAATCAAAGTTAGGCCACTTGAAGTAAAAATTTGAATAAGTTATGTATATTATTTTAAAAATATGTAAAAATAGAATCTGTAGAAAATTGAATGTAGTTTCTAAACTACTAGGTTTACTTAAAAAAAAAATCTATTTGGTGAAAATTTAAAATTTCAATGTAGTAGGACTTAAATTTCAAGGAAAAAATAAGAAGAAGGTGTCTGGACCACCCTAACCACAATAAAATGATAATATATTTTTTATAAGATTTTAGATATAAGTAGAAGACTCATGTCCCAATGTGATGCATTTTTTTTTCTAATTTTTTTCCAAGTAAATAATTAATTATGATTTTTTATTACAAATTTTAAAAATATAAAACTCATATGTCGACCACCTTAACTTGGTCAAAACTTCATGAAATTCATTTTTTTTAATCCTATAGTATGTGAAGCATAGAATGTGACACATGTTTCAGATTGAAAAAATGTGATACCTTTTGAAAGCTATATATTCTTTTCAATCGGCCTATCAATCCAAACTTTAATCATAATTCAAATAGAAAATGAATAATAATTATTTATTAAATTCAAAGTAGAGCATAATTTATATTGGTGGAAAGCTGAGAATATCATTTAAAAACTCTTTTCGTTTCATCAATTTTGGGTAAAAAAAATTCGTTAGCCATAAGGAAAAGGTTTTAAAATCTTTGGACCTGCAACAAGTATTTATTCAAATATAAAACCGTTCCTCTCATCAATTCTCTGCAAACCCAAAAAATCATAAAATGGAAATCCACGGAAGAGTTTAGAGTTTTAAAGAATTCATAGTTGGTTTTTTAAAATTAGTTTTTAGTTAGTTAAATAAATCAATGTTTAAGTTTAAATTTTATTATTTTTAAGAGTTATTTTCTTTTTTTTACTTAATTAGAATTTTATTTTTATAATTGTGGAATGAAAATAGGAATAAATAATTAGGAAAATAAATAAATACAAAGCAATGGACCTTTACCAAGCATTTCTTAAGTTTTGAGTTATACTTTAAATTCTAAAATTAATAGTTAAGACATATATTAGAGATGGTATAATTGAAGAGGGAAAAGACAATTTTGGCATTAAATATTAGACTTAACATATAATTATTTGGGCACTTAATTAAGGAAGAACAAATGTGGGGATTGAAATTTGTTAATTGTTTCTATAAGATATCAATTAATCCAATGTCAACGATTAATTTTATGATAGGTGAGTTAATCTAGTTCATAGAAGCTATGAATGATCTTATAGGAGAATAATAGTTGTCTTAAGTTAAACTCACTACTTCTACAAATAATCTAGCTATATAAATTTGTTAATTATCTTTGAGTGATAAGATAGAACAATGTCGTCTCTCATAACAAATTAACTACTACTCTTTCGAAATAACCTTTAGAGATGAATAATTTGTGCGAAAAAGGTTTTTTTTAGTATGGATGTTATTTCATTTTGACAACCAATCTAACAATCTTATAAGACATCATCATTATTGTAAAATGTTATTTTTCTGCTCTATATTATCTAGATTGAATAGATTGTCTTCAAGCAGGAAGTAGAAAGTCATTCTTAGATTAAATTGTACCTACCTCCTCTTTGTATCTTATGATCAATAAAGATGCAATGTATTTCTTGAAAGCATACATTATCTACTAATAATATTATTGTGGTGATTTTCAATCACAATAATATTGTCCTTGGTTAAGAGTATACATGATAATAATGTTGACATTATGAGTAATGTCAATATCAAGTTGTTAGCATTGAAAAAATTATTTATGGAGTAATTTTGAGAATAAAATTATACATGTATTAGTAGATGGTAAATGATAAAGTTTATAGTTGGTAAAAATATTAGCAATAATAGTATATATATAGGTGTGAATAATTATGTTAAGTAAATTTAGAGTTGGTGATGTTATCTTTACTAAATATCAAAGCATAATATTAAATAATGGGTGGCATTAATATTGAACTTGGTACTTAAGAGGAAGGTATTGGAAAGTAAAATATTAATATAAAGTGTTAAAGGTGTGCCATATAAAAATGGCCTCTTGTCATTCTCATGGAATTTTAGGTCTTGTTTCATGATGTTTGGTCTATTTTGCTCTGATTTAATGATGTAATATGGCCTGAACATGCATATTTAGGTACTAAAATTCAAATTATGATGTCTTGTGAAGGTGTTGTGAAGTGTTGTAAAAAAATTCTATACTTTTATAGGCTCTATTCATACAATTTACCTAAAAATCACCTTTTCATCATTAATCAAGTCCTATTTTTAAGTGTCGTAAAGTATTGTAACAAAATTCCACACTTTTCTAGGCATAATTTCACTATTTACACCTTTCTTATGCTTTATTTGACCCATTTATGCCCTTATAAGCTTTAATTAAGTGCATTTTTTAATAAACTTGACAAATAACATTAAATAAGAATTAATTCCTGACACCCATTTTCAGGTCCTAGGTGGGACCAATTTGCCATGGGTGGCAAATGATTCCCCTTGGCTCCAAATTTAAATTTTTTAAAATTTCCTTTCAATTTTTTTTTCAAAATCTCTTGATGTTGGTCTGTGATGAGGTATTAATGGGTTAATAAGGCACACGATTGTATAAATAAGTGTTTTTACATCCATTTCAACCCCCATTCATTTAAGCATTCATCAAGTTCATTAATTCACTCAACCAATCATTCAAGCACTTTGCATCATCTAATCAAGCATCATTCAAGCATTTTAGAGCAGCCACAGATTCTAGAATCTTCATCAGACCTCCAAGTGCACACTGATTCAGTCCATTTCTTCTTTTTATACATTTATTCATTCTTAGTTCATTGTTTGCATATCACATTATGTTTTCCATCATTGCTTAAATCTTTAGTTTCACATTCAAATTCAATCATATAGATCACTTAATTGTATTTAATTCATTTAATTTAGCCTAAATAACATCACACATAACATAATTTAAATGAACTCTTTAGCATTTTTGGCCTACCTCTCCTTTTAGGTGAAAAACCCTAAAAGAGTTAGGGAGTCTTGTGGTGCCAAAAATCTATGGTTCATTTTGGTGAACCCACATTTTGAACACTTTTCATTTCTGATTTCATTTGCGTATTGCATCCTAGATACATTCAATTAGGGTATTGTTTTGTTCTTGCATTCTAGGGTTTCTCAAATTACATTAGTGAAACATTCATTTAGATTTCATTTTTGCATTGCATAGCATCATTGAAAAAATTGAAAATTTGGATTATGCATCCTTAATTGCCATCTAACAAGCATTAGAATCATTTAAAGATTTATGAAAAGCACAAAAAATCTCATAATTGCACTCATTCGCCACCTGGGTGAATCAGTCCACCTGCACTTTTTAAACAACATTTTTGGCATTTTTCTTTCATTTTCCTTCATTTCTATTTTTTGTAGTTACTTCTCTATTATAGTTAGCAGAATTTATGTTATTTGCATTTAGAGCTCCTAGATTACCTTGCATTTACATTCACCCCATCTTTTGTGCTACTTGTATGAGTGTTTCGTGCCCTATTGATAATACTTTAGTGAGACAAAGTTCTAGAATCACAGGCTCTCACAATAACACTTTCGTTGTGTACCTTGGGATCTCAAGAGCTCCTACTCCTAGTATGGAAAATGGTGCATTAGGCATTGAAAATACCACTTCTATTCCTTCACCTTTCCATCCAATGAATGTTGACACCCAAAAAAATTTCATCCCACAAGAAAAAAGTCATTAATATTCATGAGGATTTTGCACATTTACAACAAGAATTGTCCCTTGAAAACATTTCCACCACTGCCATACCCGCAATTGAAAACCTTCATCTCTTGATTGAAAGTGATGATGGCTTGCAAGTTATGAAGAGAATTTCTGAGATTTACAATAAACATTCCTCTTCTAATACCCAATCCACAAACATTTTTGTAAGCCAAGGAGGATTTCAAGTTCCTCCCCCTTCAACCATTGCATCCATACCAACTTATACCACCCCTCAAGTCACCACAAATTTGCAACAGGTTAGTCATATGGCTCCTTTCGCCATTCCAACTAGCATTCCTAGTTCTCTTGTGGCATCGCAAGTCCCCTCCACCACCTTCAGACCCCATCGTATTCCTTTCACTTCCCCTAACATCACCTATACTCCACCATTTTCCCTTCCACCTCAAACCACTTACCCTAACCCTATTCTTAGACAACTCTTTAAGACCGCTTCATCCATGCAACAACAACTTTCTGCCATCAGCCAAGGTCACAATTCTCCACCCACATATCATGTCTATAGCAGTCCCTTATCCTTAGAGATCTTACGAACCCTTATGCCACAAGGGATAGAAATGCCTTGATTTGAGAAATACAGAGGTAAAGGAGACCCTATCAACCATGTTAATGCTTATACAACTTTATGCAATGATTTTGTCCTTGATGATAAACTCTTAGCCAAAAAAATTCCAAGGACTTTGAAAGATACTACATTAGAGTGGTTTTCCAACTTGCCCAATCATTCCATTTGATCATTCAATGAATTGGTGGATTCTTTCATAAGTCACTTTAAAGTTCACATGACTCCTAAAAAGATGATGGCTGACCTCATGAGATGTAGACAAAACAAAGACGAAAAAGTAACTGATTTTATCTCATGATACCAGTCATTGTATGCTCAAATTGATGTCAAGATTCTTGATCCACATCTACAAAAGATGTTTATTGAAAAATTGCACAAAAACCTCTAGGATAAATTAACTATGATGAAATTCGCTTCATTTATGCATTTATGTATAACCTTATGTGACTATCACAACTCGATTTCTAGTCGAGGCTCAAATTCCACTTCTAACCGAACTGACAAATCTAAACCACAAAACCAAAATAACACACAAAACTTTTCCAAACCAAATAGAGGTTTTTAACAGTTCAATCTGCCTCCTCAACTGCAACCAACCCAACCTATTCAAAATCAAGTTGCAGTGCCTTATACCTATGGGGACCCAAAGAGACAATTTACCCCCTTACCCGATACCCTCCATAACACAATGAGCCAATTACTTCAACAATAAATGATTACATTGCCAACCATTAAACAACTTGATCCCACCTAAACTTTACCACCTACCTTTAAACCAAATTCTTGTTGTCATTTTCATCACCAAAATGGACATGACACTAAACACTATAAGCATCTCGAACATTTAGTTCAAGACCTCATTGATTTTGGTCGTCTATCCATTATAGGTGTTAATGGTCAAGGCAATAAGTCCGTTGCACCCCCTAACCAAAATTTACAAATTTTCACCAACTCCGTGCTTAAACACAATATTTCATTTATCAAGGCTAGTGAACCTTCAAACACTAATGTAATGAATGTTGATACAAATAGTGAAAAAAATGATCCAACTCCTAATGTTACCCAAGTTAATCCTATGGATGAACTTGTTTGTGTGATAGACGCTATCCCTCATAAGGGCCAAGCCAATAAATCTCTTGATATCACTTTTTCTGCTAAAGATATACTTCCAAAACTTCCTAATGGTCCTCTTTACATAGCCGGTAGAATCTATGATAAGCCCACCAATGGGAAATTATAGATCCCGCCTATGGTGAGAATGTGATCACATAAGAGTTTTTAGTATTACATGATCTCTATCAAGATGATTATAATAAACCAATTGCATGGATTAAGACATATACTGGTTTCACATGCCCTACAATTAGATCAATCATACTCCCATTACAAATAGGACCCAAAAGTTCAGATGTAACATTTTCTATCATTCCATAATCGAAGCAATTTCGTTTGCAGCTAGGCCACCCTTGGCTTCGCTCAATGAAAGCGATCCCATCAGTGGTTCACAAATGTTTGAAGTTTCCATATGGAAATGAAATATTTACCATACACCATAGTGGCTTTAATCCATTATCCTCTAAAGGTAATTTTTCCTTAGAAGCCTTTTGGCCTGAACCTAAGGAACCCATCACCCTTCGAAAGGACTTATTTTTCATAGCCTATCAAAATTTCAAAGCCAAATGAATAGATGAATTATCTCTTCGTAACATGTCCCCATCCACTTCCACTCCTCCTATCATAGATGAAACCATGCTTCAACCTGAGTCTGACATTGAGAAAATGATACAACCACCCTTACACACTTTCCCTCCATCATTTAAAATACCAAGAGAAAATGACACCAACCATGTCATGCCTCCTCACATTAAACAAGTGTATAAAGCCAAAGAGAAAGTGATTCATCCATCCTCTTTTGTTTCTTTTGTTCTTCCCCCTTGGGAGGCAGAAGAATCTATGATGACTCAATCCACTCTTACACCTCAACAACTTCAAAATAAAACTAAAATAAATCACGGTGCTAGGGAATGTAGGTGTTATCATCATCTCCTCGCTCATCAGTCTCACATGGAAGAAAATAAAGAAGATCAACCTCCACCTTTGATAGAAATAATAGATGATCACCCTCCTCTTTTAACCTGTGACAAGATACTCCAGTCCAAACTTCACAACAAACTGAACTAATCCAACAATCACAACTTTTGATACATCCTTCCTTGGAAATCACACTTCATCCTCCCATCATCATCAATCTTGATGATGATGATGATGATGTGACGATAGAAAAAATAGATGAAGAAGTGTGCAATGATCTAAACTCTTTATTTTCATCTACCCTAAGCTTAAATGATAAATCTTGTCAACCAAGTGAAGAACCTAGTATGACTCCTAGTTCGCCACTTGCAATTCTTCTTCTAGATAGTCAATTTCCCACGCACTATACTAAACATGATTGAGAGGCGGGTGACTTGTTAGATGGTTGACTCACATTCGCCTAGCTAGCATTTTTTTATTTCTCTTTTTTTGTCCTTTGGCACCTTCATGTGTGTATTATGTTCCCCCATAACGTTTGTTTTATGTTCCCTCTCTTTGTAAACTTCCTCTATTTGCACTTCTATTCTTCTATATGTCATTCTTTGTCTTTTTCATTTGGGTATGTGCAAGATCATGATGGTCCAAAAAGTGGTGATATGATGGGTATGTGTAGGGTATGTGGCTAATGACTTTTCTTTTACCCAAAACTAATGAAATGAAAAGGGTTTTTAAAGGAGACTCTCAGTTTTTCACCAATATAAATTATGCTTTGCTTTGAATTTAATAAATAATTATTATTCATTTTCTATTTGGATTATGACTTAAGTCCCAATTGATAGGTTGATTGAAAAACACCTATAGCTTTCAAATGATATCACATTTTTTGAATCCAAAACTTGTGTCACATTCTATATTTTGCACACTATAGGATTAAAAAAAAATGAATTTCATGAATTTTTGACCAAGTTAAGGTGGTCAAACATACAATTTTTTATATTTTTTAATTTAAGTTGTAATCCAAAATTCATAATTAATTATTTACTTAGAAAGAAATTACAAAAAAATATGCATCACATTGGGACATGAGTCCTCTACTTATATTTAAAATCTTGTAAAAAATATTATCATTTTATTGTGGTTAGGGTGGTTAGACAAACACCTACTTCTTATTTTTTCCTTGAAATTTAAGAAATACTCCATTGAAATTTCAAAATTTCACTAAATAAATTTTAAAAAATAAATAAATCTAGTAGTTTAGAAACTACATTCAATTTTCTATAGATTATCTTCTTACATACTTTTGAAATAATATAGATAACTTATTCGATTTTTTATGTCAAGTTGTCTAACTCTTATTTTTTTGAATTCTTTGCCACTTGAGGACTTGTTTTTTCCATGATGATCCTGCACATACCCATTTTTATTTTGTGTTCTCCTTTTGGGGATGATGCAAGGCATTGAGACTGAAATGTCTCCTTTATGTTGACCCAAAATCTATTTTCTTTTCTTTTAGCTTTTTTATTTCCTTTTCACTTTTGTTTTCCTTTTGGGGATGATGCAAAGCATTGAGACTGCAATGTCTCTTCCATGTTGGCCCAATCAGTCCTCTTTTCCTTTTCCTTTTTTTTCTTTTTCTTGTGTTTTTCCTTTTAAGGGATGACACAAGGTGTTGATACCACAATCTCTTCCATGTTGACCCACTTGGTCCTCGTTTCCTTTTCCTTTTTTGTCTTTTTCTTGTGTTTTTCCATTTTGGGGATGACACAAGGCATCGAGACTAAAATGTCTCTTCCATGTTGACCAAAAATAGACTTTCTTTCTTTTTCTTTTGTTTTTGCTCTCTTTGTGTCATTCTTCTAGTTCTATGTGATTTGGGGAATAATGATAGTTTCAAGCTCTTTAATCAAAACTTTGTAGTAGCTAACATACTGACCCCAAATCCATAAATCCCCTATGTGTTTGGTGTGATCTTTTTTGGGGAGCAACTCCCTTTCTTTTGTTTTTGTTTTTCATTGACATAAGGGTATGTGTAGGATCATGATGGGCCAGAAAGTGGCAATATGGTGGGTATGTGGTTGACGACTAATTTTTTACCCAAAATTGATGAAATGAAAAGGGTTTTTAAAGGAGATTCCTAGCTTTGCACCGATATACATTATGTTCTACTTTGAATTTAATAAGTAATTATTATTCATTTTCTATTCAAATTATGACTAAAGTCCTAATTGATAGGTTGATTGAAAAACATCTATAGCTTTCAAATGGTATCACATTTTTTGTATCCAAAACATGTGTCACATTCTATGCTTTATATTCTATAGGATTAAAAAAATAAAAATTGAATTTCATGAATTTTTTACCAAGTTAAGGTGGTCAGACATACAATTTTTATATCTTTTAAAAAATTGTAATAAAAAATTCATAATTAATTATTAACTTGGAAAAAATTTATAAAAAAATATGCATCACATCTGGGCATGACTCCTCTACTTATATCTAAAATCTTATAAAAAAATATTATCATTTTATTGTGGTTAGGGTGGTCAGATAGATACCTACTTCTTATTTTTTCTCTGAAATTTAAGTGCCACTGCATTGAAATTTCAAATTTTCACCAAATATTTGTTTTCTTTTTAAACAAAGCTAGTAGTTTAGAAACAACATTGAATTTGCTACAGATTCTATTCTTACATATTTTTGAAATAATATAGATAACTTATTCAAATTTTTACGTCAAGTTTCCTAACTCTGATTTTTCTAAAAAAAAATTCCACTTAAGGGTTTTCTTTTTCCATGATGATCCTGGACATACCCATAATGTAGCCTAACTTAGAAACATATGACTTGGCATAGGGCTTTCCAAGTTAGCTCTCATGTCTTATTTTCTTTTTGCATTTTTCCTTTGCTACTTTAAAGTAATTGCTCAAAAAATGATGTGTAGCAATTCCTTTAAAGTGGGGGGCATACATTACCATTAATTGATTTGCAATCTTGGTTATTACTACATCCTTGTTGTTCATATGATGTGTTCATCACTTTGTCGATGACATTGGATGTAATTTCCTTCATAAGTGTGATCTATCTTAGCATATTACATTCCTCATAGTGGCCTAATGCGATGCACTGCATCCCCTAAGTTGTGAATATTTTATATTTTGATTAGTCCTCTTTTGGAGACATTAGACACAATGTTCCCTAAGTTACAAACCTTGCATGAACTTAATAAGACTCCTTTGAACATATTTTTCATTTTTCCATTTTACATTTTACATTTTTGCCACCTTACATAACGCAACTTGCATGCCTATGGTACCTTCCTTTTTGTTCATGATTTCTAAGCATATGGAGCTTTGTTTGTCTCATGAAGCATGGACCAATATTTTCCTTTGTGTCACCTTATTGAAGTTATCAGGACGTATAACTTTAATATGGTTGTGTGGGAAGCCTATCTAGTGGCACAACTTATCCCATAGCCACCTTTGCATTTGTAGGTACATACCAACTAGCGTATGTATCTTACCTTTTGGGCCTTCTCCCCTGGTGGACTGCCATGTGTCTTGTCACCCCAAAGTGAGTATACATTATCTTTTTCTCACAATCAACTTAGATCTAATCCATAACAAGTTGGATAGACGATCAAAGCTTCATTCGATTCTCTCTTTTCAACACTTGTGTATTCCTTTATTCTTATGCTTAGTTTTCCATGGGATCTTCATCTTGTGGGCTTGATCATCCCTCTCAATCATTTGCATTCCATATTGCTGACATAAGTACATTTGAACCCTTCTCTTGATGTTTGTGGATACTTTAGTGTGAGTTTGAAGTAGGTTCATCCTCTCACTAAAGTGGGGGATAAATGTGCTATAGAAAAATGGCCCCTTGTCATTTTTATGGCCTTTTAGGTGTTGTTTCATGATGTTTGGTCCATTTTTCTCTGATTTAATGATGTAATATGACTTGAAGATGCATATTTAGGTACTAAAATTAAAATTATGGCATCTTGTGAAGATGTTAAATGTTGTAAAATATTTATACACTTTTCTAGGCTCTGTTCATTACAATTTACCTAAAAATCACCTTTTCATCAGTAATCAAGTCTTATTTTGAAGTGTTGTAAAGTCTTGTAACAAGATTCCACACTTTTATAGGCATAATTTCACTATTTACACCTTTCTTTTGCTTTATTTGACCCCTTTATGCCCTTATAAGCTTTAATTAAGTGCATTTTTTAATATAAACTCAACAAATAACATTAAATATGACTTAATTCCTGACACCCATTTTCAGCCTAGTTGGGACCCATTTTCCATGGGTGGCGAATGAGTCCCCCTTGGCTCCAAATTCAAAAAATTTAAAATTTACTTTCAGGTTTTTATTTAAAATCACTTGATGTCAGCCTGTGATGAGATATTAATGGGTTACTAAGGCACAAGACTATATAAATAAGTGTTTTTACATCCATTTCAAACCCCCTTCATTCAAGCATTCAATCTCCTATATTCTTGCATCACATTCAAGCATCTTACAACATCAAATCAAGCATTTTGGAGCATCCATTGACACAACATTAGATTTTCATAAACAAGGGTTTGGTAAGTTGATAGCATTTGCATGTTATTTCTTTATCATTCTCTTTCATTTCAATATTTTATTAAGGGTTAGATTACCAAAGTGGGATTTGACCAAGGTAAACCCCTATTTACTAATCCTCAACAATTTTTCCCTCTTGTATGTGTGTTTGCAGACTTTTATGTGCATATTTAACAAGCATTTAGGTGTTGAAGAGTGGTCAACAAGTCAAATAGGTGCTTCAAGTCAAATGAGTCAGTTTTCAAGCTTGGAGAAGGTATTCTATGTGTTTCCTACATAATTGACTTCGACAACCTGACAAGCAAACATTTCTAGATCTGGAGTTGCAAAGTTATCTCATGATTTCTCAAATTTTTGGGAGAGGATTGATTCACCACTAATGGTGAATGAGTCCCACCTTAGGACTGAAAATCTAGGTTTTGTCAAAATTTGGATCCCGACAGTCAAAAACTGGTTCCCAACAATTTTCACCACTAGAAGACTAATTCGCCACCCTAGGTGAATGAGTCCCATTGTTGATTTTCTATGATTCCATATTGTATTCCATAGATTCAATAACCTTCATCAGACCACTAGGTGCACATTGATTCATTCCATTTCTTTCAGTTCTACATTTATTCATTCTTAGTTCATTGTTTGCATATCACATTATGTTTTCCAACATTTCTTAAATCTTTAGTTTCACATTCAAACTCAGTCATATAGATCACTTAATTGTATTTAATTCATTTCATTTAGCCTAAATAAAATCACACATAACATAATTTGAATGAACCCTTTAGCATTTTTGGCCTACCTCTCTCCTTTTAGGTGAAAAACGCTAGAAGAGTTAAGGTGTCTTGTGGTGCCAAAAATCTACAGTTCAAAAGGTAATATTATTATAATCTTTATTTATCAAGAAAAAAAATGTGTTGATATTAGCATTTCTAGTGAATATAAATATTAAAGTGGAATGTGAAGAATAATGGTAATCAAGATACTAATACAAGTGTTATCATATTCATTGTGATTAGGGATATTTTATATTCATCTTTTCATTAGTATGTTGTTTCGATTATATAGGAAAAATAGGTTTTGAAAGGACCTGAAACCATTTACATCAAGTTACATCAAAATGTTGTTAAGAAAAGAAAAATTCACAACTAAAGCACTAGCAACAACCAACAAAAAAAAATAGCCACATTGAAAAAAAAAAAAGTGAAACAAAAAAGGTAAAACAGACCAAAAAAAAGAGAATTACTTTATATTTTTTCAGAGTATTGGCCACCTCAATCTCTTGATTATAGTGCAAGTTAACCATATTCATCAATGCTTGTTTTTATTCTTCAAAATACTTCCTCATACTACCCATTGTTCTTGTGCATGGGCCTTTAGATTCCTCTTTTACACTCTTTTTACCGTTCGCCTTGGAAATCTAGTCCTTCTCATACATCTCTGCAAAAATGCATTTGATCCTCTCACATTTGGTTCATTTTGTCAAGGATTACCTTAAGAGAATCCGCAATATTTTTAATAGACATATGGCTAATCTACAAGATCTTTTTGATATCCTCATTAGTTTCCTTGATCTTTCCCTCCAACTCACAAAGGTGGATTTCACACTTAGCTTTGGAATAAGAAAAAGATCATTCTAGATCCACCATCCTCTCAATGAGAAATTCTAAGGATGACCCTTTAGGCTGATTAGGCAAATTCTCCTTCAAGCCTATGATTTTAATGCTCACCTTATTAAACTCCTTCATCACCCATTTGGAAAGTTTGAAAGTACATGTGGTGTCAATTCTAGCCATATCTAGCAACTCAAACATATAAGTGTTATCATCATCAAGATAGAGAAATCCTCAGAAAGAGGATTAATATAATTTGTTATTTTGGATTCTTACCTATAGTCTCCCTCACACTCTTCTCAGCCAAAGAATCCTCAAAAACCTTTTCTCCATCATCATTGGCATCATGAGCAGGTGTCTACTAAGCAACATAATCTTCCACAACAATGACATTGTCTGTAGTATCCTTCACTTATTCTAGTTCCTATTGCTTACCCTTCACATACCCTTTAGAATATGACCTATGCACCTTAGCAATTTGTTTCAAACCCTATGATGAATTACCAAATGTGCATAGTTCTTTGAATGAACTGAATTCTCTTCCTCATCCTTCAAAGAATCTTTAGAATCTAGACCATGCAACTTAGACTTCATTTTGGTTTCCCATCATTGATGCCCAACTTTTTTCTATGCAGAAACATCCTCTCTCTGACAATGACCCACCAAAATCTATCCCATGAATGAACAATTTCTTGACAGGACCCTTCTTCTTCAGTGTCCTCCTCTTCCCTTTTTTAGTGGGAGAGTTAAGAGGGGATGAGGAGACAACAATAGTGTTGTCTTCATCCACCTTTCACTCTTCATCCCCATGACCATCATTATCTAAACCGATAGAAAATAGTCTCAAACCTCCAAAGAGGAGAGAAGGAAAAAATGGCAATTATGAAACATGTAAATTATGTTTGAAGTGATTAAGCAGACTAAAATGATTCCTTAAGATAGAAAAATATTGACCAATGAGGGTTACATACCTCATTATAACATCCACTACATCATCCCAAATGTGCATAAGAGAAAGACACTCATAGCCCCAAGAGGGAAGTTTCATCAGGTCATCTTTCTTATTGCCCTTAAAGAATTGATCCATTGCATCTTCATTACTTTTCCTTTCTTTTTAGAATTTGTACCCCTCTATCGATAAGCTAGTAATGAAGGAAATGAAATCTTTAGTGATGTTAAATTCAATGTTGTCCATGTTCAAGCAAATTTTATGTCATTAGCAAAAGAAAATAATAGAGGCTTCATGGTCAAAAGCATGAAATGTCTTCAAATAAGGCATGAAATGCCCATTTTCTAGAATCTTGTAGAATTTGCATTTGTTCTTACATTTGTCATAGGAGATGGGTTCAAGCCCGCTCCTATCCCTACCCATTTTAGTAATGCCAAAGAATAGTAGAAAATAGAGCCCATCAACACTTTTGAAAATTCAAATGATCTCAAGATTGGGCCAAACACAATGCATAATGTGTGTGTAATGAAAAGGAGATATAATTACCTAATCATCTTGTAATAATTTTTTATCCCTCTCGGGAAGGGATAAGTACTCTTCCCATGCCTTGAAATTAATAAGGCTAAAAACCTCATTTGCAATGAAATATGCTAGGGAATTTCCTTCCCTATAAGTATGAGAGACATTGGCCTCTTCAAATGACCTTAACACCATGATATAATCATTAATAAGTGACTCAATCATCCAGCTCAGATTCTGAATTCCATTCAAACACTTGAAAATGTTGAGGGAGTCACCCTCAACCCAAAGTTTAGAAACACCCTTCTCCAATGCAACTTTGATGCTGGTGTAAGCAGCTCTCAACCTCAAAATGATGATTAGTATGTTGTTATGATCATGTGTGGTTGACATTTATTAGTTTCTATTCATGTTCTTACAAAATAATGGTGGTTGTGTATTGTTTAGTTGTGAAGAAATTGTGGCATGACACTTTGACATCAGTGATGGCAACACCTTTCATACTCCCTGAAATGAAAGAAAAATGGGTTAGGATGCTTTCGAATGGTTTAGGACATAAAGCACACCCACTTTCCAATTTCATTCAAGGATAACCCTAGAGATCTCAACGCAAAGGAGAAACAGATCTTGCAATAGGGTTTTCCTAGAGGTTGATTGTAAACTAATGAGGGGTTCACCACCAAGCTAGGGCTTGGAAAGATAAATGCAATGCAAGATGTAATACTAAATCCTAATTCAATGCAAAATTTAATCAAATGACCTAGAAATGCAAATAAAATAGAATAACAAGTTGTGAGATGAAATGTGTGCACCTAGAAATCTAAAAGAGATTGAATGAGGCCCTAAAATGCTGGTGATGGCACTCTCAATTTTGCAAATTTGAGATGTCCATTTCAAAATTTTGCCTCTACACTTTCAGAAGTGCACTCAAGAATTTGTCCAAATGACCTATTTTGGAGGGTCATATTTTAGCTTTTTGATTTTTAAGAAAAATCCCTTTGTAGACACAGTCATGTGTCATATGTGGGTGTACATGTAAATTTTTAGCTTCCTATGATGAGTTTTGTCAGGGTTTCGAAAAGTGAAGCTAGAGGGTTTTGACACTTTTTTGTTGTTTGCAAACCTTTATTTCTCCAAAGTAGCCTCTCGTTTGAGCTATCATTTTACAGCCAGATGATCGTCATGGGAAAATGATTTTTTTCTGTATTCTCCATGCCAAAATGATCTTACATGTCAGTTTTTAGGGCCTCACGAATTGATTTGTTATTTTTAGCAGATCAAAACCAAATGCAATTTCTCCTCTTTTGCATCTGCATTTCCTGAAACCTTTTTGAGAGGCTAGCTTTCAGCGTCTATCTTTTGATGGGAGATGATTCATGGAAATTCATTTTGTACACATGTTCTCTATACCAAAATGAGATAGTATGTCTAGTGGAAGCTTGCCAAAAGTTGATTTGATATTTTTGCAATGAGGTGATCTCTTCAGTTTTAATTGGTTCAAAACAGCTATTTGTTGCAAAAAGTTCAAGTAAGCAACTTTGACAGCGAATATCTTTCACCTCGTGACTCCCTTTTCCAAGCCGTTTGTTGTATTTCATTATAAGACTGAATTTCTACAAGCCTGCAAGTTTTTATGGCTTCAGGACGCCATTTTCCCAGTTTTCAAAGGCGATTCCAAAGCCAAATTGACCAGTTTGACCATTTTGCAAATGTGCTTGAAAGTAGATTTTAATGAAAACCCATTTCATGTTTTCGCTCTAGATGTATTCAGAGGTTGTCTCAGATCAATTTGGGTGGAAAAGTTGATTCAAAAAAATTTTATTTTTAGTTGGGCCACATGGGGCATGACATGCTTTGCACTATTATGATGTTTTAAATGTTGCAAGGATTGAATGAGAATATACTACCACTTTGCTTAGTGTTCTCTTGCAACAAAGACAACAAATGCAAATGAATTGAGCACATATGAGGCATGTAACTTGTCTGGCCAATTGAATCCAAGACTTCAATGTCACAAAGACACAAAGAGTTGATGCCTCACTTGAAGTCACTATGGGCTAGGTTCACAATATTGTTTTATTTCACTAGGTTGTTTGAACAACTTGATTGCTTTAGTGGAGAACATGAAAGAGATAAATGTGAAGAACAACATGGAAATAAAAATGGATAAATGGTTTTGAGCAAGAGAGACAATTGAAAGAGATTCCTGAGTGTTTGCAATTTCAATGCAAAGAGAACACCCATCAAAGCAAAGAGGTTTATATGAGGTACGACCACGCTAGTTGTACAAGGTTGATCTAATACAAAGGGGATGATATCATAAACAAAGCATGCAAGAAGCTTTCTTTGAAAAACTCTCAGATAAAACAGTTTCATAGAATATCAAATGCAAAGCACTAAGAATGGATGCGCGCAGCAGTGAAAGCACAAAATAGACACACAATGGATTTATTTGAAAGCCTTTTGAAGCCTTCATATCAAAGGAAATGAGGACGTAGCATTGGAATGGATATGGGAATCCATCAAAACATGTAAGAAAAGGCCCTAGAAACGTGAAAAAAAATGCAATCAATAGATTTCTTACGCAGCAAAAGAAATCCATGAAGGAGCCCGCGCTAACATAAAGGATAGAGGCACACACATTGAAGGTAGAGTGCCCTAAAGAATGTGGTCTTATGCTACACCAAAGGAAGCCTACAAATGGATTTGATCTGTTGAGAGGATTTAGTAACTTTTAACCAAATGTGGTCTCATTGGGTGCCATCAACATTGAAAAGGGAACACCATAATGCCAACATAGTGAACAAATGGATCTACTAAAAAGTTTAGAAAATTTTAGTGAATGCAGCAACATGGAATGTCACCTAGAGTATGCAACGATGGGATTTGCTGAAAATAATTCAATGACTCTCAAGAAAATGCAATTGGCAACTATAAATAGCGAAGGAGCTGAAGAGACCAGGCCTAAGGAGAATGCATCGAAGTGAAATACCCTTGATTTGCTGACAACTACAAAATACGCACTAAGGAGGATGGGGCAACGCCATTTCACATATGGAAGCCATGCACTGAGGAGGAAAGAAGCTAACAGTGATAAAAAAAATGAATGCAAAGGGGCACACCATATAAATGTATTTATTAAAGGGCCTTAGAAACTTGTAAGCCAGTGCGTAATGAGGAATGGGACCACCATAACTTGCATGATATGCACAAAATGTATTTGTTGAAACACCACTACTGTAGCATATGCACTCCAAAGCATTTGTTGAAAAGGCTTTAGAACCTTTTAAACAGTGAAAAGCCACACACCCATCAAAGCTTGAAAATTGTAGGGAATGTTGTGAATGTAGGTGGAACACCATTATAAGGCACAATAGATATTTTGGAAAGACCATAGAAATTTTAAAAAGCCATGTAGCCAAGCAAGGTAGGGTCAACCATCAAAGCACAAAGGGTTGTGACAAAGACCCAAAGTGTTTGTTGCCTCAGATGTTGCCGCCATAGCCAGAGGAAATTACAGAGCAATGTGAGTAGAAATAAAAGAGACTAGGGAAAATGCTAGAGAAAATGAAGATACAATGGAGGAGAATAAGAGTTGAAAGCAACTAAATCCCAGCCCTTCCCCGTTAGCTCACCACTTTTAATTGCTTGATGGTTATTTCCGTGGGATGGATGAGAGGAAGGTAAGTAAACGGTGTTGCCCCATCAAAAATTTAATGCATGTGCATAGTTTAAAGGAATATAACTTCAAAATCAAAATGAATGCAAGATTAAATCTCAGCCTCACCCCACTGGCTCACAGATTTAAAGTGCTCATAGGCTAAATCTCGCGAGATGAGTGTGAGTGTACCACGTGGCAAGAGTGGACCCGAGTAAAGGCTTCCATGAGCAGGTATGTTTGCAACACATGGGTAAAATATTTTAAAGATCCTGATGAAAATAAGAACATAACATTTAATTAAATTTTTGTGCGAGGGAAATCATGTGGTGGACCCGCTTGAATTGTGTCTTACGGTGGGTAATAGTTTATTTTAAAATGTTTTCCCAATAAGGTGACGTGAAGTTTTAAAGAAAGGAAAATATTTTTAAATGTATAAACACCGGTGAAACCTTTATTTGCCCTGTGAATCTCTCAAAATGTTTTCACTTTAGTGAAGTGAAATAAAATAATATGGAGGAAATTTCTTAATGAAAAAGTGAATTTAATATTCACTTCGTGTTGGGCAATGAATAAAAAATGGAGTGGGTAAAATATTTTACCCAAATGAATGTTAAAATGTTTTCAATATTGATATTCACGGATGAAGTGAATCCATTCACTTTGTAAGCAAATATTAATATTTGTTGGGAGGAAAAATATAGTTGTAGGAAGGTAATGAATAGAAAACGAAAGTTTTCACGAGCAAGCAAAGTAGAATTATTTTTCACACAGCTGCTAGTAAAATGGAGAAATTCATCACATGGTGATTTTTTTGTTGCTTGGCCACTATCAGGAAAGGAAAATAGAGAGGTAAATTCAGTTGGAGAGAGAGGAGAGAGTATTGAGTAGATTGTTGATCAATGGTGATGGATGCTTCCAGATATCTTCAACAGATTCTCTTCTGTAGTTTTTTGTTTCCTTTTTTTCTTTTTCTCTTTTGATGGTTCTAATTTTGGGGTTCTAATTGCTGAAAGCTCTGCAAGTTAGGAAGAAGCTCTAGGTAGATTATAAAGCTAGGAGGATTGTAATTAAGTTATTAAATCTGAAGTGTGTGTTCTGAATTGTCCTTTTCATGTGTATTTTAGCTGATAATTGTCTCTATTTTTGAAATGTAGTGCTCTTTTGGGATTCAATAATAAAGTTATCTGAGCTCTTTCATGTACAATGGTTGCATCTCTTATTGCCTTATGCTTATTGAATAATGTAATTGCTTTAATAAATCACAAGTTGTGCTTATTATTGTCTATTATTTAGGGAGTAGTGTAATTACTTCAGCAAGTGTGACAGGAGTGTTGTGTTTTAGGTGGATTTGTAAAGGATTATTATCAGATGAAACTTCAATGGTCATGTTGTCATAATTTGATAATAGTTTCAAAGATCTTCAGAACATGTTCAACATTTTAGGATGAAATGCCTTTTTATATGACTCCATAGCCCATTTTTTGGTACTAGTCAAGTTTTCATGCTTTTGTTGTTTTCAGCTTGGTCCCAATTCTTTAAATCGTAAATCATTTTAATTTTGTATGCTGAGTTTTGTGTTTGTCATGTTCTCCATGCTTGTTAGTGAAATTTACTCAATGTCTTAGCCAATATTGAGTGATATTTTGTGTTTCTCAGCATAATTCTATAAGAGCATTATCTATTAAGCAATATCATGTTAATTGTATGTCTAGATCTTTAGGTGTTGTTGAAGGGTCACCCCCTAGGTCTTACAGAGTCTGAAGTGTGGGGGAAATTTGTATTGATTCCATTTCTTGTTAGTTAGCCAAATCAACCTTTGAGTTTGAGCATAAGACCTTGGCTAAGTCTTTAGCATTCAATTGTTCTATTGATATTTGGAACACCAACAGCTAGAAATTTAAACTTTAATGTCTATTGGGACTCATACACCAAGCTAGGCGAACCGGTCCCAAATTTGGGTTTTTGTCCAAAAATGAAAATCTGGCAAATGGGTATCTGAATTTGTAAAAATATGAATTTTGACCTCAATTGGGACTCATGCACCAAAAGTGATGAATCAGTTCAGTTAGGGTTTTTTGAAGCTTTAAAGTCTGAATTTGGTCTTCAAGGTCTACTTTGTGCTTCCAAATTGATTCTCAGATAATTTGAAACCCTAATTTGCAACCTGTAGAAGTTCTCCAAGTATCTCCAATGCAAGATGACAACTTTGACAACTTTAGGCACTTTACAATTTCTCAAAACTTTCTCCTCAATATATCTTCAATCTAAACCTACAAATCACATAGTTAAGAGAGAAAAAATGTTTTTTTTTAGTGGATAAACGTTTGTCTTGGTCAAACCCCGTTTTGGTAATCAAACCTTGAAATGAAACAAGATAGGAATGGAGAATGATGAATGAACAAAATATGATGTTGCAACTCACCAAACTCTAGCAATGAAGTGTTGTAAAAATGTATGATCTAGTTCCAATGGATGTATATCTTGAATCTTGCTCAAATGTGATAGATTTTACACGGAATGCTAGCTTGAATCATAAAACCCTATATCACAATTGTTAGCTCCAAAACAGACATGATGCATGGAGACTTTGACATGATTCTTGATGCTTGAATAATGCTCTAAAATGCTTGATTATATGCTCTTGGAGACTCTTGAATTCTCTTGTAAACACTTGAATGCTCTTGTGAACTCTTACTATAAGGATGCTCATTCAACTTGCTAGGTATAAAATGAGTGAAAGAAACTTGCATTTATACTTAATTATGCAATAATTCCTAAAATTAAAACACTACAAGCCAACATCAGATCTAGGAGGATAAAATCCCACCAAAAATTTGAATTAATTTTGATTTTTTTCCACATGAGACTCATTCACTCAAGGTGGAAAATGTGTCCTATTAGGCATAATTTATGGGACCATTTTTAAAAATTCTTAGAAAGGTGTGAAACTAGGTTCGAGACCCAAAAACCTAGGTGGGACTCATTCACCCAAGGTGGTGAATGAGTCCCAAATCACTAAATCTAGGCCACACAAGCTAAAAATAGTTGAATTATGATTGGATGTCAATTTGTGTTGAGATTATCCTTGAAAAGATGCATTAAATGAGGCTTGTGGATGCAAAATAAGGCTTTAGTTAAAGCATAAATAAGCCTAACTATTTAATAAAACCATAGAAAAGTGTAAAAGTGTATTACAAGACTTAACAACACTCCAAATAAGGCACCAAGAAGTTCATTTAGTTTACAAGGACCCAAGACCTAATGTGAATATGTTAGACATATTACAACACCAAATCAAGGCCATGTTAGGGGGAACCCTTTTCCATCATTACACTCCCCCATTTCTGCATCATTACATCATTCACCATGCATACTATACTCTCCCTCTAACACCAATGAATGAATCATACTCTATACTCTCCCCTTTTGACATCAATTACAAAGTGATAAAGTAGGGATAAAGAATTACTTTATTATGTTCCCCCTAAAATAATAAATTTTGTATTGAAGGAGAGATAGAAGAAGGAACAACACCTAATTTCTCCTTGATCTATTCAAATGACTCCTTGATAAGGGGATTTGTTAAAATGTTGGTCAGTTGATCTTTTGTAGCAACATATTCCAATTTGACTTCCTTTTCAACAACTTGTTCTATAAGAAAATGATACTTAATGGACATGTGCTTGGTTTTGGAATGCATAACAAGATTCTTTTGAGATATTTATTGCACCAATATTATCACAACAATAGTAACTAGCCCATCAAAAAAATTCTTAGTATCTTGCAGTGTTTGTTTCATCTACAACACATGAGTACACCAAGATATAACAATAATATATTCATCTTCAACTATTGATAAAGAAACTAACTTTTGTTTCTTACTTAATCATTCTACAAATCTATCTCTTAGAAATAACACACCACAATTAGTGCTCTTTCGATCACACACAAAACCAACCCAATCTACATCAATGTATATAGTCAATGTGAATCCGTTACTAATAAGATAGCATAGACCATATTCTAATGTGCTCTTCAAGTATCTAAAACTCCTCTTCATAGATTTTACATGTGTCTCCTTAGGAGCAACTTGAAATGTAGAAACCATGTAAGAAACTTGCATGATATTAGGTCATGTTGTTGTATAATGATTGATCTACTGAGTCAAACACATCATGGGTATGTGCAGGGTCATCATGGAAAAAATAGGCCCTTATGTGGCAAAAATTTCAAAAAAATTAGAGTTAGGAAACTTGACATAAAAATTTGAATAAGTTATCTATATTATTTCAAAAATATATATGAATAGAATCTATAGCAAATTGAATGTAGTTTCTAAACTACTAGGGTTTTTTCAAAAAAAAAATCTATTTAGTGAAAATTTGAAATTTCAATGCAATAGTGCTTAAATTTTAGGGAAAAAAATAAGAAGTAGGTGTATGTCTAACAACCCTAACAACAATAAAATGATTAAAAAAAATTATGATATTTTAGACATAAGTATAGGACTCACGTCCGGATGTGATGCATATTTTTTTGCAATTTTTTTCCAAGTAAATAATTAATTATGAATTTTTTATTACAAGTTTTTAAAAATATAAAAACTCATATGTCTGACGACCTTAACTTGGTCAAAACTTCATGAAATTATTTTTTTCTTTTTTTAATCCTATAGTATGCGAAGCATAGAATGTGATGCATGTTTTGGATTCAAAAAATATGATACGGTTTGAAAGTTATAGATGTTTTTCAATTAGCCTATCAATCAGGACTTTAGTCGTAATTCAAATAGAAAATGAATAATAATTATTTATTAAATTCAAATTAAAGCATAATTTATATTGGTGGAAAGCTGAGAATCTTGTTTAAAAACCTTTTTGATTTCATCAATTTTGGGTAAAAAAAAGTCATCAGCCATATACAGGCTACAAATACCCATCGTATCACCACTTTTTGGCCCATCATGATACTGCACATACCCTCATGTTTTTTGAGATTACATCTAGTGACCATAAGTGTGCTAATTGGCTAGTAATATTCCAATATGAATTTCTTCAAAATATTCTTCAGATACTTAGTTTGAGAGATGAAAATCCTTGTATCTAATTGATTGACTTGTAAACCAAGAAAAAATGTTAATTCTCCTAACATGAACATCTCAAACTCTTTCTACATTGGAGTAGTAAAAAATTTGCACATCTTATCACACTTACTACAAAAAATGATATCATCAATTGACATAAACATTTACAACTAGTATATGTTCACCTTCACATTTGAAATAAAAAATGTTGTCTACAATACCTTTTTTATACCCTTATTGTTGGAAATATTTGTGGGTTTTGTCACACTAGTGTGTCTCACTATTGGGACATCCCGATTTTTACCTCGAATCACTATTTTTTAGAAAAGCTAATGATTTAAGCCTTGAGAGGTTCTATCTAAAGGTTTTTAATTGAACAAGGTTAGATACGACCACCTTAGATCAAACCCAGTTGTATAGAACCCCTCTAGTATTAAAGAATACCCATGATGGAGTCTCCTTTGCTCCTATCAAAATGCTAGGTAAACAACATGTTTTATTTACTTTTTGAGGTATTAAATAAAGTCATTTAGAAATTATATTTTTGAAGATCATACCACTCAAAACAATCTTTCCAACAATTATTTTTTTGATATATTTTCATTTTATCACATATTTAATTTTTAATTTTTACTAAACATAGTTTTTCACAAACATCAAGTTCTTTGTTCAACAAAGGTGGAAAAATAGTAAACCATTATAAAAAATTCAAAAAATATTGCTTCCCTAGGTGTTGGTATCCTTGGTGCACCAAAAAAAATGATTTTGATATTATACACAACAAGTTATGTTTGATGACATAAACCTATGTCCAAATTATAGTTACAATGACTTCAAAAATTATATATATATATATATAGATATATATATATATATATATATATATATATATATATATATATATATATATATATATATATATATATATACAAAAAATTATGAAAAAAATCCTTGCCCAAGATATTGATGTTAAGAATTTATATTTTAAAAATTAAAATTTTATCCTTTCTATAATAAAAGATTATGTTTCATGAAATTAATGTTACTATATAAAAAATTTGTTTACTTTAAAAATAGTTATTAAAGGAGATGCAAAAATATTCATGATTTATTTTAAAAATAAATTAAAAATATATATTTGGAATCTACACATAGAATTCCACAAATCACTAGTTCACATCATCACCATCTCCTAAACATGAAGATTTAGTTAAAAATGTTGATACAAATGTCCATCTTGTCAAAAAAATTGAGACACAATATTGTGATTTCACGCTTGTCTAGATTCAATGTTATAATCTCTCTTTTTTTAATACTAATAAATACAAAAACAATAATAAAATAGGGCTTCGACCCTCTCTCTGGCCATCTCCATTGGTTTTTTTTTGTAAGTTTCCATCATTGCAAATCCTTCTTTCACCTTTGCATGCAATTTCCACGCTTCTTGCCCTTCTCTGCAAAACATATATATATATATATATATATATATATATATATATATATATATATAAAGAAAACCTTATTTCTTTGGCTGTTGCTCTTGCTCTATCATTGGTTTCAATTTTTTTTCAAAAAAAAATCTTCCAAAATCCTTTTAAAAGTTTTTGAAAAACCCTAAAACAAATCCCCCCTAAAATAGAATTTTACAAAATTATGTGTTATAAATTTTGGGCAGAAGCTATGTTTTGTGCTACTTACATTATTAATAGGACTCCTACTAAATCTTTAAATGATATAACTCTTGAAGAAGCTTGGTCTGGTAGGAAGCCCAATCTTAAGCATTTAAGGATTTTTGGTTCAATTTCTTATGTTCACAAACCTAAACAAAAGAAGCAAAAATTAGATGCTAAATCTTCTTATCATATTTTTGTTGGTTATGATGAACATTCTAAAGCTTATAGAGTTTATAATCCTCTTACTAACAAAGTTAAAGTTGCTAGAGATGTATGCATTGCTGAAAATGGTGTTCATGGTTGTTCTAAAGTGCATAATATTGATTCTTCTCAAAATAAAGTTATTGTTATGCAGGATACTCCTCAAGTTGAAACTCCTCTTAACCCTCCTAATGCATCTCTTACTCATAGTGATAGTGATGATGAAAATATTGAAATTTATCCTCATGATTCTTCTTCTAGTGATGATACTCCTACATCTAAAAGAATTCCAAAATGGTTTAAAAATTTGTTGCAAGAAAGGGAGGATTATTTAACTAAAAATCCACCTAAAAGAAGAAAGGAAAATTATTGTAATTATGCTTTTATGTCTAACATTATGAATTGAAATGATCCTCAAACTTATGAACAAGCCAAAGATCAACCTCATTGGGAAAAGGCTATGCAAGAAGAATATGAAACTTTAGTTGCTAATAATACTTGGGATTTAGTTGCATTACCTCAAGGTAATAATCTTGTTTCATGCAAATGGTTGTATAAAACTAAGGTTAATGCAAATAATGAAGTTAGCATGTTGAAAGCTAGATTAGTTGCTAGATGCTTCTCTCAAGTTGAAGGATTAGATTATAATGAAACATTTGCTCCAGTAGCTAAGATGCCAACTATTAAATTAGTTCTTGCTTTAGCTTATCATATGCCTTGGCCTATTCATCAAATGGATGTTAAAAGTGCATTTTTAAATGGTGATTTACATGAAGAAATTTATATGTCTCAACCTTTTGGTTTCATTAAGTAATGTAATGAAAATATTGTTTGCAAATTGAAGAAATTAGTTTATGGTTTAAAGCAATCTCCTAGAGAATAGTATTCAAAGATCAATGCTTTCTTTCTATCTCAAGGTTTCATTAGAAGTAAAAATGATCCAAATTTATATATTAAGCATAGTGAAGATGATATTGTGATTATTATTTTATATGTTGATTATTTAATTATCACTTCTATTTCTATCAATTTGATTAGTGATGTTAAGTCTCAACTCAATCAACAATTTCAAATGACTGATTTAGGCCTATTACATTATTTTTTGGGTATGCAAATTTGGAAAACACCTAAATGTATTTTTCTTTCTCAACATAAATATGCTCAAGATCTCTTAGATAGATTTAAAATGAATGATGCAAAGTGTGTTTCTACTCCTTGTGAATTAGGAACCAAATTAATGGTTGATATGGAAACTCCTTTTGTTGATCCTATAACTTTATATAGGAAATTAGTAGGAAGTTTAAATTATCTAACTCTTACTAGACCTAATATTTATTATAGTGTTGGATTGGTTTCTAGATTTATGTCTAAACCACAACAAACTCATTTTAAAGTTGCAAAAAGAGTTTTAAGATATATGTTAAAGGCACTCTTAATCTTGGTCTCTTTTATGATGCAAATTGTGATTTTTATTTAAAAGATTATACTAATTCGGATTTAGGAGGTGATCCCAATGATGGGAGATCCAATTTTGGTTATTGTTTCTTTGTTGGATTAGGTGAAATCTCATGAAATAGTAAGAAACAACAATCCACTTCTCTTTTTTCTATAGAAGCTGAATATAAAGGTTGTACAAATGCATCTAAAGAAGCATTATGGTTAAGAAGATTACTTGAAGACTTGGGTCTACCTCAAAAGGATCCTACTCCTTTATATTGTGATAATAAAAGTGCTATTTCTTTGGAAAAGAATCCAATTTTTCTTGCAAGGACCAAGCACATTTCTCTTCAACATCAGTTCATTAGAAAGAAAATTGAAGACAAGCAAATTTCTCTTTTGTATTGTAAAGGTGAAGATCAAGTTGCAGATATTCTCACCAAAGCTCTTTGTAAAGATAAATTTCTCTTTCATTGTAAAAATCTTGGATTACAACCCATTGAAGGGTTTGATGTAACCTCCCCAAGTAAAGCTTAAGGGAGGATGATAGAAGATTAGTCTTTACTTGGTAAAGGGTATTCTTTACTTATAATTATTTATTAACTTGTAGGAATATTCCAAAGGAATCCCTAAAAGTATTTTGTTTTTTTTTGTCATATCACACATGTGTGAGGATGGCTTATTTTTAATTCCATTATTAAGGAATATTGGTAAGCACTTCCTTAAGAGGTGACACTTTGCACACACATAGATGAATGGTAGCATTCATTGAGTCGGGAGTTACATTCTAACTCCTCCTTCTCACCTCTACTTATTGAGGTGCCTCTCCTCTCATTCTTGAAGATTAAAGGAAGCAAGCTAGGGATAAAGCTCTCTCTCTCTCTCCTTGTATTATTCTTTAGCATTTTTCCTCCATTCATAATATTGGGGTTTTTCCTTGTTTTTTCCCCTTAACAAATTCTTGTGTCTCTCTTGCTTTGGTGGTGCTTGGTTTTGCTTCTTCAATCTATTTGGTAATATCTTTCCTTCAAACAATTTCTCATTTATTAGTTCTTTCCATTGCTCTTTTCTATTTCCTTTCAGAAATATCAAGTGCTAAGAGTTTGATTCAATCCATAAGAGGCATTTTTCAATCTATTTGCATAATCTTTGTTTTCAATCACAATAAACCTTTTAGGTTGTACCATATAAACTTCCTCATCTATATAACCACTAAGAAATGAATATTTTACATCCATCTGGTATACTTTAATTTTTTTATAAACTGAATAAGCAAGAAACATTCTAATAGATTCAAGCCTAGCTATAGGTGCAAATGTCTCATCAAAAACTATGTCTCAACTTAAAAATAACCCTTACAAAATAATCTAGCTTTGTTTCTTGTTATCTTCCCATGTTCACTAAATTTATTCTTAAATATCCATTTTGATCCTATGGCATTCTTATCAACAAGCCTAGGAACACGTTCCCAGGTCTAATTTTTTTCTATTTGACTAATTTCTTCCTTCATGGATTCAAACCAACTTTCATCCTCGCTATCTTCTTCATAAGAATTAGGCTCTATTCTAGATAGTAAATTATAGTTTACATATTCTTGTTGAGAAATCTTCCTTCTTGTCATGTGACACTATCATATTAGTTTCTAAGAATTTTCTTCTTAGAATGATCTCTTTTGACAAATTTGGGTGGACCTTTTGGAGTAGTGTTTGGTTTCACTTCTTCATCAACATCAATTTCCTAATGTAACTCTTCTTTTGTATATTTTTATTTTTCTTCATAAATAGAGAATTTTGAATATATATCATCTTTGTGTAACAACTGAGAGTAATCTTCATCCTTTATAACATTCACACTTTCAACTATCTTTTATAGCCTTTTATTGTAGCACTTAAAAGCTTTTCTTGTAGTTGAATAACATAAAAATATTCCTTCACTAGATCTTTTTTGAAATTTACTCAAAGAGTCTTCATCCCTTTTCATAAAATATACGCTTCCAAATATTCTAAAGTAATTCACAAATGAAATTCATCCTTTCCATAACTCATATGGAGTCTTATCAAAGTTTTCTCTTAACTGTGACCTGTTAAGAATGTAAACAATAGTATGAACTACTTCCTTCTAGTATCTATTAGGTAATTTGGTTTCATTCAACATAATTCTAACCATTTCTTGAATAGTTATATTCTTTCACTCAATAACTCCATTTTATTGAGGTGTTCTAGCTGCAAACAAATGTCTTCTAATTCCATGTTTTTCACAATACTTGTCAAATGCATGAGACATGAATTCTCCATCTCTATCAAACCTTAAACATTTAATCCTTAAGCCAATATCATTCTCAACCACATCCCTAAGACTTTTGAATTTATCTAAATCTTGAGAGTTATCTTTAAGAAAAGTTACCCATGTCATTCTTGAATAATCATCTATTAGTAACATGAAATACCTTTCTCCATTTATGCTTTTGGTTCTTGTTGGTCTACATAAATCTTTATGTATCAACTCCAAGTGATTTGAAGTTGAATATTATTTTGTATTGAATTTGAACCTTGTTTGCTTTCCTTCAAGAAATTCTTTACATAATGTACTTGCTTATTTTATAATATTAGGAATATGCCTAGTTGTATTATTCTTGCTAACTTTCACAATGTGACCTATCCTTTTGTGCAACAACCAACTTTCATCAGTTTTTCCTAATAGAAATCTTCCACCTTTCACCTCATTTTGATGGTATAAATTACTACTTGTTATACTTGCTTGAACAACAAGTCTACTAGAACTAGCATTCCTTATTTCATATCCACTAGAATTAAATAACAAATTATATCCTTTGTCACAAATCTAGCATACAAACCTTCTACATACAACACATCTTGAGTGTTAGTTTTATCATCGATACATAGTGTATCTTTTTTAATTAACTTAGCAGCACGGTATTATCACAATAAATAATTGTACCACCATTCTATTTCTATAAAGTGGTGAAGTATCTCTTATCTCTAGTCATATGACTAGAACAACCACTATCAATTCCCTAAGGATTTCCTTGTCCTTTGGCATGAAATCTTTTTTGGACTAGCATTGATTCTTCATTCTTCATCTCAATTTTCTTCTATGTCCAATACCTTTTTAGATTTTTCTAGTTTTATTCACTTTGTGTAAATTATTTCCTTTTACGTGCATGATCATGAGCAAATCTATTTTCCCTAGGAGAAGTAAATAACTTTTTCTCCTATCTAGGAGGCTATACAAACTTACTTTTACAAAACTTAGCAATGTGCCCATAGTTATTATAATTATAACATACATCATTGAGAGCACCTAAAGAAGCAAAATGATTCTTTCTTACAAAATCATTTCTATCATTCCCCAAAGGTCTAATCTTGCAATCTATAGCTTTATGTCCATACCGATTACATGAAAAATAATAACCATGAAAATCATAATTAAACCCGGTTTGTCTTGCATGTTGACTTTTGATTCTCCTATTTAGATTGTGCACTTTGATGAATCAATCATCCACTTTTCTGTTATCTTTAGTCTTCTTATCCTTTATGGACCCTTTAGGATTCTTAGAAGTAGTTGCATTGTTTTTAGAGATAGCACCTTTGAAACTCTTATCTTCCTCATATCCTAAACCAAAAAACCTTTTGAAAATGGATTTTTGACTACTAATCATTTCATCAAGAACTTCATAACATTTTCCAAGCTTGATACTTCTATTTAACTATAGATTTATCTTCTCTAATTCCTACCTTAAAGAGACAATTTCAGCCTCTAATTTTTTACATTCTTCTATTTTTTTTTTCAAATCCAAACTTGTTTTTGAAAGGAAAAAAAAGAGTTTTACAAGGACCTAAAACCACAAAGGTTACATACATAAGATAAGATCGTCAAAGATACCATTAGCAGAAAGGTTGTAAAGACAACAACAAAATGACAAAGCCAAAGCCACCAAAAAAGCCAGCAAGCGCCACAAAAAAGACCCAAAAAGACAAGACAAAATGCCAACACCAACTAAACTCGAGACTTTAATGTTTTTGTAGTCTCAGCGTCCAAATCGTTCATTTCTTGAACCCCCCTTTTTAAGATCTAGACCATCTGTGTAGTAGGAGGTGCTTTCATCTTAAGGTTGGCACGAGTCCTTTCCGATATACCTATTAGAGTATTAAGATATTTCACTTAATTAATTTAATCATATTGGTTAATTAATTAAGTCAGTTATCACTTTAGTTACTTAAGCTAAACATAGGCACATGAATAATTAATTATTTATTAATTATTAAGTGTGCGCACTAGGGTTTCCCTTTTAGGTTTCTCTTTAGGGTTTTTTGATCTCCTTTTATAAGGATTGATCTCATTGTAATTATTAACAGGATAATATATGTAGCTTTCATATCTTCTTGAAAGTTTTTATCTCTTCCATAGCTTTTTCCTATTGAAGATAATTGCATATATTTGTTTGCAGATCTCTTGTATGGAAGGTGTATTTGTTTTTGTTTGATCTTATGGCTCATGGTTTTGTGCTTGTTTCACAATTCTAACATGGTATCAGAGCATGGATTCAGCGAACCCCTTCTCGATTTAAGAGGTTTTCTTCTTCAACAAGGTTTGTAGGCTTCAGATTTGAATCCTCTTTGTTTGTTTTGAAAATTTTGGAGGTGGGAATTTTTCTGTGCATCCAGGGTCAAATCAGATCTCTCCATTGAATCCAAGGCTACTGGAATAGTCAAAATCAACCTTTGTTTCGTCAAATTTGGCCTCCATTTGTCATATCTATGAGGGTTTGAAGAAAGGGTTTTTTTGCCAGATCTAGGGGGTGCCTAATTTTTTCGGAGCATTTTGAGCCCAAACAGACCTCATTGTTACATCCAAAGTGGCCAAAAACCTACTGATCGACTATAAACTTGCTTATATTTGAAGCAGTTGATTTCTAAGGCAATTTTTTTTTGCTCGTATGGTTGTGCACGCGGATCGAGGTAAAATTTTGTCCAAAAAAATCATCTTTTTTCTGCACCATAAAATTTTTTGCAGTTTGTCTAATGTAATTTTTTTTAAAAAGCAAGCTTTAAAAAATTTAAAGTACAAAGTTTTTTAACAAGATTTTTTGTTTTTTATTTAAAAAAATCAAACTTTGGGTATAAGGTACCCTACATAGGTACCTATGCAGGTCTGTACCTGCATAGGCCTACGTAGGCATACCTACACCTAGAGACGCTGTGGGGGTGGGGCCCATGTGTCTCCCCCTCCATACAATTTTTTTTTTAAAAAAATTATTCAATTTTTTTTGTAATAAGCCCAATTATGCATGTGCGGCGACAACCATTTAGCTGTCAAATTTAGGCCCGAATTTTTTCTACGATGGTTTTATAACCATCAAATTTAATCCTGCACAGGTTTTTTTCCCCTTTGGAGATGTTTTCTTCCAGAGGCCGTAACTTTGGCATACGATATCAGTTTTTGGCAAACAAGATATCATCAAAAATTTGATTCTGTAAAATTTCCAATGGTGTGGGTCATATCAGTTTATTTTCTTGCTGGTGCATTCTATAGCCTGTTGAAGTCGAAGGAGTTGTTTTTAGTCTTGAGCTCATAACTTTTGACTAGTTTCTCCATTTATCGCAATCTCAGCGGTGTTGGAACCATCTTTCAAAGCTCTTAAGTTGCATCGGTGCAATTTTTCTAGATTGTTCTTCAGGTATATTTTATTCAAATTTTTGTGTTTTCACACTCTGGTGGATTACTTGAATGTTTTAGCTACTAGAAACTTTTCATTTGTGTGGGATGACTCGTTGTTGGCTATTCTATATGTATTTCCAGTTTTTTTTCCTATTTGGACATTATAGACATATTTTCATGCATGTTTTCATTTTTAAATGCACTAAGATAAAGTGCCTCAGCTTTGTATGTGTAGTATTGGGATTCTTGCACATCACTTTGCACCTTATTGTACTCATACTATGATATAAAGTGCCATGGGGTTTGATGTTTTCCATTGTTTTCCTTCATACCTTTCTCATGCGTATGTGACTTTTTTTTTCACATCCTTTCTATCAGCTTGTACTTTCGTGTTTACACCTTCAGATGCTCTTGGTTCCTCTTCATGCACTACTTTCTGACATTCACCTTTAGTGTACCTATCACGCCTCTCCCTTTTCAGCATTACGGTGGGGTTTCTACTATTGGTGCTAATGCTTCCTTGTTTTTGTTGGAGTGAGCTATGTATATAGTATTTGTTCCTATGTACTAGGCAGATGCAGCGGCTAGTTACCCATGCATTTCGGTGAGATGGATCACTTACCATATGGACACTCTTACATTCCTATTTTTGGAGGTGACCTTCCGCATTTTCATGATCAGTTCTTTAGACTTTTGGTACCTTTACCATTTGTATCTTCGAGTTCCAGGTGTTTTCCTTTGTTTGCCATCTGATTCGAGTAGTGTCATTGGGGGCACTCATGCAGATTGTTGTCTTCTTGATCTTGATCATCCTATCTTTAGTGAAGGTTCTTTGATATTGTAGTAGTCGTCTTTCGACAGATTTTGTAGCTTCTTCATGCTTCTGTGATGTTCTACATGTTCTTCTTTTTCAGGACATTTCCTTGATTTGGAGGCTTTTAATTCCTTCAGTCACCTTTGATCTCTTCCTGGAGTGGAGTTTTTTCCACAATATTTTCTCTATTTCTTCGCATTATAGAGATCTTTTGTTTGTACATGGGTACCTTACTTGGCCTTGTTTTTCGGGACCCATATTTGCTTTCATGCATCTTTTTCTTCATGTTCTAGCTACTTCCTATGTCCATCTTAAGGGGGGGGGGTGTTAGAGTAATAAGTTATTTCACTTAATTAATTTAATCATAATGGTTAATTAATTAAGTCACTTATCACTTTAGTTACTTAAGCTAAACTTAGGCACATTAATAATTAATTATTTATTAATTATTAAGTGTGTACACTAGGGTTTCCCTTTTAGTTTTCTCTTTAGGGTTTCTTGATCTCCTTTTATAAGGATTGATCTCATTGTAATTATTAACAAGAGAATATATGTAGCTTTCATATCTTCTTGAAACTTTTTCTCTCTTCTGTAACTTTTTCTTGTTGAAGATAATTACATATATTTGTTTGCAGATCTCTTACGTGGAAGGTGTCTTTATTTCTGTTTGATCCTATGGCTCATGGTTTTGTGCTTGTTTCACAATTCTAACAATACCTTGGTCCTTGTTCTTTCTTTTATCCTTGTCCTCTTCCAGGTCAACAACCAGCGAGCCCTGTTGCAACTTTTCCAACTTTTCAGACATTGCATAATGATAATGTCATTGTGCCTAGCCATTTTATGGTTTTGTTCCACAACAGTTTTCATGTTATTTTTTATTTTTACAATTTCAACTTCTAGAGTTTTATACTTGTCCTCCATGTCATCTTCTCCCATTCTAGTATTATTCTTTTTCCATTTTCCTTCTTCATTGCTAAGAGAGGAAAACTTCAATTCTAGTTCCTCCAACTTACTATTTAGAACCCTATTTCTATGATTAAGATCATTAATTTCTTGATAGGCCCATTTTAAAATCTTGAAAATGTCACCAATACAATTTTTGGCAAAGGGAAGAATATCTCCAGACTTAACCTAGTCTAAAATGAGGTTAACATCATCCGGATTGGGGGAGCTAGGAAATCTGGTACCATCAACTCTGAAAGAGGCAGGAGGGGTAGGAACAAAGTTTCTGCTAGCTTCAGGGTTCTCAGTTTTGTCCTCCAGAGAGTCTGCAAAGTAGGAAACCAACTTATTGGCAGGGGAGCCCTTGAGAGCGGGATTCTTTAAGGGGATTGAGCAGTTGAGGTAGGTCTCAAGATTAGCTTTAGCAAGCTAGGGTTTACTAGGCTAGGTTTTTTCACTAGACAACATAGGGGATAGGTGGGATTCAACAATTCTCTCCTGGTTAGGTCGATTCTCCAAACCACCATTGTCTATTTCATAGTCCTCAAACATTATTGAGGAAACCGGTTTGGATAAAGTCGACAAGCTTTGATAGTGTTCATATATTAACCTAATAAGACTAGGATGAAGAATAGGGTATCTCCTTGGATTTTTCTTGTGGTTCTATTGCTCAACGAACATAACAAATAATGAGGTAGAGAAATATGTACCTTATGGAAAAAGTGTTTAAGGATTGCAAAATGATGACCATAAACTCTAGTGAATCTCCCGTCCAGGGTAATATACTCCATAATGACATGCAACACCTTTCTCGACAGTGCCTTGATGGTGTCTATTTCAAAATAGCTATTGGAAATTTTGACCAATTTCAATTTCTCCTTTTCCTTCTTAGGGAATTTGATTACTGCCTCGTTAGAAAACCTTCTGTCATGATAAAACTTCACATCCTCAGTGGACATTCTAGTCACCTCTCCTATAATTTTCTCATCCAATTTCATGTTTCTCCCAAAGAGGATTATTTCTCCATTGTTCCAGATCTTCTCAAAATAATCCATAGCCATAGTATCAGGCACATGATTTCTTTCCATAAATGGAACCAGACCACCTCTCATAACCTGTTTCCAAACCTTAGCATTCCTCGTGTGCACCTCGTAACTATTTGGCTTGACTCTTTTCCTATCCCCCCCATTTTTTCATTTTCACATTGTTGTAGACTCTACGAGTGTTGAGAACCTATTACAATTTTACGCAGCCATTCCAATGAACCCACAAAGTGTGTCGCTTTTTCTTCCTAGCTAAGTAATATGACACAACCCCATCAAATCTCTTGATTTTGATGTACTTAGCCCTTTTCCCTTTAATCATTAAATATATTTTCCTCTTTCCCATGCATAACATCATTATCTAATAAGGCCCTAACTTCAGCTCCCAAATCCCTAAAATTCTACCATGTGTTTAATCCTTACCTCTTTACCCCCTCATTCACAAAGTAATCCACCACATTGTTAGATTCCTTGTAGACATTTGAAACTTTAACTTTATTGACCTTGTCTAGAATAGACTTTGCTTCATCTATCCAATTCTTTATAGACTAGGAGTGGGGGTCCTACCTAGGAGATAGTCAATGATGTTTTTAGAGTCACCTTCAAGCCATAAGTATTTTAGATTCAAATTATGAGCTAACTTTAAAACTTGTAATGCTCCTATAGCCTCTGCCACATGGTTAGTTTGATAACCTAGGGAAATGGCCACAACCACCATAAAGTTACCATTTGAGTCCCTTAACACACCTCCACTTCTGGCCATCCCCAGATTGTCCTTCGCAACACCATCAAAGTTGGCCTTAGACCAGCTAGTTGGAGGAAAGGTCCAACTCACACCCTCCCTGCTTTTCTTAGCTAGCTTGGATGCCATAGAACATCCATTTTAATATTCAAATCCTTTCCTATCATTAGATCATAGGGATTACACACCATAGCTTCAAGGTTAAGAGTTTTTTGGGGAATAACATTGAAGTTTTCCTTGATAAGCCTAATTTTTTTAAAAAAAACATTAGTCTCTGACATCTCTTTATCCCTGAAAAGTCTGTTATTACATTCTTTCCACACTCCCCAAAGAACAAAAGGAAAAATAAAAGCCCATACCCTTCGAATGAAGGGATTTTGAGATGGAGCTTTCCATTGTGAAAAGAAATCTTTAATGGATAGGAAAAACACACAAGAAGTATTCTATAGGGCTAATAATTTTCCCTAGATTATGGAAACAAATGGGCAATGGAGAAACAAGTGCTTAGCTGACTTTGCCTCACACTTGCAAAGGTAACATCTGTTGGGGATTTGAAATCCCTGTTTACAAATATTATCCACCGTAAGCACCTTATTTTGAAGCAGAATCTAGAAGAAGATGTTGAATTTAGGAGTCAAGTGTTTAATCCATGCTTTAGACTATAAGGGAGGGGGAGCTTGAGAAAGGGACAACAAAGAGACAGTCAAAGACACAAAGTAGTTACCTGAAGGGTTGTCCATCCAAACAAGATTATCATCTAGCTAAATCTATCCCAAACTGATAGCCCTTAACGAAGATTGAAGCTAAGCCAACTTCTAACTAACCACACACAAATCCACCTAGTCTCCTTCATACCAATAATCTTTCACAAGCTCCCCAAAAGTTGCTTTGCACAACTCAACCCATCTATTGAATCTTTCAATTTTGATGAGGGGCTCCTTAAAAAGCCATCTATCCTCCTAGAATCTGGCTTGATTGTTGCTTCTAATGTGCTATCCTATCCCCGATTCTAAGATTTTTCTACCAGCAATCATATCATTCTAGCAAGCTGAACCACGAGGTAGAATAGGAGAATCCAAAAACACTTTGAGGGAGACACAATTGGTCATATATTTACTTCTTAAAATATCTTTCCATTCTGCAACATACGGGAATGATCTCCATATTTGTTTGGCTAGAAGAGTCTTATTAATCATTTTGATTTTTCTAAGACCTAAACCCCCCAAGGTTTTCGGTCTGCAAACCAAATCCCTCCCTATAAGAGGCATCATCTTTCTTTCCTCCACACCAAACCAAAGGAATCTTTTTTGGATCTTTTCAATGGCCTCAGCATATTTAGCAGGAATTTTGAAAAGGCTTAAAGCATAAACCGAGAGATTTTGAAGAGAAGATTTAAGAAGTTGAATTTTTCTAGCTTGGCTCAAAATAGCTCCTTTCCATCTTACCAACTTCTTTCTAAACCTGTCAACCAGTGAACAACAAAAGGAATCTGGAGGTTTAAGACATAGTGGTAGTCCAAGATAAGTAGAGGGTAAGGATTCTACTCAACAACCATACTTGTTACCTCTTCTATTCTCTTTGAGTCTACTAATTATAGTTTAAGATTAGCAACAATTTCCTTAGATTCCTCAATCCTTAACTTATACTTCTCATTCTATTTTTTTCCATCCTTCAAGTCTTCTAAAATAGAGACTAGTTCACCTTCCAAATCTACCTCACATTCTTCTTCCTCTTTCGAATCTTCACATTCTTTTCTTTCTTCAGCCATAAATGTAGTTTGACCTACTTCACCTAATTTGTATTTTCCAGTGCCCAACATTGGTGTCCAACCATTTGTGGCTCTAATTTTGGTGAGGTTCCCTACTGTTTACCATCCTAAGATCTATATTCATTTTAAAAAAAAAGTTGTAGTAACCTGTGTAATTATTCACATTTTTCATATTAGGATTTGTATCAACTAGGTTAATTAAATCATATTTTATCAATTTTCTCTCTTTGCAACAAATGAACAAAACCCAAATAGGTTGGCTCTCCTTTGAGGATGTTAGCCAAGCATAACACCTTTGTTGGTCTGTGTTTGAATATTTAGTGAAGAAAAGGTGGATCCAGGGTAATATACTAGTTAGTCTAGATCTTGTTTTCACATTAAACATTGTATAAATATTTTGAAAAATTTTAATATTTGAATTTTTTTCCAGTTTTTCAATAGTTTTCCCCATGTTGGTCACTAACATCTATAAAATTTGACTCCAAAAAAATATTTGTGAAATCTATGACCATCCTCAAAACTATTTGTAGGATTAATAGCAATATATGATTAAATTTTCATATTTTGCTTAAAATTACTTTAAGACCCTTAAATTTCTATTGTAGCCCTCCAATATATTTTTCTAAATTGAATAAAACTTAATAATTTTTCGTTATGTTAAATAAAACATATATATTAAGATTGTCCAATAATTAGGTGGATAGTATAAAGGTTAGTTCAAAGATTAATAAAATTGATTCATATAATACTATCCTTAGATAGGAAGTAATAATTATCTCATAAACAACTTTAATGTGGAAATTTAATGAAACACTCGATATTTAAAAAACCGGTGGTTTCAATGAAGCCCTACATCGGAGGCCTGCAATGCAGCTTGTATTACTTCCCTTGGTTTAAGGCATAGATTGCAATTAACGATTATCATTTCTAAATAACAACACACACTTCTTCCCTTCTGCTAATGGACACGAAAAAGAGAAGCTAGCGCATCCATCCTTACTGAATTACATGGTACTTTCCCTTTGAAGGTATACCTAAAATATGGAAGCTATTAAAGCCATGATAAAAGAAGACAAAATATTTATTATATTTGAGCTATTGCTGAATCGACCATTTACATCGCATTTGCCACGCTAATATTCTTGTCCTTCATTATGCTCTCTCTTCTGCTTGGCTGTGCTAATGATGCTGCCAGAGGCATTAAGCGTATCGTTGCTCAAAAGATTCCTCTAATTATGAAGGACCGAAGGGCTTTGTATTCTGAATTAGCTGAGGAGGCCATTGAGGATCACCATCACTATCACCATCACTCCTGTTGCCACACAGTTGAAAAGGCTGTGCTGAGAGCCACCACTATCACTCCTGTTGGCGGACAGTTAAAGCTGCGGGGCTGAGGGTGAATATGGGGGTTAAGGATCACCATCAGATTCATTGGCGGATAGTTGAAGATGTGCGGAGAGTGGAGGGTCTAAGGCGGAGTAGCAACACACAAAACTTTTGGCGACCAGTTACGATGCACTGTTTAGAGAGGAGAAGGCAGAGGAACAACTACACCGTCAGTGTCGATACTGCTGGCGGACAGTAGAAGAGGTGGTGTTTAGAGAATGGATTGTTCGCTCGCGCTTACTCCCTTTAATATATCATTTCCAGGTTGGCTTGGCTGCCTTCGTTGCAATCCTAGTTACAATTCAAATAGGGATTACGATCATGGAAGGGACTAGGAATATCTCCGCCCTGCAGATGGCTATATCTAGGCAAAGGTATACTACCATTAGCTGCAATAAATATTCATCTTGATAGGATGGTTCACGATGGATTGGATGTGGGCTACAGCACTGTGTTATTACAGAAGAGTGCAATCGGACACCTGGCGTAGCGGTTCTAGGATTGAGGAATTCTGGACAAAACATCTGAGAGAGTTGCAGCAGGCGCAGTAGCCTCGGCTACCACAGACAACAATTGCCGCATGCCAAAATCAAAGGACTGGTTGCCAAACAGGAGATTACACTCACTTCACCAAGGGAATTGTTGTATGCAATGATTGTGCTACAGTAGCTCATCGTTTCTTTCAGCAAAGCTTGTCGACTAGCGTGTTTGATGATTTTCCACAACAAATTGATGGGTAAGTTACTGATCTTAATATTGCCAAAGCAAGAACTGTATGCATTTGAAGAATAGAAAAGGGTGTACAGACGTTATGGCAGACTCCACATATCCTTTGGTAAGCTAACCAGAAGTCCATTGCAAAGGCTAAAAACCTCATTATACAAGGCATCGAAGATGGTGAATAAAAGAATGAACACCTGGTAGACTTTCGGGCTAACAAGAGAAAACGCTATGGTCTACGCCGTTAGTGCCTAGAGCTTGACAGGTTTCAAGCAGATTAAAGTACCTGTGCAAGAAGAGTCTGATTCAGAGGACTGAGCAACAGCAAGAAGCGAGTGACGTGGGTAAACAGCAATCACAAGAAGAAGAAAATGGTTCGTTACCTGTGGAAGAGCATTTCAACGTCATGAGTACAAAGTCCATGAAATGACAGCGGTGTCCCTGCTCACTATCGGCGTTCATCTCTCTACAATTCATGCTGAAGTTGATAACCAATACAATTACAATTCTCATGCTTTCTACTCCTCCAAAGGCCTTTAAGGATTGTTTGGAGGCATATTATCGAGCATGGGAAATCATAGATTTCGATGAGGAGACGGATGAGGAAGCCGACGGAATCACCAGCCAAGCAGACGAAAGGTGTCTTGCACAGGAAACTCAAGAATGGGCGCCTTCTTGCTAGCAAAATCAGGCATGCAACACCTGGATACGTGCGTGCAGCATTCGACAACCTCAAAAAAGCAGAGCCAACCAGAAGTGTCAATATTATAACACCAAACATAGGAAAGAAAAAGGAGGCCAATGAAACCGATGGAAAAGTGCTGTGGGCGACGATTTCATTGATTGAAAAGTAGCAGCATCAGGCAGTGCCGTGTACAAGTTATGCAACAGCATTGAGTGCAATGAACGAACTGATGTGAATGAACTACTGAAGGAATTAGAGTGCTCCTTGGCAGATATAATAAACGATTGCCTAGAGAAAAGCTAATATCTCCTCTTGTTGAACTCCAAGACAATGGAGCGAAACAGTGATGAAAAATGAATGAGGAAACAACTCTATACAGCAGCAAATGACATGGATAAGCTAGATATGAAAACCAAAACAATCATGGATTTGAACTTCGGGATTCACAGTCAATGGCCTACACTGAGCACTAAGTAAGTTTAGTTATTGGATTGTGAAAGCAATTAGCACAAGAAAATCACCAAAAATCCAATTTGCTCTCGTCCTCATAGCCTTCACTACATTCTTTGAAATGAGAAAATAAAAATAAATAAATATCAGCATTAACAAAGATATCTTTGACCAGTCACTGAAAGGAAATAATGCATTGGAATGCGATAATTTACTATTTAGTTCAGAAAGCAATACAATTAATATGAAGAATAGAAGACAGAAAGTTTCTTAAAATTTGTGGAGAGGAAAAATCTAACGAGAAGACATAAGGTATTAACAATAATAGACACACTTTAATACTTAAGAAATCTCTCCATCTTTCATATTTGAAGATAAATTTTTAAATGAATAAATTACTCATCCAAGTCTTGTTTATATAGACAAGTAGCCCACATAGAAATTATTGGTGGTATAGAAAATCATGTCAAAATGATGTCATGAGCTGACACATATTTTGAAAACCTTTTTTAAAATAGATTGTTTCAAACAATTTTATAATAACATTATAACACTTTTACACATTATAACAGGTATATAAGAAATAGATTTTTTTATTATAACAATTTTGTATTCCATTCAACAAATTTGTCCTTATGTGTCTCATTGTAGTTTTGACTTTAGCATACCTAGTCATTGGGAGCTCATAAATGATGGAAAAAACTTTCTTAATGGAAGGTGAGTAACCCAAATGACTAAGATGTCCATGGTAATGTATGTTTTCTAGTTGTTTCTTTATTTATTTTTCACCAAATTTATGGTTATCTGATTTTGTAAACTTGTGAACAATAATTTTATTTTAAATCACTATTTTATTTTTATTTTTATGACTATCTTAATTTATTCAACAATTTTATAATTTAGATGAGTAACACATAATTTTATTATATTTCCTTTTCAAGCTAAATCAATTGAGAGGCATGGTAGACATTAAAATTTATCTCCTTAACCAAGTTGATAATAATGTATGAAAGAAATGTTTTCCTTTAGTTTCGAGTTCCAAAGTTAATTGCTTGACATTTTGATAATCCATCCTTAATAATATTCGATATGAAAAAGGATATGTGAAATTATTTTGAAAATCTATTATTACTTGGGATACTTTCCCTTTCTCTATTATTACAATTTGTGTGATAGTGATGGTGGATATGTATTGATAGATATTTTTAATATATAGCTATTCTCCAAATAATATTGTTTAAAAGTACACTATATTAATTATTATAAATTCTTAATGCAGGTATATATATTACATTTATAACAAATAATTATTAAAAATTTATTTATTTTATATTTATTTAATAAAAATGATTTAATGTTTACAACATGATTTATGAAAAATGTATTAATAAGAAATAAAAAATAAATTTATGTTGATATTTAATTTAATTTTAGATATTTAGTTAGTTATATATATATGTTAGTTAAATATTATTTCATTTAAATTGGTTGTCTTTTTAATCTAAAATTTTCTCTATATTATAGTCATCTTCTCAAATTTCCTTCAAATTGTACTAATCTTCTTCTACTTTGTAAAACTTTGATTCCTCTCTCAATCTTGATTTGGATCAATTCATTGTGGAAAAATGAGAAATATGTCATGAAGGACATCATAATGCAATTGTAGTTCAATTTTCTTAGTAAAAGCAATTGTCCTAGTCCGCCATGAGAATTTGTCATCTTCTTCTCTAGTCATAACATATTAATATTATTAATGTTAGTGGATTATTGATTTGGAGACAATATTGACTCATTTAGATTTAGTTACTAGATACCTAATAAATAATTTTGTTTATATCTATTTATTTTCTTACCTAAATAATTCTTTGCTTTTTGTTTTCATTTTTTTGTCAAAATATTAAATATTATAGGTTTTTTCATGAGACTAAGTAATAATAGGTCTAGATAAACCACATAACCATGGATCTTAAATCTATGTACCCTTACAAGTGAGATACAATTTATTCTTGGTAAGCCAATTATGGTTAAATGAATTTAATATATCTATTTGCATAGATTAATGCAATAAATTTAATATAAAGGGATGTGAGCCAACATTTAACCCGAATTTTGATTTATTTTGTTTCATATTTGATGTATAATAAAAACCTATATAAAAATATTAATGTAAACCTGATTGATTATAATCTATCATATACATGAGAATTCTAGTGATTGACACAAATGGAAGTGGCAAAGGAATAACTTAGTATACAATTTGATTAATTTGACACAATAACTTATTCTAATCTTAAATATATCAAAAAAAAATCTCCTCATCCATTACCTTAGTTCATATCACTTTGATGCTATTAGATTTCTACCATCACAGATTACATTTCTTATGTAGTTGCATCTCCTAGATTGGGTTTTGAATTTTTTTCTTACTATGAAGGCTAATTTCCTAAAATGTGACTATTATCACTTTGGATCACACACTAATAATCCTAAGTTGTGTATCTATGAAGATTCTCTTAAGGAAATAATCCTACATAAATTAGAATAATGGATTATTAGAAAAATAATTCACAATAAGAGAACTTATTGTTAATCTTAGTATTAGTTGTAGGAGATGGTAGCTCCTTCCCAGGATCCTCAACCTGCAAAAAAACCACCCTCATAGATACACAAGAGAAGCACAAATCTATTCTACCAAATATCCAAATTTGATATTCATAAAATGAAATGAGACGATAAAATACATAATGTATAGGCCTTTTAAAGGCATGAAAAATGTGACAGGTGAAAAACTACCTGATACGAGAAAAACCCACCTAAGCAATTATCACAAAGTTAAAACTTAACACTAACACCGCCCCCCTTAAGTTAAAAATTAGGGAGATTATTATGCAAAATTAAATGCAAGATGGGTCCCGACTACAAGGCCATGTTAGGTACCCATGCACAACTTCTATGCAATGCAATCTCTCACAACTAGAGAAAAGGAGAAAAACCCTGTGGGAGTAAACTCCTCTCTAAAAGAGAGAAATAAAGCTAAAAAAGTTAAATGAGGCTGACTTCATAAGACCCCCAAGGAAAACTCCTATCACTGATCTTAGAAAAATACAAAAGGAGAGAGACTATGTAGCCCCCCCATAGAAAAGAGTAGAAATGTTAAAAATCACCCCCATGATGAAGAAACTCCTATGTTGATCCTAGAAATTTGAAGAATATCCCATGCATGTAAACAAAATTCCTCCCTTTATGGAGAAACAACCACTAATGCAAGATAAAATTTAACTTGGAAACAAGAGAGGGGACAGGAAGAATCAACATGAAAGATGCCTCTAAAAACTGTCTTGGTGCCTCCACGTAACCAAATGTCACATCATAATTAGGTGCAATCTCAACTAAAGAAGGTGGATCAACAAGACCATGTGGAAACTTTGAAGCAAAAATCTCTAAAGACACATATGGTGTGATAGTAGTGTAGATACTATCATCAAAAGGAAGGGATTTACCCTCAAATGCATCATCCAAATTAGAAATGTGATATTCATAAAACAACTCTGAAAGACCTACCAAGTTACTATCCCATAAAGAATGATCTGAAGGATCAAAAACAAACTATTGTGCTAAAGAATCAACCTTTGAAGCAATAGGAAATGAATCAACATAGGTCTTTTAGGAACTTGAAAGTTCAAATGACCAATCTCTCCTAGGGAATTACTATCAACACTAGTGATAAGGGGCGAGGCTCATAATCATCATCATCAAAAAAATGAGAAAAGGCATAGAGATGAGACTCATGATCAGTTTCACCTACATTAATGAGCTTCCAATATCAACCTCTCTAATAAAAACAAAATCTATAGTGGACTCTTTAGTCTTAGGTGCCTCACCATGAGTAATTTGATAGATGGAAAGTAGATTTGTGTGCAAATCAAGAATACATAGTGCATCTCTAAAACAACTATCACCAATCTCAACATTGCCTATATCCCCGCAACATCCAAAAGCTTACTATCTCCCAACAAAATCTTAGAAGCATCAATTAGATGAAATCCCAAAAAAGGATAGGGAGTAAAACCCATGTGATGAGATGCTCTTGCATTTGAAAACCATCTATCATGACTAGATTCAACTATAGAAGTTACAAATGTATGTCCTTTGAGTTTATCTTCTCTACCTTTCATTCTATTTATAGATCCTACATTCTTTGACTGTGTAGGTTTGGATGAAGGTGAACGTGATGGAAATAGAGAAGTTGTAGACAACGGATTCATAGATGAGGGAAATGCAATATTGTTCTTCTAAAGAAGATGTGAAAGCTCATCAATCTTCTTCGTATAGTAGTGGTGTTCATCATGACCTTTCTTCTTATAATACACACAACTAAAATTCTCCTTCTTAGGTTTATCCTCTCTTGAAGAGGTGGAGGACTCATTAAACTCTACCTTAGTCAGGTATGTGCATGATCATGATGGGCCAAAAAGTGGAGATAATATGGATATGTGGCTGACAAATTTTTTTAACCCAAAATTGATGAAGCGAAAAGGGTTTTCAAAGGAGAATCTCAGCTTTCCACCAATATAAATTATTCTTTACTTTTAATTTAATAAATAATTATTATTCATTTTCTATTTGAATTACGACTAAAGTCATGATTGATACATTGATTGAAAAACATCTATAGCTTTCAAATGGTATCACATTTTTTGAATCTAAAACATGTGCCACATTCTATGCTTCACATGCTATAGGATTAAAGGGTATGTGCAGGATCATCATGGAAAAAATAGGCCCTTAAGTGGCAAAAAATTTAGAAAAATGAGATTTATGAAACTTGACATAAAAATTTGAATAAGTTATCTATATTATTTCAAAAATGTGTAAGAATCGAATCTATTTGGTGAAATTTTGAAATTTCAATGCAGTGGTATTTTAATTTCAGGGAAAAAATAAAAAGTATGTGTTTGTCTGACCACCTTAACCACAATAAAATGATAACAATTTTTTTATAATATTTTAGATATAAGTAGAGGACTCATGCCCCGATGTGATGCATTTTTTTTTTGTAATTTTTTCCTATTAAATAATTAATTATGAATTTTTATTACAATTTTAAAAATATAAAAAATCATATGTCGACCACCTTAACTTGGTCAAAACTTCATGAAATTCAATTTTTTTTTTGAATCCTATATTATGAGAAGCATAGAATGTGGCATATTTTGGATTCAAAAATGTGATATCGTTGAAAGCTATAGATGTTTTCCAATCAGCCTATCAATAAGAACTTTAGTCATAATTTGAATAGAAAATGAATAATAATTACTTATTAAATTCAAAGAATAATTTATATCAGTGGAAAGCTGACAATCTTCTTTAAAACCCTTTTAGTTTCATCAATTTTGGGTAAGAAAATAGTCATCATACCCATCATATTGCCACTTTTGGCCCATCATGATCTGCACATACCCTAAAAAAGAATTTCATGAAGTTTTGACCAAGTTAATGTGGTCAAACATATGAGTTATTATATTTTTAAAAGTTGTAATAAAAAATCATAATTAATTATTTACTTGTTAAAAATTACAAAAAAATATGCATCACATTGGGACATGAGTCATCTACTTACATCTAAAATCCTATAAAAAAATATTATCATTTTATTGTGGTTAGGGTGGTTAGATAGACACATACTTCTTGTTTTTTCCTTGAAATTTAAGTACTACTGCATTAAAATTTCAAAATTTCACCAAATAGATATTTTTTAAAAATAAACCTAGTAGTTTAGAAACTACACTAAATTTGCTACAGATTTTATTGTTACATATTTTTGAAATAATATAGATAACTTATTCAAATTTTTACACGTGAAGTTGCCTAACTATGATTTTTTTGAATTCATCGCCACTTAAGGGCATGTTTTTTCCATGATGATCCTACGCATACCCAGCCTTAGGTTTCATCTTCCCTTTGATTTGAGATGCTTGTGCAACTAATACATGATTCATAGAGACCCCCTCTAATTGGGAAAGTTTAGCTTGCTCCCTCGTTAAACGGTCACAAAATGTCTCAAAAGAATTCATTTTGAATGCATTGCCCAAAGCATCCATGGTGGAGTAGAAGGTAGAAGAAAAAACTACAAATGGACCTCTTAGCTTAGAAAAAATAAAAAAGAACGGACACCTTATCAGTTTTATCCTTCCCACATCCCACCAATTGTAACCTCATAGATTTGAATTGGACTAGGAAATCATCAATGGAAATAGAATTCAATTCTGCCTCTAGTTGCAAAGCATGAAACTTACTGATATGACAAAACAAGTTTTTGAACTCATCCCATACCTCCTTGGGTATATCACACACCTTAATTTGGAAAGGAAGACTGTTAGAAAAATGCAAAGCTATTAGACCCATAGCTTCATCACACTTGTTTTTGTGAGCAAATGTTTCATACTCCCTGGTAAAAGTGGGTTGTATATCATTAAATGTGGACCATAAACCTTTAGATTAGAGAAAGCTACATATCTTAATCTTCCAAGTATGATAGTTATTGGGGGTTAAAAGTTCAACTAAATCAAGAGTAGCCATGACAGCAATTTACACCAAAAGCAAGAAAAAATAAATCAAACTATACTGAAAGCTCAAAAATAACTGATGAAGCCTCTTGAAATACAATTTTACCTTTCCACATTACTTTAGGAAGCAACAATACAAAAATGGTTGATTATGTAACTGAATCTAAAAAAAATTGAGCAAAAAATGTACACCTTACTGGGCATTTTGTGGCGAGTTCCCATGCCAAATCACCAAGCCAAATCTCCAAATCAACTCACTAAGCACACAATCCACCACACGAAGCACACAAGCACTTCACATGTCTATAGTGAGCACTTGAACATATAAAGGCCAAAAAGAGACCACGAAAAATGTGGGATAAATATTCCCAAAAAACAACCTCAAAAAAATCTTGGCCCCACTTCCTCTTCGGGTACACAAAAATTAGAAGCCATTTTTGTTGAAACTTTATAAAGTATAGAGTTTAAATAAAAAATCATGCCTATTATGGTGCTTTCCTGCTCAACAAAATTGACCTCTACTAGTTGAACCATATTCTTGTACCACAACACATATTCACACCTCTAATGACACCTCTACTTAGATCTCTTTCCAAAACAAAAAATGCAAGAGCATCTATAGTGAAAATTGTAGCTTGTATAGTCTAATCATGGCCTAAAAATTGAAAATGTCACCTCAATTCATTGAAACAAAATCAAACAAATACCACATCCACCAATGTAGAACAAAGATAATACAATATGACGTCTCAAGAAATTGACTAAGAGAAAAGTTTTCATGGCAAGGATTGGATGATTCCAAGCCTCTAGAGAGATATCACAACCTTATAACAGAGGACTCCTAAAAAAGAAAGAGATCATGACCTCTAGAGACACCAAAAAATTGCCTCCAATGCCTCAAATTCATGTCGCTCTAGTGCATAACCAGGACACAAATGGGAGTAAACACTCATCTCAATAGAAAATTGGGTCCTCCAAAGAAGATCCTACCCTACAATAGGTCAACTGAGCCCTCTAATCACAAACAACATCTCCTTGTATCACAGTTTAGATGGACAGGAAGAACACATCAAAATTGATGGTGCTTTCAATCACTTCTGGGATGAAACCTCACTCACTCGGTGTCGCCAAAAAACACTTCAACCTCCATGAAAATGGGAATGGTCTAGAAAACATCAATTCATTAGCAAACTCAAAACCAAGTGTCCAAAGGAAAAATAGAAATTTTAAGAAAAAATTCAAATGCCAAACAAAATGTAGGAAATTTTTTTTCTTGGATCTCTTCGGTAGAAACTCTCCAGGAAGGTGAACAAGAGGAAGCTTTGATACCATTTAGGAGATGGAAGCTCCTTCTCAGGATCCTCAACCTATAAAACAAACCACCCTCATAGATACACAAGAGAAGCACAAAGCTATTTTTCCAAATATCCAATGTTGATATTAAAAAAAAATGAGATGAGATGATAAAATACATAATGTACAAGCCTTTTAAAGGAATGAAAAATGAGATGGGTGAAAAACTACCCAATACAAGAGAAAACCACCAAGGTAATTATCCCTAAGTTAAAACTTAACACTAACATTAGCTCTCATTCTTATATCAATCTCTATTCTATCAAAATTTGTAGCATCTCTTATTAACACAATTTCTTATCTTTATACATTAGCAAAAGGGTCTTGACTACCATGAAGGAATCTATTTTCATTTTTATCTAGCTATAGAAATATTAATAGTTATTTTTAGAATAACTAATTACTAGAAAGAAAGTATAAAGGAGATGAGAATGTTCCAATGTGTCACAAAAATCCTAAACAAGGTCATTCTAGTCAAACTATGTTATGTAGTTGTAGTGACATAAATTGTATGATCTTGGAAATGGCACAATTGCTTTCCTAATTTAGGAATAATTAATCATTAAATGAGCCTAATGTTTCCTTTAATCTAGTGTTGTAATGTGTTGTACACATTCACAGTGGATTTAGGTCCTTTTAAGCTAAATAAACCTAAATTTTCCTTAATCTAGTGTTGTAAAGTGTATTTATTTACACCTTCACATTAAATTTAAGAGGCTTGTAAACTAAGTGAACCTAATCTAGTGTTTTAATGTGTTTTACATATTCAGACTGGCTCTAGAGCCCTTTTAAGCTATGTAGACCCAATTTTTCCTTAATTTGATGTTGTAAAGTATATTTATTTACACTTTTACATTAATTTTGGGCCATATTACATTTATGACCTTTATATCATCACTAATAGGCCCCTAAGACCATATATTGTGCATCCCAAGGCATATTTTAACAAAAATCCTGACACTATACCTCATATAAACTTAATTTCTTGACTCTGACATTCTCTCTTCAAATAGGCTCTATGGGACCTATACACCACCTTGGTCATATGAGTCTCATCTAGGTGGGACACATACACCATAGGTGATGAATGAGTCCCATTTGGCATATTTTTATTGTTCTAAGTAGGAAAATTTTGGTTTTAAATTTAAATTTTATGAGTGTCGACTTGTGGGATCTAGTTAACAGGATATTAGATGGATTGGCTATATAAATGATGTTTCAAATCATTATTTCACATTATCCTTCATGAGATCAAATCAATCACTCAAGAGTTAAGCATTCTAGGACTTTACAAGATCATCGGGAGAGCATTCAAGATCATTTCTAAGGTATTCAAGGATAGATTCTTCATTAATTGTTGTAGAAATTCAAGATTCATCATCATTTCAAGATTATCAAGCATCAATCATGTTATTGAGCTAGTGTTGTGATGTTACATTCAAGATATAGGTGTCTCAGAGAATGAAGGACCTTTGAATATTAGGTTACAAGCTTGGAGAAAGGTTTTGGAATTGTCTCCTCATTTCCAAGGTTGTAATCTTCACTAAAATGTCAACTACAGTCCCAAAATCAAGGTTTCAGATCCAAAAATCAATTTGGAAGGACAAAGAAAACATTGAAGATCAAATTCATTCTTTGAAGTTCTATAAAACCCTAACTAGACTCGTACACCTATCCTGGCATATGAGTCCCATTTTAGCTTATTTTTTACATTTTAGCAATTTCAGATACCCTTTTTTGAGAAACTGGTTCATGCATAGAAACCCAGATCTGAGAATGATATGCCTAGACTAGCATATGAGTCCTAGTAGGCCTAAATTTTGGGTTATTCAGCATTTTAGGACTCCATTCAACCTCTCTTAGGTTTATAGGTGCTCCTTGTACTTTTCTAGATTTTTGTTCTGATTCATTTGCATTTATAGTTCATTTAGTGAGGTTTCATGCATCATTGAGTTCAATCATTAGATCTTGCATTTCATACATTTTTCCAAGTCCTAGCTTGGTGGTGAACTCCTCATTTAGCGTCAGTTAGTTTCTAAACAAACCCTAGAATACCCTATTGTTAGATCTCTTTCCCCTTTCTTCATTGGATTGAGATCTCTAAGGTGTCCTTTAGTGTAGCAAGTGTGAAATAGGAACCCTACCCTTGTGCTCCATCCCTCAAAGGTTGGGGGTACTAATTTTGTTGCCACATTTTGGTGAACCTACATTTAGAACATTTTATTTTCTGATTTGCAGTGCATCATCATCCTAGATATAGCTTCCATTGACTTTGCTTTAGGGTTTGCATTAGTTAATTGGCATTCTAGGGTTTCTAATTTTTGCATTAGTGAAAGTGCATATAGGTTGCATTTTTGCATCTCAAATCATTGAAAACCATTTGAAAACTTCATTTGCGCTTAGGTTATACATCATACAAACTAGAAAGAATAAAAATCACTTGAAATTCTCTAAATTTTTTGAAAAAAACCTTCACTGAGGCTCATACACCAATATGGGCGATTTAGTCCTAGTGCACATCTAAAACTACCTTTTGCAACATTAAAAACCTTATTTTTTCAATTATGTTTGCTGGCATTGGTTATCTGTTTTAGTGGGTTGACTTTCTGTTTCAAGAATTTTACTAAATCTAGCTTAAACTGGTTCATTTCATGCATTGCTTAATTCCAAATTTACATTTACAACACTTCATTTTTAGATCATTGCATAATGTAATAAGTAAATTATTACCTTGTTTGAAATTTGAAAATTGAATTTCATTCTAGGTATTTACATTGCATTTTGAGTTTACATAGATTAATGTTCACAAATGTTAGTTTTGGTCTTTTCCAAGTTTGCAAAGAAAAAGTTAGTTAATAAGAATGTTAGTCATTCATTCAATACATTCCCTAGTTATGAGAATCTCTTAGTACAAAAGAGTGAAAATGCTGATGATTTCCTTAAACCTACACCCCCTCTTACCTATCCTATTTGTGGGAATGATGTGATATAATAAGATGAAAATATTGACAATCCTGATGATTGTAGTTTCTCTTCTCCTAATACCTCTCCTACATGTGACAAAGGTATTTCGGTGTTAGAAGATGCACTCATCAAGAATCATGACATTGTTTAAAGCTCCTCTTCTATAAAATCTCCTACATTGGAAGATATTTGCGTATGTGCAGGATCATAATGGGCCAAAAAGTGGTGATATGATGGATATGTGTAGGGTATGTGGCAGATGACTTTTTTTTTACCCAAAATTGATGAAACAAAAATGGTTTTTAAAGGAAATTCTCAACTTGCTGCCAATATAAATTATATTTTACTTTGAATTTTATAAATAATTATTATTCATTTTCTATTTGAATTATGACTAAAGTCTTGATTGATAGGAAAATTGAAAAACATTTATAGCTTTCAAACGGTATCACTTTTTTTGAATCTGAAATATGCATCACATTCTATGCTTCTCATACTATAAGATTAAAAAAAAAATAAAAAATCATGAAGTTTTGACAATGTTCAGGTGGTTAGACATACGAGTTTTTATATTTTTAAAAAGTTGTAATAAAAAATTCATAATTAAATATTTACTTGGAAAAAAATTACAAAAAAATATGCATGACATCAATACATGAGTCCTCTACTTATATATAAAATATTATAAAAAATTATTATCATTTTATTGTGGTTAGGGTAGTCAGATAGACACCTACTTCTTATTTTTTCCCTGAAATTTAAGTGCTACTACATTGAAATTTCAAATTTTCAGCAAATAGATTTTTTTTAAATAAGCCTAGTAGTTTAGAAAATACATTTAATTTTTTATAGATTCTATTCTTACATATTTTTTAAATAATATAGATAACTTATTCAAATTTTTACGTGAAGTTTCTTAACTCTGATTTTTTAGTATTTTTCACCAATTAAGGGCCTATTTTTTCCATGATGATCTTGCACATACCCATTTTAGCACAAAAGAGTGACATCATAGACACATTTTTAAACATCACCTTACCTAACTTCCATTTTCCCTTTTCTTGTGAGAATGATTTAGAAAAGGATGATATTATAAATGATGAGGATATGTTAGTGTTAGATGATCAAACCTTTGAGGTCTATAATAATCCTCTTTATGATCCTTCCCCTACCAATCTTATTTTGGAATACGTTAGGGAAAAAAGGAATGAAATCATAAATGATCACAAAAATCAGACTTATCCTTCTAGCATCTCTCCTAGTTGTGAAGAAGATATGTTGATCGATAAAAGTTATGAGAATCTTAGTTGTCCCTCTTCACCTAGGGAAACCCTTATTGAGCGAGACAATTCAACCATTGATCATCCCCCTACTTGCAATGAATTCATTTTGGAAGAACCAATCCTATAATGTTAAGAACATTAGGTTTGTAGTGCTTCTAACAACTCTCTTCCTAAGGAGGATATCATGGTGCAAGAAAATGACAACAATAGTAATGTGGCTTCCTTAGGTGATGGAAAAAAGGTGATTCTAGACTGCCCTTCATTAGAAATACATCAAATCAAGACCGTTGAGGTTATGAATGTGCAAGTTTCCATTAGATCCCCCTTGACTATTAGACCTCCTACATACCCTGTGGGATATCCTTTGAATCCTCTAATTCTTTATCCAAGTCTTCACATAAATAAAAAACTCAAAGCAAACCTAAACTTATCATTTACCCGTGCTTAAGAATAATAATTTGTAGCAGTTGAGTTCTAATACCGTCGCTCATACATATAACACTAGAAATAATTTTTAACCAAAAAAAAACCTTCAACATCTCTCCCATTGCCTAATCCTATCCTACCTAACCCTATCTTATCGGTTCCTCCTCATGGAAAGGAGTATGATTTTATCAAACAACTAAAGAATACTCCTGCTAAGATATCATTGTGTGACATTATTCAAGCATCCCCTCACTATCACAACATGATTCAAAATTCCTTACAACAAGTTCCTATCCATTCTAATGCACAACAGAATAAAATAGCATTCATGATTCAAGGAATAAATGCTAACATTGTTTTCCACCAAAGTGAACTCTCCCCTTTGGAAGTGCAAAAAAAAAATTATGCTTTCATGGTATTAGTTCAATATAAAAGAATAGGGATAAAGTGAACCCTTGTTGACACTAGCTTGGCCCTTTACGTGTGTAGCATAAACCTTTTAGATAGGCTTTATGTGGACAAATAAAAAATTCAACCAGATTACTTGTCTATCCATGGATTTGACAATGTAGAAAAAAAATCGCTCGGTGTGATCACTTTACCTATTACAGCTAGAAAGGTCACATTGGAAACACCGATCCATGTTATTCCTCATGATCTCTTATGTAATCTCCATTTAGGAAAACTATGGAGTGACACAATGAATTGTGTACCTTCCACTCTTCATCATAAAATGAAGTATATTCACAACAACAAAGTGTACACACTTGAAGCTGACCTCAACCCAAAAAGTTGTCTAAACATTGAGAAAGGAAAACAACATCCTTTAGTAACGTTGAAACCAACTACATAAGTAGAACCCATTCAATAGAAAGAAAAAGAAAAAAAATTGAGCAAATCATGAAGCTATTGGAAGATGATTGGGGTTCCTTAGAATTTTAATGAACATTCATGGGAGAATAAAAGATCATACACAAAAACTCTGGCAAGGGAAAATAAAAAGTAGTATTGTTAATAGAAAATTCAAATGACCCTTTGAAAGCATCCACCTCAACCACTTTAAAGGAAAAAGAAAATTACATGACAAACTTCAATCAACTTAATCATGAACAACCACCGAATCCAAAAGACATGAAGCTTTATGGAAAAGGTTATGAGCTTATGAGACAACTTGGATGCAATGGAAAAGGATGTGGTGTTAGAGAAGAAGGTATCCATGTCCTTATAGAGCCTAACAACATTCAAGAAAGGAATCATGGTCTTGGTTATTGTCCTCTGATAGAAATAAACAATCCTTCACTTAATATCAACACTATAACAAAATATTCCTCTAAGAAAACTTTAACAATAGTGCATCCTGCTAATAGACATAGTTGAATGCATTGTTGCATGCCATATTGTTAAATGCATAGAGTATCCCACCTTTGAATCTCCCCAACCAACAGCATGCGGTGCTCACATACTGGAGCCTTGAACCCTTCATATCCTCATTTTGCAATGTCAATATTTATTCCTTGAATTTGTCTTGTCCGAATAATATAATGTGTTTTCAATAGTGTGGCATGATGATTCAAGGCAAGCCAGTTTTCATGGCATGTTGGAAGAATGAAGAAGGTTCACTTTGGATTTTTTTCATTGATGCTAATATTGGTTGGTAACTGACTATGTAATTAGTGCATCCATATTGATCTGGTATCTTGATCCGAAAATCTTTGCAGTAAAAGGGAGTTCAATGATTTTTTGATACAGTGATCAGGAATGTCAGTTATAGATATAAACAAGTTTTTAGCATGCTTTTGTGATCTGGTTGAACTATCTTGATGATAGAACTTTGGTGTTCTTTTGGCCGACAAGGTTTATCTTTTATGTGTTTATCTTTAGGTCCAGGCTGACCTAACGCTTGGATAACACATTTTTTTCTATGTGTCAAAATGAATTTTGTATTAAGCCGACAAGACCTTTTGTCTTTTGAATGTTCCCTCAATTAGGCTAGCCTGATTGATAACAACATTTATGCCTGTGTATATATTTATGATGGTCAAAGCAATGAAAGTGAAGAGATATTATATGCAACAACCATATAATCAGAACAACCAACAACTAGAGCAGAATTTTGATATTACCAGAGCATAATTAGAACTTCTTTCAGCACTTTTAAGGTGCACTTCTGCATCTCATATTGGTAGTGAGCCACATATTTTTTACTTTGGCAATAAGCCACATTTTGTATTCAAGTTGTGAGCCTTTTTAAGGATAGTGAGTCCTGGCAATGAGCCTTGTAATATCTTGTAACTCATTATTGTGGGATCACTAAAAATCGTTATTCTTCTATGGAGAAACAATGTCTTTCTCTTTTCTTTGCAATATAGAAATTAATTCATTATATTCTTCAAGCTTAAACACAAGTTATTGTAAAAAGTGATCTTTTGAAGCATTTTTTTCTAGTGTCAACCTTGCTAGGAGGTTAGCAAAATGGGTATTGTTTCTTTCTAAGTTTGCATAATTTTTTCTACTTAGAAATCAATAAAAGGTCAAGTGGTTTCTGATCAACTAGTAGATTCTCCCTCATCTCGCTCCTTCTCTTGTTTAGGCTTGTTTCCTAATGAGAATATTTTCATAATTAGTCATGATTTTATGTGGAAGATGTATTTTGATGGGTCTAGATGTCAAACTGGCTTCAAGGTAGGTGTAGTCCTAATCTCATCTGAAGGTAAGCCGGTACCTCTCTCCTTTTGATTGGAATTCAATTGCACCATTAAAATCACTAAGTACGAAGCCCTTATTGCCAGCTTGTGTGTCGTGATTGCATTAAACATAAAACATCTTCGTACACATGGTGACTTTGAGCTTATTGTGAATTAGATTACAAGAACCTATCAAGCTAAGTAAAGTAACTTTTCTCAATATTGAGACCTTGCTTTGTCCTTACTTAATCAATCTCCTATTTTACAATAGATAGTGTCCCTGGAAGAGAAAACTAACATGTGGATACCATGGTGAGTGCAACCTCCCTAGTACCTTCGAATAAGGATCATACGAAAAAATACCACTTTGTGTTTCATATTCTTCAGTCTCTTGCTATTTCTTACCAACCTGAATATGATGCTCTTCTGTGTTCTCACATAGACTCAGAGAATGGTATTCCAACATCTACAACTATCTGAAGACTTGAAACTTTCTTGATGATGTGACGAAGAACAATTATCACACTCATATATGAAAGTTGTTAGTCCGCTATGTTGTTTTATCAGATGATCTTTATCAAAAGTCTTATAATAGCTTACTCCTCTGATGTCTCACTAAATCAAAAATACCATTTGACCTTAAGGAGGTCCATTCAAGCTTCGGGGGTGGATATTTTTGGTGGTAATCCCTAGTGCAGAAATTGATTCAAATGGGGTACTTTTGGAAAACCATGGAACATGATTCTTTTCATTTTGTCAAAAAGTGTTCACAATGTCAACAACATAGTCATCTTATTCATGGTCCTGCTCAAGAGTTACAAAATCAAATCTCTCCTTGGTTGTTCGCAAAGTGGTGGTTGTGTTAGAAACAAAAGGGAAGATAACTAAGAGAGAGGGTGAATCATTTGTCACAAAATTTCAAACTTATTCAACTTATTAACCTTATTCTCAGATCTAATCAAAAACCATGAAAGAATAAATGAACAACACATCAGAGACACACATAAAACCAATATTTTTTATGTGGAAACCTTTTTAGGGGAAAAGTAACGGTGGAGGTCATTCCACAAGATTATACCCTATTAAAAGTATAAAGAAATATGAATGGAGAATGCACATGCATTCAGGCACATTGCCTAGAGCTCACTGCTCAATTACAAATTGAATACTGAATGTCATAAAAAATATTTGGATTATATCCACATGAATTTGAACTGAGAAAATAGCATATGCTAATGCCTAATTACAGTTCTGGTTAAGCACATGAACACTTCTTCACTCTTCTTCACTCTTCTTCACACTCTGCTCTACCTTTGAAAGATTTAGAACATTATTCATGCACACCACTCCTCACACACCTTGAAATTGAATAAAAAATTACTTATATATATCTATAACAAGAAATTACATCGCTACATGTCTGCCTCAACAAAATAATAAAATGAATACAAAGTGTCGACCCAAAATAGTAAAAATTATTAATGCAAATCAACCAAGTTCATCCACAACATAGTGAAGACCCAAAATAACATTCTCAAACATGAACCACCTTCAAAAAATTATTCCTTGAAGATCCACAACACATTACAACATCTTGTCAGCCAAGAACATGAAAAACATGAAAACGCAAGAAAAAATCTCTAATCGCGAGCACAACGATCAATGCAAAAATGCAACATGGATAGAGAAAGATCTAGAAACATCCACAAACATCATGAATCATCAGAGAAAATCCACACTAAATAAACTTACTAAAATCACACCATCTTCATTCAGGGGCACCAATTAAAGCAACAAAAAAATTGTTAGAATACAAATCTTCATAATGGGTATATGTAGGATCATGATGGGCCAAAAAAGTGGCGATATGATGGGTATGTGTAGGCATATGTGGCTGACGGATTTTTTTTACCCAAAATTGATGAAACAAAAGGATTTTAAAGGAGATTCTCACTTTCCACCAATATAAATTATGCTTTACTTTGAATTTAATAAATAATTATTATTCATTTTCTATTTAAATTATGACTAAAGTCTTGATTGATAGGCTGATTAAAAACATCTATAGCAATGAATATGAAATATGGTCACATTATATACTTCACATACTATAGGATTAAAAAAAAAAATTCATGAAGTTTTGACTAAGTTAAGGTGGTCACATACGCTTTTTATATTTTTAAAAGTTGTAATAAAAAATCATAATTAATTATTTAGTTGGAAAAAAATACAAAAAATATCCACATCGAGACACGAGTCTTGTACTTATATCTAAAATATTATAAAAAATAATTATCATTTTATTGTGGTTAGGGTGGTCGACAAACACCTACTTATTTTTCCTTAAAATTTAAGTACTCTTGCATTGAAATTTCAAATTTTCACCAAATAGATTTTAAAAAAAACCTAGTAGTTTAGAAACTACATTAAATTTGCTATAGATTCTATTCTTACATATTTTTGAAATAATGTAGATAACTTATTCAAATTTTTACATCAAGTTGCCTAACTCTATTTTTTTTGAATTTTTTGCCACTTAAGGACTTATTTTTCCCATGATGATCCTGCACATACCCTAACACACCAAAATATTAAAACATATCTCTAAAGCTCAACGTGGATAAACTAGCTATACTTGAAAAGAAAGCCTTTAATCCACAACCACTGATCATTGACACACTAAACTAACCAACTAACTAAACTTCAGTTCACCACTGACAACCTGCAACTTACTTTATTACAATTTTCTCAATATCCTCAACATATACAGCATCTAAGACATTAATTCCAATAGTGTTGACATTAATGACAACCACATATTAGCAACACAACCACAAAATTAAAAAATCTCCTCCTTTGGCATTGATGATAACACATGATGTGAAAAAAACCATCAATGTAGCTACCTTCAACACTTACTCCCCCTTAGGTTCTAACTCTTTTCTCCTCAATTATTTTACATGACTCTACTTCCCACATGACTTTCTCCTTAGATAATTCATAGCTTTTCACATGAATCTTCTCCCCCTTTGACATTAATGACAAAGATCTCTTTTCTCCACACAAGCTCTGAACCACACATCTAAACATTTAACTACTCCCCTGAGTAGAAGCCACCACAACATCAATTTGGATCAAGATATGACTATTAAATGCATGGATTGATGCAATTCAATGCATCTTAGTTCTGATTAGGAAGGGTAATCACCCCTAGCTTCCCTATGAGATACTCAAAAGTATCCTTAGGTAAAGAATTTGTAAAGATATTTGCAATATTTTACTTAGTAGGAACATAATCAAATCTAACTTCCTTTTCACTCACCTTCTCTCTCAAAAAGTGAAACTTGATAGATATATGCTTGGTCTTTGAATGCACCACCAGATTCTTCAAAATGTTAATTTCACTTGAATTATCATAGAATATAGCAATGGGCTCATCATACACAACTTTGATATCTTCGAACAGATCTGCTTCATCCACAATACTTGAGTACAATTGTTAGCAAGAATAATGTATTATGCCTCTATAGTAGATAAAGAAATGGCATTTTGCTTCTTACTTAACCATGAAATCCACTTCTTACCCAAGAAAAATGCACCACTACTAGTACTCTTTCTATCATCCACATCACTTGCCCAGTCAGCATCAGTAAAATCACTCAAAGTAAGATCATCATCTTTAGGATACCATAGGTCAAAATCAATTGTCCCCTTCAAGTATCTAAGAATCCTCTTCACAACAATTGCATGAGATTCCTTAGGATCAACTTGAAATCTTGCAACAATGCATATATCTTTCATGATATCTGGTCTAGTTTGAGTCAAATAAAGCAATCCACCAATCATCGATTTGTATCTAGTTTTATTTTCTTTCAAAGATTCATTATTTTGTGTGAACTTGCATCTAGTCACCATAGGTGTATGAACTAGATTTGAATCTTCTATACCAAACTTCTTTAGTAATTCATTTACATGCTTGGACTAAGATATAAAGATCCCTTTATCTAGTTGAGTAATTTGCAATCCCAAAAATAATTTCATCTCACCAATCATAAACATCTCAAATTCATTATGCATCTCATCAACAAACTCCATGCACAAACCATCATCTCCTTCGAAAATGATATCATCAAAAAAGACTTCAACAATCAAATCTTTATCATGATCAATCTTGAAATATAGATTACTATCAGCAGTACCTTTATTGAATCCAAGCTTCAAAAAATGCTTGTCCAATCTAGCATACCATGCTCTTGGGGCTTGCTTAAGTCCATACAATTCTCTTTTCAACTGACAAACCATATCTTGTTGATTAGTCAATTGAAATCCATCAGGTTGCTCTACATACACCTCTTCTTCTAGTTCGTCATTTAGAAACATTTGCTAACTTGACATCCATTTGATAAACCTTGTAGTTTTTGTAAGAAGCATAAGCAAGAAATACTCTCACAGCTTCAATCCTACCAATAGGGGCAAAAGTTTCTTCAAATTCAATTCCTTCCATCTAGGAATATCCTTTATACACCAATCTTGCTTTGTTTCTAACAACTTCACCTTGCTCATTTAACTTGTTTCTAAAGAACCTTTCAATTCCAATTACATTTTGTCTTTAGGTTAGCTAGTAACAAGAATCCATGTATTATTCTTCTCAATTTTCTATAGTTCTTTCATTGCTTCTACCCAATGCTCATCTTTGCATGCTCCATTCACACTATTAGGCTGTCTTTGAAATCAGATAGTATTCTTCTACAATTTTTCTCCTAGTTTGAACACCTTTGTTCTTATCACCAATAATCTGATCTTCTCAATGATTTAATCTCACATACCTTGGATTCTTAGGATCTTCTTGAACTTCTGGCTCTTGTGATCTCTCTTTTACACTTTCACTAGTTCCTTCCTCTTGAAATTGTTGATTCACTAGAATGATCTGAACTTGATTTTGAGTCTGAAATTTCTTTCCTGAGACTGAACTATTATTCTGATCATCTAAATCATATCCACAGGTTTTGGATGGTCTAGCAATGTCTTCATAAACCTTGTCATTTGTAGTTTCAACTACCTTCCTCAATCTCTTATTATAGCACTGATAGGCCTTACTCTTAGTGGAATAACCAAGAAAGATTCCTTCATCACTCCTGGCATCAAACTTTCTTATATCTTCATCTCTTCTAAGACAACATTTACTCCCAATTTTTTTGAAATATCTAATAGTAGGCTTATGACCAGACCATAGCTCAAAAGGGGTCTTACCAGTATCACCTTTCACTTGTACTCGATTGAGGATGTAAATAGTAGTACTCACAACTTCTCTCCAATAGATATGAGGAACATTTCCTTCTAGCATCATAGTTCTAATAGCATCATAAACTGTCTTGTTCTTCCTTTCCACAACTCCATTTTGTTGAGGGGTCTGCAGGACAGATAATTGTCTCTTTATTCCATGCACTTCACAAAAATAATTAAACTCATGGGAAGTGAATTCACCACCTCTATCTAATCTCTGACATTTAATCTTTAGTCCCATCTTTGTCTCAACCATAGCCTTAAAAATCTAGAATTTCTCCAGAGCTTTAGATTTCTCCCTTAAGAAAGCAACCCACATCAATCTAGAGTAATCATCAATAAGTAACATGAAGTACCTATCTCCTTGTAAGCTTCTGATTCTAGAGGGACCACACAAATCAGTATGAACAAGCTCCAACACCTCATTTGAACAATGTTTTTTGCTCTAAAATGAAATTCTAGTTTTCTTCCCTAACTGACATTCCTTGCATATAGTATTAGTAGGCTTTACCAACTTAGGAAGATCTCTCACTGCCTTAGTAGAACTTATCTTAACAATATTGTCAAAGTTTACATGGCACATTCTCCTATGCCACAACCAACTTTCATCAACTTGAGCAATCATACAACTTTAGTAGTAGCATTCAGGTGAAAGATGTTACCTTTTGTTTTTGTACCTAAAGCAATCACATTTCTGGAACTTTCCAATATTCTACACTTTCCATTCTTGAATTAAAAATTGTATCCCTTGTCAACCATCTTTCCAACACTTAAGATATTATGCATCAAACCTTCCACATATAGAACATCATTAGTATTATTCTTACCATCAAGAGAAATGGATCCTCTTCCATGGATTACACCAGCTTTGTCATCACCAAATCTTACAACACCACCATCATACTTTTCCAGGCTCACAAATTTGCTTTTATCACCTATCATCTGATGAGAGCATCCATTGTCAATCACCCATTCATCTTTTTCTTCAACTTGAGAAAATAGGGTTTTCTCCACATTTGAGCAACTAATAGATTTAGTAGGGTAGGATCATTTTCCTCTATAGAAATAAATACACATTTATCTTCACTTGCATTCTTGTTATCAAATTCATCATCTGCCACACCTTCATCAGTATCATAATAGCACTTTCTTTGAAATCTAGGCTTGTTATGTCTTAGCTTAGGGACTCTTTCCGAACACCTTGATGCAAAATGACCTATCTTATTGCAAGAGAAACATTTAATAGGAAACTTCCTTTTATACTTACCTTCTCCTTTGACTTCCCTTTTGACAATAAGTGCTTCAAGCTCATTCAGTTCTCTTTCTTATTCTTTAGTCTATCTCATTTCTTCCTCATACTTGAATACCTTTCTAGAAGAACTTTCACCCAGATCATATCTACGTTTATCTCTTCCAGAAGTAGTAGATTTGAAAGTAGATTCTATCTTAGGAAGGGCATCACCAAATTCACTCAATTCAAAAGTAGTGAGCTTACCAATCAACATATCTCTAGTTACATTTGTTACAATTTGGAGCTCCTCAATAGTAGTAGCTTTAACTTTTGATGCAGTAGGCAAGGATCTAAGCACTCAAGAAATAATATATGATTCTTCCAACTGTCCACTAGCACATCTGATAGCACACACAAGCTTATTCACTCTTTGCATGGAAGTAGTAACATTCTCATCATCACCCATTCTCAACATTTCATATTTCCCTTACAAAATTTGTAACTTAGCAATCTTCACATTACCATTACCTTCATACAAGGTTTCCAACTTTTTCCAAATCTCATAAGTAGTTTTTAGATCCATCACATTTGTCATCTCAGAGTCAGTCAAAGCATTCAACAATGCCTCCATAGCCCTAATATTGTACTCAACATCCCTAATCTCAGTAGTAGTAGTGAGACCATTTTGAGGAATAATATACCTATTGCTTGTAGTGCTCCAGTAGGGTTCTCCAATACATCTCAGATGATACTCTATTCAAGTTTTCCATAGAGAATAATTTGTTCCATCAAATCTTGGACTATCCTTCTTATATGTCGTCATCCTGGATCACCTCAACCTCTCAAACTTCTTCCAAGGAACCTGCTCTGATACCAATTATTGGAAACACAAGGGAAAATAATTGATAGGGGGGTGAATCAGTTGTCACAAAATTTCAAACTTATTCAACTTATTAACCTTATTCTCAGATCTGATCAATAACCATGAAACCATAAATCAACAACACATGATCAAAAACACACATAACACAAATATTTTGTACGTGGAAACCTTGTTAGGGGAAAAACCACAATGGAGGTTAGTCCACAAGATTATACCCTGTTAAAAGTATAAAGAAATATGAATGGGGAATGCAAATGCATTTAAGTGCACTGCCTAGAGTTCACTGCTCAATTACAAAAGGAAGACTCACTATATTACAAAAGATTTGGATTACATCCACAGGAATTTGAACTGAGAAAATAGCATCTACTAATGCCTAATTATAGTTATGGTTAAGCACATGAACACTTTTTCACTCTTCTTCACTCATCTTCACACTCTGCTCTGCCTTCAAAATATTTAGAACATTATTTGCGCACACCACTCCTCGCACACCTTCAAATGGAATAAATAATCACTCATATATATCCACAACAAGAAATTACATCGCTACATGTCGGCCTCAACAAAATAATAAAATGAATACAAACTGTCGGCCCAAAACAATAAAGTTTATTAATGTGAATCAACTAAGGTCAGCCACAACATAGTGAAGACCCAAAATAACATTCTCAAACATGAACCACCTTCAAAAAATTATTCCTTGAAGATCCACAACACGCTACAACATACTGTCGGCCAAGAACACGAAAAACATGAACAAGCAAGAGAAAATATCTAATCATGAGAACAACGATCAATGCGAATGTGCAACATAGATAGAGAAGGATCTAGAAAATCCACAATAACTGAACTTACTAGAATCACATCATCTTCATTCAGGAACACCAACTGAAGCAACAAAAAATTTGTAAGATGATCAAATCTTCACGTGGATCTCTAAAACTCAATGTGGATAAACTATATATACTTGACAAGAAACCCTTTAATCAACAACCACTGATCATCAACGTATTGAACTAACCAATCAACTGAACTTCACTTCACCATTCACAACCTGCAACTTACTTTATTACATTTTTTCTCAATATCGTCGACATATGTACATCCTTTGAGACATTAATGCCAATAGTGTTGACATCAATGACAACCACATATCAACAACATAACCACAACATCCAATAGGCTGGATATTATTGGAAAAATATCACCTCCTTCTTCTAAAGGACATATCTATATCATCATTGCTACCGATTATTTTGAAGTGGGCTGAACCTGTCTCGCTTCAATCCACGACTACTAAAGTTATCTGTAGCTTTCTTCTAAATAACATCATTTCTTGCTTTAGATTGCCTTCCACCTTAGTTTCCGATAATGTCACGCCATTTAAGAACAAGGAAGTGAAGTAATTTTTGGAGAAATTTCATATTCGACGTAGATTTTTTACACCATATTACCCTCAATCCAATGGCCAAGCAGAAGTATCTAATAAAACCCTTGGCTCTTTCTTTGTAAAAGAATGAATAAACATGGTAAGGATTGGCATATTCAATCGACGTATGCTTTGTGGGCCTATCACATGGGTGTTCATACGATGATAGGAACGACGCCTTATACCCTCATGTATAGTGTCAAAGCTATCATGCATTTGGTGTTGCAAATTCCATCTTTATAGGTTTCCCTTAAAGGGTTAATTGATGATGAGACTTATAGATCTAATCATTTGCATTAGCTCAAGATGATCTATGAGTGTCGATTACAAGCCCTTGACCATCTTAAAGCCTTGTCTCTATGTATTTGATATTTTCATCTCTATTAATTTGCTACATGTTTATATTACTTCATTTTTCTCTATTTATTTCAACAACGGACATGTCGCTTTATATAACAATCTTCGTATGCTTTTTACAACAATCCATTCCTTTGCAAACAAATACAATGAGGTGAGCATATTTTAGGAGGTTAAATAAATTTGAGACAAGGTTACACCAATCAACTAGGCAATATGCAACTTAGTCTAAGATGAGACTACAATTACTATTTTAACTAGATATCTCTACCACATTGTTTGATATATATCCCAGTTCTACATCTCTACTTATATTCTTATACCATAATACATCAATAAATCAATAAAATCAAAATAAACATCACACAAAAATTTAAATAAACTATTTGTTTCCTATTGTAATGTATTTCATGTCTAACATTGTAACTAATTTTAAAAATATTACTAAATATATATCACTTAGTGTAAGAAAATAATGTATTCCATGTCTAGCATATTATAACTAATTAAAAATATTATTACATCAAAAGCAACAAAAAGCACACCTAGATAAATGGTTTCACCAACGCCTAAAAGTAGTATGCGAATTATGTGGACTATTAATCGTACAAAATTACTTTTTTAAAAGCTATGGAAACATTTATCCTGCACAAAATTTTAAATGGAGAAAATAATTAATTATGACGCTGTAAAGCGAGTTCCACACATATCCTCACGAATAAGTTCTCTCCTATCTTTAGTCTGTACAATGCTTAACATTTGCTTTAGAGAGGAAGTCTCGTGAATCACGTCGCTTTGTTTTCGTACGACGGAATCTCGTAAAGCAACGCACTTGTTTATCATTCTCTCTTATTTCCCAAAGTCGATGGATTATGCCGCTTAAGTGGAGCCGTGCTTTCCGTTCCATTTTAGTTTGTCGAAATGTAAGTGGATGCTTACTTAATGTTAGGCCACCACCGCGACGTCCGTCGGGTAGAATAGAGTCATAAAAAAACTTTGGTTCCTCTCATTATCAAACATAGTTAAAGGATTTGACAAATATTTTCTAAACTTTGATCCTTTTACACATATTCATCTACGATTTATTTCTTCTGACCTTTTTTATTGTCATAGATCATGGTAGCATGTGACACTCTTTCTTGGAAACACATCATAGATGCTTGTGTTCATCATATTCATATTCATTTTTTCTCGTTTCAAATCCTTTCTTTTTTATATCTTAAAATTCTAATCTTCTTTCAATGGTCAAAAGGAATGTATGGTTAACCGAAAAATAAATACAAAGAGAGTACAATGAGTATCTAAAGGAAAGAACCTACACATATAAGTTGTATAATAGGACTTTCATTATTAAACTATCTTTATTGTAATAACATACACTATCTTGTATATAAGATTTCACAAAACTTTTGTTATAAAAAATATGATGCTAGAGTTTTCTTCATGTTCTGATGAGTGAAACATGTTTCTCATTGTAAGCAGTTGTTTCTAAACCATTCATACAATTTATCATCATCATCAAGGGGTCTCTATTTTTGTAAAAGCTGGAACAAAAGTCTATGAATTTTTCAACATTTTCCATTCTTCAAGGGAGTTTTTAAGAACTGTTATTTAGTTTGAAAAGCTATTAAATTATCAAGTTCCCTTTATGGTTATCTTTTCCAAAAAAAATTGAAAACTTTACATCTAATCATTATTTTAATATGATTAATTTTTATTTTATTTTTTTTCATTTTTCAAATTTTTATTATAAATTATAATTAAAGTTAAAATATAGAATATGTTTTATAATATTTTATTTTTTAATAAGTTTAGAAAAATATTTTTAATACAATTATTATTTTTTTGGAAAATGTATATGCATACAAAATGTGTATCTTATAAGAAAACTTTATATATTTTATTCCTTGTCATGTTGTCGTTGTTGTGTTTTTTAGTTCTTGTTTATAGTAAGATAGTGATGTAGAGAAGGAACTCACAACAAGACTAACTTGACAATTTCAAACATGGTTTCAATACAAATGATGCAAAAGTGTTGATTTGTTCATGTTTGGAAGCTTACTCATAAGCCTAATGGCACACCACCAAGACAAACAACAATGGAACAACATGAAACATGGTGTTATAGACTAGGGAATACCTATTTCTAATACCTTTGATGGGTTTTCAAACATTCATGGCCAAATGGTTGATAAACACAATGGACCAAACAACTACAATGAGGATTTCTGACTATAAATGAGCCCAAAATGGAGCAAATTGTCCTTTAGGCCTTCACATGTGCAAACCATGACTCCAAATGTTGCAAGGTAGTTGAACACATTAAAACATAATTTATTAGAATATTTCATCATTTTATCATGGAGGAAACTCAAGATTTTTCATTTTCATTGTTGACTGGAACCTTTGGTAGGGTTTTTGGTAGTTTTCACTAATATGTCAATATCTCCCTTGATACTTGATAAAAATTGATGCCACAAAAAGAAAAAGAAAGAAGATTCACATATCGACAAAATTCAATTTATTTTAGACCAAAATACAAATTTTACAATCCCCAACAAATGAAATAACATCCCGCAACATTGGAAAATGCACAATAATGTTTTCTTTCATTCAAGGAACACTCATTAATAACTTTCACAAGAAGAATAATGAAGCCATTCGTTCAAGTGGGGTTTAATATAACCTAATTTTAGACTTTCTCTCCAATTTTTATCAAGATCTACGATTGGAAAAGAAAGTTATGAACTTTTTCCCAAAACTGGGAATGTTAGGTCTGATCCAATGCTGCTTGTACAAACATTGCTCTAACTCATTCAAATCTTAATGAAATTGCATCAAACCAAAAGGAAATGAAAGTAGATTCAAATATCTACACTTTCCAATTGATTTTATATCATTAAATTGGTCGTATGGATCATACACAATGAAAGATCAGACTGAAAATTTGGAAAAATACATAAAATCTTGCTTCTATTCAACCAAAACTTCAAAAAAATAGTTTCCTCCATCCCCATTCAACTCTTGTGGGTACATGCATGAATTTTCAACCATTTTCAGTTGTTTGAAACATTTCCTTTTCGGTTTGTAATAGTTTTTTTCTTTTTTTCCACTTGGACAAAGTTGCATGACAACTTTTAGCAACTTTTTGACAATTTTTGCAACATTCACAACTTTTTTAAATTTTAAAACCATCGACCCTCTAACAAACCAAAAATGAATTAATATGTTCCCACATGGTCATAAATGAACTTATTAAACTACAAATCCCGCCAACAACTTAAAACTCAAAAATAACAAAATTATGCCTAATGGGGCTCTAGATGCCATTGCACCATACACCCAAGGGGAAGAAAACTCAAGTACCACTTGAGTGAAAGTCTTTTTTTTCTTCATGGCCTTCCAATTCTTCTGCACAATTCCCTTGATTTCTTCTTGGATTTTTCTTTGTGTCTTCCACTTGTTTCCTCTAGGTTATCTTTTCAACTCCTCTTAATTCTTCCTTGCAAGGTATTCCTCTTTTTGCATCCTCCTCTGAACCAGATCTCTTTCAAGAGCTCGATTCTCAATGATTTTTATCTCCTTGCCTAATAAACATGCACATACATATTCAAATGAAATATTATAAATAAAATATTGAGACCTTGAGGTATCCTTGTCTCCTTGCACCATACACTTCCCTTCAACGCCCAAGAGATCCTCCATGTGTGTTATGGTTGTCTTATGACCGAACATGTCCTCTAAGGGTCTCCTTTGATAAATATAATCTTCTAACACTTAGTCTAACACTTAGTCTGTACAATGCGTAACATTTGGTTTAGAGAGGAATTCTCGTGAATCACGTCGCTTTGTTTTCGTACGACGGCATCTCGTAAAGCAACGCACTTGTTTATCATTCTCTCTTATTTCCCAAAGTCGATGGATTATGCCGCGTAAGTGGAGGCGTGCTTTCCGTTCCATTTTAGTTTGTCGAAATGTAAGTGGAAGCTTACATAATGTTAGCCCACCATCACGACGTCCAGAGTCATCAAAAACCTCTGATCCATTTACACTTACAGCTTCTCTCATTATCAAACATAATTAAAAGATTTGACAAATATATCTAACTATTATTTCCAAACTCGTAACCCATTTGCAAATAAGATTCCTTTTACATATATTCATCACCGATTTATTTCTTCTGACCTTTTTTATTATCATAGATCATGGTAGCATGTGACACTCTTTCTTGGAAACACATCATAGATGCTTGTGTTCCTCATATTCATATTCATTTTTTCTCGTTTCAAATCCTTTCTTGTTTATATCCTAAAATTCCAATCTACTTTCAATGGTTCAAAGGAGTGTATGGTTTACTAAGTTATTTAACTGAAAAATAAATACAAAGAGAGTACAGTGAGTATTCAGGTCTTCAGGAAAGAACCTACACATATAAGTTATATAATAAGACTTTTATTATTAAATTATTTTTATTGTAATTTCATAGAATATCTTGTATATAAAGTTTCTTTAAATTTTTGTTATAAAAAATATGATGGTAGAGTTTTGTTCATGTTCTGATGGGTGAAACATATTTCTTATTGTCAACAATTGTTTCTAAATCATTCATGCAATTTATCGTCATCATCAAGGAGTCTCCATTTTTTTGTGAAAGGAGGAACAAAAATCTCTATGAATTTTTAGACATTTTCCATTCTTCAAGGGAGTTTTCAAGAAGTGTTCTTTATTTTGAAAAACTATAAACTTATCAAATTGTCTTTATGGTTATCTTTTCCAAAAGAATTTTTGAAAACTTTCCATCTAATCACTATTTTAATATGATTAATTTTTTTAAAAAAATCCATTTTTCTACTTTTAATTATAAATTATAATTAAAGTTAAAATATAGAATATGTTTTATAATATATATTTTTTAATTAGTTTATAAAATTGTTTTAAATATAACAATTCTTTTTTTGCAAAATCTATATGCATATAAAATGTGTTTCTTATAAGAAAACTTTAAATATTTTCTTTCTCGTCATGCTGTCGTTGTTGTTGTAGTTTTTTAACTTCAAGGAAAATCCATACATGTGATACATGCACCAATTTTATCAAAAAATAAGCATTCTTAGTGTAGGTAGTCTTGACATGGTTTGTACACCCACAACACAAATAAAATTTGCAAACAAAATCTTATGTCTCTTGAAAGACTTTAAAGTATAAGACAAAATTTATTATCCCAAGGCTTTGATAGTTGTGTCTTGACACACTAGGTTTTATTCCTAGTTCATTGTAGATTGAATTGAAAAAGGAACTTACACATATATTTTTTACTTTATGAAGCTAAAAGTGAAATAGATTTATTAGATACATCGCTAAACACATAAGATATCACCTTAATTTGCAAGGATCAAAAGTTATTTTGGTAAATTTACAAGAATTATGGATAAATTTGATCAATTCTTTTGAAATTATTTAACAAATTTCAATGAGTCAAAAAAAATATTAAGAAATGAAATGGCTAGAAAAGATAATTATTTTAGTAATCTGACATGAATGTCATTTGAGAATTATGAAATGAGACCTAAAATCAATATATACTTCACCAAAATGATTCACAACTACACCTAGATGTTTTAGATTTTTAAAGGAAAATTATTGCACAAATAAATTTCTCAAATACACCAAAATCTTAGTGTAATAATTTGATATTTCAAAGAAAATGATAAGTCTATAGTCATATATGATTTACACTTGGGAAATGATTTACAGTTTTCCCAAGTTCATAAAAATTTACAAGAATGGACAAGTAATCTCACTAATGTGAGAGGGAACCATGAAGTAAACAATACTTGATAATTGTTCAATGTATTTTTCAAAAATTATCATCAATTTCCAATCCACTTAAAATGAATATTCTACGCCCTTAATACTAGAGTACATCAAGTTATGAATAGCCAACTTGTGACTATCTTAACTCCTAATTAAGTCATACTATCAATAATATATCATTATTTAGTTGATTAGGTCAACCTAGGGTTATCCAAATTAGCCTAGGTGATATCCTAGGCATAAATAGGTATATATAGGAGGTTGTGAGTCTTATTTCATCATCATATTGTGAATTGTATTCTCATTGGAGATATTTGGAGCTTTTACCCCTTGAAGTGGCTTGTTATTCTCAATTATTATGAAGTATTTGTAGCATATTTTATATCATGTTCTTCTACTATGCAATTTATTTCATTACATGTGGTATCATAGCATGATCTTGGCATAGTTATGGTAAGGAATTTTTTTAAAATTTGGAAGTCATTTTGTGAAACCCATATCTCCCAAATTTTTTCCTAATTTTTAAAACGTTTTTAAAGTATATTTTTGAAAATATAGAATCCATATTTTAAAAGAATTGGATTAAAATTGAGCGAGTTATTGCAAAATTAGGGTTTCTATCCAATTTATTCGGAAAGCACATATCTCCAATGTATTGATGAATTGGTTCCTAATTTTTTGTGGGGTTTTTGATACATATAGGAGGACAATACAGTTCAATTTTCAAGAAAATTGAAGTAGAAATACTCAATTTATTGGGAAATTAGTGTTTTAAAAAAAAATGTTCTGAAGGGTACAAATCACCTAATTTTTGGGAGATTTTTCTATTGGAGTGTGACCAAGGCACTGGTAAGGCTAAAAATCAAGAAGATTAGGGAAAGGCATAAGGAGGTCAATGACCAATTGAAGCGAGTAAATGAGAAGATCACCAGACTAAAAGTGCAAGTGGAAAAAAATAAAAGAATTGAGGAATGTCTAAGGGTCAGTGCAGGATCATGGGGGTCCAAAGTAGGCCCTTAAGTGGCAATGACATTTAGAAAAATAGAGTTAGGAAACTTGACATAAAAATTTGAATAAACTATTAACATGATTTGAATAATATGTAATAATAGAATTTGTCGCGAATTGAATTTAGTTTATGAGATACTATTCCTTTTTTGGAAATAAGTAAATCTATTTGGTGAAAATTTGAAATTTCAATGTAGTAGTATTAAATATTTAGGAAAAAATAAAAAACAGGTGTATGTCTGACCAACCTAAGTACAAGTGAAACTTTCAATATATGTAGAGGACACATGCCTAGATATGGTGCATTTTTTTGTAATTTTTTTCCAAGTAAATAATTAGTTATGATTTTTTTTATTAAAACTTCTTAAAAATTTTAAAACTTGTTTGTCTAACCACTATAACTTCATCAAAAATTTATGAAATTTAATTTTTCTTTTTTTTCATCCTATAGTATGGGAAGCATAGACTATGTTGCATCTTTTAGATGAAATAAATGTGAAATCATTTAAGAATTATAGATTTTTTTTAATCAACCTATCAATCAGGACTTTAGTTAAAATGTATGTGTAAAATCAATAAGAAATATCTATTTAATGCCAAATAAATTGTATCTTATATTTTTTAAAAGCTAACAATTTTCTCAATAAAACCTTTTTGTTTCATCAAATTCAAATAAAAAAAGTCATTATCCACTTTTTGGTCATATCACCACTTTTTGGATGCCCATGATTTTGCACTCACCCCTAAATGCAATGGTGAAAAGAAAAGCTAATGAATGCACAAGGATTGAACAAGAATTGGTAAGTCTAAGATCAAATTTGGAGAAAGAAAGAAGTCAAGAGGAAAAATTCAAGACAAATTCTATAATACTTGATGAGTTGATTGTAAGTCATAAATCATATAAAGGCAAAGGTGGTTTGGGAATTGAAAAAGGAGAAAGCTCAAAAAGGTCAAACACCTAATGCAAAGAAGACTGATGAACTAGAGAATATTGAAGACAAAAAGAACAATGGAAAGATCTAGAGCCAAAGAAACAATGCTAGAAGACCCCCTATCAAACAATCAAATTCTCAAAGGTACCCATCCTTCAATGATATGTTTTATTCTTGCAATAAATTTGGACATAGAGTAATGGAATATAGAAGAAAAAAGAATCAGAATGTTCCATCTTTTACTCATCAATGATTTATGTATAGGAGTGAATTTGCACCCCTTATGAAACTTCGCCCTTTTTTCCTTTCTCCCTTTAGAAAACCAAATTCGAAGGCTAAAATCCACACAAGCCCACTACCTTCATTCCACTTGGCACCTATTTTGTGTGTCGATAGAAATGAAACTACCATGGATTCCCACGTGGCACACATGCATCTACACGATGCCATAACGTCCCTGATAGATTCCTATGTTTGAAGCCTACAGACGCATTACACTTTCTATTTTGAACATTTTGTAAAGCCCCACTTCAACCCACCAACCTAAATCTAGCTGTTACACTTATCCTTCTTACGAATTCACCCTTCCTTCATGCATTTTCATCCTTTTTGCATCTTTTTGTTCATCCTTCATACCTTCTTGCATCCTTCAAGCATTCAATCAAACATTGTCAAGCACTTTTAGTAGCACTTTTGCACTCCATAGCAGCAACAACATCACTCCATCAATTCAATAGAGCAAGTGTGGGACAACACCATTGCAACAGAGGCTCGAGTATTCTCATTTTCTCCCCCATTAGCCTTTAGTGCTCTTGGTGGAGGTGGTGTATGTGCTATTGGGAGCTTGTTGGTGAAAGAATTCTTTTGCGAGATTCTCCTTGTTATCCTCACACTAGTATAATCTTCTTTATTACATTCATGCATACCTTACATCTATTCCATAACTCTTTTTTGACCCTTTGAAAGTGTTTAGCTAGGCTTTTATTATGTTTTCTAGCATTTAATCTTGTCTCTTTGGTCCTTTGGTTGTATGGACTCTAGTGTGTTGCGTTGTTGTCCTGAAACTGTGCTTCTATCCTCAGGCAAAGAACTTTCTGAGGCATAGAGTTGAATCATAAAATTGATTTTCCTAGCCCCACTCAAAATCTCAGGTCTACAAAGTGATCGAAGGGCCTCTTAGTCCTCATCATTCTCATCATATATTTCCTAACACCCTTTTAGCTGAGGTAAGTAAGGGCAGCCTTCCGCTCTTGGCTCTCCATGACTTGGAGCCTTGCACGTGGTTGGTCCCCCTCTCTTACATTTTTGGTGAACCTGACATGAACCAACATCTATTCATCCATCGGTGTTGAGACTTTTCCCTTATACTTCATGATTGTTGTATTCCTAAGTGTTGTATGAGCATTACAACATAGTCCACAACTTCTGGGTATATTGTCAGGAGAAGTATACGACACCTTCTGATAGAAAGGATGAAGGTCACTACTAGTTTCTCTATAGGCCTTTTCTTTGGTTCTTCCCTCAACCTGGGTACACTGGAGCAGTTGTCAAGGGGTGAGTTAGGATTCTCTAATGAAACAAACCCCATCCCCACTCCTCTTGCATCTCCCACACCATCATTGATAGATGAGCGTGAAGTTGTTGAAATCCCTTCTGAATATATCTTCACCCTTAGAAAAGGGTTGGGAGACCTAGGGGATCATTTGGAAAGAAACTCAAAGATGGCCAAGGTTGCTCAAGTCATTAACAAATTAAAATATATGATCAGAAAAGATCGTACAGGATTATAACTCTTGGCTAGTCTTACTAATTTAACAAAACCATTTTCTCCTTCAAATAATCCTCACTTTATACAAGGAGCCTCTTTTGGAGGTCATGAAGGACAACTAGGAGTGTCGATGCCTCCTACCTCGGTACACATGGCTGATGCTATGTCCTCGATCAACATTCCCTCTACCTCTGAGAAACCAAAAATTATCAAAGTAAACAAGGTCCCCTTGGGATTTAACTTTACCCCTCCTTCACCTCTAGTAGTGGAGGTTTTGGAAGGATGAGTGGTGGAGGCTTTGGTAGTGGTGGTGGTGGTGGAAGCAGTCCTGGTGGAGGTCATGGTGGTGGCTCCGGTGGAGGACATACTAGTGGCAGTGGCTCTGGTAGTGGTTCTAGTGGCTCTAGTGGTAGTTCCAGTGGCGGCTCTGGAGGAGTATCCTCGGGCCCTATGTATTCTAACGACCCTATTCTAAACACTCCTTCAGAATATGGGTAAGATGCAAAAATAGTTAGCGAGTATTTCCCAAGCCTCTACCCAACCCATCTTTCAACCCTTCTTCCTGCATAGCCAATTGTCAGTTGGAATTCTAAAAAATCCCTTCCCCAAGGAATGGAGATCCCTAAATTTGAAAAGTATAGCAGCAAAGGGGACTCACAAATGCATGTGTCTACCTTTAACTCCCTGTGTATCAATTTCTTCCAACACAATGCATTAATGGTGAAATTGTTTCCTCGATCACTCAAGGATACAACACTAGAATGGTATTGTTCCTTACTTGAGAATTTCATTTTCTCATTTGATCGACTTGTAAATAAATTCCTTAAAAAGTTTCAAGCTAACATTGAGATGAAGATGACCTTTTAGATCTCATCTGATGTAAAGAAGGCGACAATGAAAGATCACTAATTTTATAATATGATATCAAGCACTCTTTTCACAGATCTTGTATTCGTTGCCCGATTCTGATGTGCACAAGGTATTCATAAGGAAGTTACAAAGGCCTTGGCAAGAGAAGTTCACCCTTATGAAATATCCTTGTTTTTCACATTTGTGTGTAGTCCTACAAGAATATCAATAGATGGTTCCTTAATTCGGGGACCCTCCTTGTGCTCCCATTCTAAAGGAAAGTCCATCGTGTCAATTTCTAGGAAAGGAAAACTTGTTACAAATGTAGTAGCCACTATAGATGACAATGGCCTCAGATGAAACTGAGAGTTCACAAAGTTATTAGAATCTTATTCTTCCATCTTGCAAAAGTTGTCGATGGATAAGATTGTAAGCTTGCCAAACTCCAAGCCTATTAAGGAACCTTATCCTAATTGGTATGATGAAAGTGCCTACTATTATTACCATCAAGTTAATAGAAATGATATTGAATGTTGTATGTGCTTGCATTATGAGATATAGGACTGCATCAAGGATGGTACTATACATCTTGATGGAAGCAAACAAAACATAAACAAGTCGGTGGTAAAAGTGAATAGTGAAATTTAGATATTTACAGACCTGCTTTCATCACATTCTGCTAACATGATTGTCAATCCCACTAATTTTTAGCTCAACCCAAGGCCTATGTTAACATGGTCATGGTTACCTCTACCACACAGTCTACATCCAGTTCCCCAGATGTGGCATTCACTTCACAAGATCTAACCTTGAACAACAAGCCCTCTCCCCTTTACATTCTCATTTGCCTCAATGGAAACATTGTGACTGGAGTCTTAGTAGACCCTACGAGTCGAGTGAATGTTATCATAGAGGAGACATTGTGGCTTAATTCATTACTTAAAAAGGAATATGAAGAAACCAAGTCAATCATCTGCATCCATGATGGGCTTTCACTGAAACCATATGGATCGATAACTTTGTCCATCCTAGTTAGACCTATCATTGTTGACATAGTTTTTGATGTTACCCCAGAGTCAAATCTATTCAAGATGAAGCTAAGCATACCTTGGCTAGCTTTCATGAATGGAATTGCCTCTGTTATTCACAAATGTTTAAAATTCTACAATGTCCCATGGGGCATATTAATTAGACCATTTTTGGCACACCTCAGTTGGTCCACTTCCTCCAAGAATGGACCTGCTTTACAAGAACTATGTAAAGTATAAGACCGGGGCAAAAGGACAGCAAAAATTGGCTCTTTCTATAGCGCAACAAACCAGTTGCCTCCCCTTCCTGAAAGGGAAATGAGAAGCTTGCCCCTCTTCAAGCTGACTCATCTGATCCCCCTTCTTGGGAAGAGTATTGGATGTATAAGCCCAGCCTTTATCCATTGATTCTAATGATTCCTCCTTGGAATAGGCCTAAGATTAGGATATTGGATCTCCCTAATGAGTATCCTAGACCTTAGTATTGTTTATACAATAGAAAGAAAGGTTGTTAGAGATAATTTGATCTGAGGGATCCTACCACTCCTATTTTCAAAGAAACAAGTGGGAAGAGGCCCACTATCATGGATCTTGAGCCAACTCCCCTTGTGGTTCCTCAACCTACTCCTCCTACTCCCATTTGAGAGTTTGTTCCTTCACTAAAAATAGTTGTAGTGGACACTTGCATGGTTGAGCAGGAGCCTTTTGTTCCTCCACAGCCTCCAGCCTCCAGTTCAAAGAGTTGTGAAAACCACCTTGTGCATGAATGAAAGCATTAGTGAAAGGCTCTCCTCACCGAATAATATCCCTTATAGAGGAAGGAAGAGGAGATGACAACCCTTGCTCTAGTGCCTCATACAATATCTTCCTCTCTCCTCCACTCTACTTCCATTCAACCCAACTCTACACCACTTTTGGCTTCCACTGTGAGTAGGAGGGTGCCTGTACAAGTGTTCATCTCTCCTTCATTGGAGCCACCTTTGCTGATGTCCATTGTGGATGTCTTGTCTTTTATGGAACCTATAGATATGATAAACACTTCGGTGGTGTCTACGGCGGTTCTGTCTACCTCCTCTTCCTCTACACCTCTTGCCTCATCTATTGGGAGCTCACAACTCTTGATGAAGCAAAAGGTGAGGGTAGTTCTTCCAGTAGTGGGGAATGTAAGAGGATCTCACCTTCTCGACAAGGAGGTCCCATGCTGACTTGTCTTGTCCTAGTAACAGAACTAGTCACAGCTTCCCCTGAGTTCGTCACTACTCCTGAATCACTCGGTGAGCCTAACGGTGAATCTTAGGATCACCCTTCTCCATTCATTAAGGCTAAGCATGGAACTCTCGTAAAGTGTTAATTTAACTCTGTGAATGAAGTTCTTGCCTTATGAGTGATCTTTTCCAAGTCACTAACCTTATCTCTACAAGAGGTGAGTGGATAAGACCTTGAGGGGCCTTCTTCCTTAGCCCTTGTTGCGAGAGGGTCAAAAGCTCCTCCTCTCAACATCGCACCACTATATGTTAATCTTCCTTCCCCCTATGATGATATACAATGGGAAGTAAATGAATTCTTAGTCGATTAGTGTTAGGGGAGGCCATCTTCTTTATCTTTAGATTAGATATGTGTTTATGATGTGTTTCCCCTGTGATCATGTTATATGTGCCTAGATGACCCTGGTCACCCCTATTACTGCTCAGATACATGCATGTTTTTTGTGTCATAAACCTTCCTCTATTTGAATCATCATTCTTTCATGTTTGTGATTGATTTTTGGAAAATTGGGAATGATGCAAAGCATTGGGGGCATTTAGGCTTCCCTTCCGTGTTGACTCAATTTTTTATTTTTACTTTGTCTTCTCGTGCATTCCTCACATGGTCTGATATAGTAGGGGGTTGATGAAAATTCATTTATATATACTATTATTATACTTATTATGATCAGTACTGACCCCAAAATATCAGGCTACCCCTATGCCCTTTATGTTTTTTCTTTTTTCTTTTTCTTTTCCTTTATCTTTCTCTCTTCTTTGCTTGACTTGTTCCTTTCATGTGTGACAGCAACACTTCTTTAGCACTTTAATTTTTAGTTAATGCATTTGTTGCCAATGAATTTTTTTTCAAGATCCTTACAAACATTCCTTTTTTGAAGACAACATTCAAAACAAGGGATCATTTTGAAAGAATTTGAAAAACCTCCTCCGAAGTAGGAATAGCTTTGATCTTCCCCTCACATGGGGGCATATTCTTCCTTTCAAATTCCCTGATGAAGTGATTCCTTGATGACAAATCAATTTGAGAAAGAAAACATCTAATTTCAAATGAAATGTCCCTTGAGTGGACCCCCTTTACACTGGGTTCCTGAGGGATCCCTTTGAAATTTTTTCAATTGGTTGATAGTCTGCATGACTATTTGCTTACTTTCCTGTGTGGCCACTTCCTAACATGTTCTATCTAAGGATAAATGTGTCACCACTTCTGACTCTGTAGAGTCCACCTTCCTTTTGTTTCTTCCATGTGAGAGATCTTTGGGGATACCTCCCTACAGGTCTTCGAGCCTTTAGGGCACTTCCTTTGAGCTTCCTCCATGTGAGAGATCTTAGGGGTTGCTCCCTATAGGTCTATGGTTCTATAGGGTACTTTCTTTTTTGAGGCTCTTACATGTGAGGGATCTTGGGGGACGCCTCCTTGTAGATTTATTGGTCTATAAGGTGCTTACATTTTTGGGTTTCCCACATGTGAGAGATCTTGGGGGACACCTCCTTGTAGGACTATGGGTCTGTAAGGAACTTGCTTTTCTAGGTTTCCCTCATGTCAAATATCTTGGGGGATACCTCCTTATAGGTCTGTGGGTCTGTAAGGAACTTTCATTCTTCAACTTCATAGTTTTGCGAGGCTATGAAGTCCTTCCCTTGTCATGTAATCTCAAGTCAACTTCATTAGTGGTTCAGGTATACATTTCTAACCCTACTACTTCTTCGATCTACTTTACTCAAGCACTCATCAATATTCATGCTTGCTAAAGTGGGGGAAAAATGTATAGGAGTGAATTTTTACCCCTTATGCAAATTCCCCCTTTTTCCCTTCCTCACTTTAGAAAATTGAATTTGAAGGCTAAAATCCACACAAGCCCGCTTCCTTCATTCCACTTGGCACCTATTTTGTGTGTCGATAGAAGTGAAACTATTGTGGACTCCCATATAGTGTGTAGACTTCTGCATGGTGCACTAATGTCATTGATAAATTCCCATGTTTGAATCCTACAGAGGTGTTACACTTTCTATTTTGAAAAATTTGTAACACCCCACTTTGACCCACTGAACCAAATTTGGCCGTTACACTCATTCTTCCTACAAATGCACCCTTCCTTCATGCATTTTCATCCTTTTTGCATTTTTTTCATCCTTCACACCTTCTTGCATCCTTCAAGCATTCAATGCAACATTCTCAAGCACTTTTAGCAACACTTTTTCACTCCATAGTAGCAACAACATCACTCCATCAATTCAGTGAGCAAGTGTGGGACAATACCATTGTAGTAGTGGCTCGAGTACTCTCATTTTCTCCACCATTAGCCTTGAGTGCTCTTGGTGGAGGTGGTGTACATGCTATTGGGAGCTTGTTTGCAAAAGACTTCTTTTGTGAAATTCTCCATGTTATCCTCATGCTGGTATAATCTTATTTATTACTTTCATGCATACCTTGTCTATTCCATAGCTTTTTTTTACCCTTTCAAAGTGTTTAGCTAGGTTGTTAGTTTTTTTTCTATTATTTAACCTTGTCTCTTTGGTCCTCTGGTCATACAGACTCAAGTGCACCTGAGAGATGCCAATGCATCTAGCAAAGAACTTTTTGAGGCATAGAGTTGAATCAAAAAATTGACTTGCCTAGCCCCACTCTGAATCTCAGGTCTATAGAGTGATTGAAGGGCCTCTTAGTCCTCATCATTCTAGTCCCATATTTCCTAACACCATTTTAGCTAAGGTAAGTTAGGGGAGACTTTCGCTTTTGGTTCTCCGTGACTTGGGACCTTTGCATGTGGTTGGTCCCCATCTCTTACAATTTACATGTAAGAAGTTTAAACATAGAGGAAATAAATGTAGAATTCAAATGATGAATGCATATAATAATTGTACAATGAATCAACCTTTCACTGGTTATTATTATACAAGTTATGGAATTGGACACAAGGTTAATCAATGTAGATCTAGGATGAATGGGAGGAATTTTGTTCGAAAGAATGTTGTATGTCATAATTGCAATAGACCTTGACATATTTCCAAATCTTGCAGAAGAAAAAATAAAAGGAACTAACTAGTAAAAAAGATTGATCAAGTTGAACTAAGGAAGGAAATGGAAAATATCTAGAGAAACAAAGAGGATACTAAGAATAAGGAAGAATCAAAGACTATAAAAGAATATGTACCACTCTCTGGTGTAGATAAGTCCTTTGAGAACTATAACTAGGCATTCAATTAGGGGGAGCAATAATAGATAATCAAATACCCCCCTGTCGATATGAGGTTCCATGGCTTGGCACAAGGATATGTGACGAAGATGGATAGTTTTGATCTTTTGGAGAAACTCAAGAATAAAATATGTAAATGCGGAGATTTGCAGAGTGATTTAGGGTTTACTATAGCATAGAGAAGGGTCTTACTAGCTTTATTATTTGGAACATTGAATGCGAATTAGGGTAGAATCAAAGGGCTATATGTACCAACACTTAGTCAATGTGATTCACTTTTATGTATTTGGAGTGAGTGGAGCATGTTGAAGTGAATTCAAGAATTCAAAGGTGATTTCTAAAATAGAGCATCCAAAACCTAGTTTTGATTGAGCAAGGAAAATATATTTACCATTGTCTAAAATTGAAATAGAATAATTTTTTTTTCAAATCATTGAATTCAATAGAAATGGCTACACCTACAGTAGTGAATGTGAGTGAGAAACCCTAACTAAAATTCAAGAAATACCCCATGAATGTTTTTGAGAATGACCACTCAAAGCTTTTTCTAGTATTCCATATAGGTTTTTACCTAAAAAAGATATTAGGATATACATCCATGGGAAAATGGAAGAGTACAACACAAGATTTAAAAACCTATGGAAAGGCCAACTAATTAGAGATGATTAAAAAATCATGATAGAATATGAAAACCTAGTGAAGAAGAAACTAGATGTATGGAAATGGTTTCCATGATTCATTTATGATGATGAAACTAAGTATGTGAGAATGGAATTAAGTAGAGTGCATGAAAAATTTATATGGGCTAACATGCCTAGTTTGATATCAAAAGAATTCATATGACATATTACTAGACTATGTATTATCTGACCTATAGTGATTTTAAAATCTATGAAAAATAAGGATGTAATGGAGTTAATTGGAGCTACATTTGATAAAAGGTCTCTTACATTAAACTCTATCTAGAATCTTGTAGTAAGATATGCATATATGGTCATAGGATACAAGATATACTACACCAACAAAGGGAATTCAGTGTCAACTACAACAATTCATGTAGTCCATGAAATGGTTGAAAAGAGAAAGGAATATGATTTGTCTGAGTTTCTCGAGCAACAACTCTTTGAAAACTTGAAGCAAACTAAAGAGAAGAAATAACTCTTCAAGTTTGGCTCTTTAGTAGTTGGTTTGTTGTTTTATGTCTCGAGGGAGCTTCTGGGAAGAAGCAACATCATATGGGATAAGAGAAGATTAGTATCCCATCAAATTTTGAAACATCTACACAACATTGGTGATATGAAAGCTCAAGATGAAGCACTTACTACATTTTATGTAGTATTCCAAAAGAGAATTCATGAAAGGGAGAGGATCACTAAGTGAGTGCTGGAAAAATATGAGAAAGATATCACATTTCTAGTCACAATAGATGAATGCATTATTGAGGCTATAGAAGCCAGAATTTTCTGTATTCTACCACTCAGATATGAGACAAATGAAAATGAAGTAAATGGATATGTTAGCATAGTGCTAAAAAGTAAGACATGGAACATACAATCAAAAATCCATGGAAGTTCATATGGAGTTGAAGAAGCTTGAGATAAAGAAGAAAGTGAAAAGGATGGTGGATGCTTATTTCAAGGACACATGATTGAAAAAAGAACAAATACAGGAGACAAGAGAAAGAGAAAAGGGAGAAGTGAGAACAACAAGTGGGTCAACCAGACCTAGAAGATCTAGAAGAATTGCTTCCAAAATTCCTCCTATTATTCGATAGCCCTTTGGATCAATTTCTACCACCAACAAAACTAAGAGAACAAAGAATAGTGCTCTAGTATTAGGGGAGCCTTGGGTGAAGGAAGCCACAAGGCCTGAACAAAGAAAGAAAGCTACTCTAGTAGCCCCTAGTACTACCACCACATTAGCAAGAACAAAAGAGAAAGTTGTAGGAGAAAATAACATGAGTGTGTTATTTGAAGAAGAAGAGGATGAGGGTCCTCCATTGATTCTAAGAAGAAAGAGCTTAGGGACAAAGAAATAAATAATAGATATTTTTGATACCTCAAATGAAGAAGAGATTGAGAAGAAAAAAAAACCATTAGGATACACATGGACAAGAAGATGAAGGAATAGAATAAAAAGAAGTTAGAAATAGATGAACTAGAGAAGAAAAAGACAAATTTAGAGAATCCTCATAGTCCATTGAAGTTGGATGCACTATTAAAAGGTATTTTTGATCAAGAGATGTTGGGTGAAATAGCTACCTTATACATTGTAAGCATTGAAGAAAATATGGAGAACATCAAGAACAAGGTTCTAGATGATGTGTGCAACATCTTAATTAAGAGGAGAAAAGAGGCCATATAAAAGGAAGATAATTTTAGACCACATGCTATGGAGAAAATCAGATTCTCCTTATCTGATGTTGACAAGGCCATATTGGCCCAAGTCTTTAGAAAAGAATTTAGAAAAAAATAAAGGGTCACAATTCTCATGGGAAGAGAACATGATCAATTTGAGAAAATGAAGAAGAAAATAGAATAAAATATTACTAACATAGCATAGAAGTATGCAATGATTCCCATTTCCTATACCAACAAAGAACAAGATTCGATAAATGAAGACACTAGAGTTACTGGTGCAGAAGAAAATCTAATCAATACTCCTCTGGATATAGATGAACCTATGGAAGGAAATTTTAAAGATGAGACTATTGTTGAAGGAGAAACTCTGATGAGAGAGGAAATCACAAAGGATGACACTTTTATTCTTTTGGTGACATAGGTTACTATAGATCAAGGCAACACAGGGACATCTAATCCTTTGATAGATACAAAACAAAGCATCAGTGAAGGTGAAAGGAATAATGCAGATAATGAGCAAAGGAATGAGAATCAAGAGAATCAAGAAAGAGAGAATGATGGTAAGGAAGGAAAATAAGAAAAAAAATGAAAATAGTGATCAAGGAGACAAGCATAAGGATGAAGGAGATGAAGAGAAAGATTGAGAGAAAGATAAAGGCAAGACCTCTAATGATGAAGAAGAAAAGGTAGAAGAAGAATAGGACATTGATACCAGAAAGAATGAAGAAGTGGAGAAGTTTGAGGAGTTACCTAAGATCTCTGGTGAGTCCTCCTTTTGTAATCCTTAAAAGGCATATTATCTAAATAGTTAAGGTCCCAACTAGTTGTCTCTTCTTAGTTATTGCATTTTCCCATGTAGTAGGTCAGTGTTGATTTAAATAAGAGATCTCTCATTCATAATTTGTTTATAGGTGTTGTGTTTCATGCAGTACACCTAGAAAATAAATTATTGAGACTCACCAAAGGAGTGGTGAACTGATGGATGAAGCCATCAAGACATTGCAGGAGATTAGACCAAGAGCTAATGTTGATACATATTTTCTTGGTGTGGAAAATTTCAAATTATTGATTGATTCCTTTAAGGAATATTACTTTGGATTGAATGGACAAGTGGAAATAGAGGTTGATACAAGGCTTACATAGAAGAAGCTGATGGATATAAAAAAGAAATGTGCATTTGCACATACAAAGATTGAATATTGCTTAAAGGATGTACGAGCCTATGAGAATGAGGCAAAAAAATGTTTTTATATTGCATGAAGTGGTTAGATTCCACACAAAGAATAAAAGATGAAATGGACTCAATTGAGTCCTAGATAGCTAATGCATCGGGTGCCTATGATCTAACACTAGAAAAAGATGATTAGACCTAAACTAGTATTGTAGACTTGTATAATTTTTTTTCACTTTGTAGAGCTACAAGGAATAGATTATCAAGTAGCTTGGGAAGCTAAGGGACTTTGTAAAAACAAAGCACATACCTATCTCAAGTGCCCTTTCTAGTAATGCTGACAGAATTTCAAAGATAAATCTAACCCCCAGTACTATGGAAGAAGGGGAAAACACTTTGATGGAGCTTGATTCTCTACATAGGTTGCTTGTAGCAACAAATATGAGCTTGGAAGAATGAAAATCTACTTGGAAACCTATTCTTTAGAAGATTTAGGGGTCAACATCTTTGGGTTGACCACTTATATTTCTACACATTTTTCAATTTTCCAAGTTTTCAAATTCTTTTGTTCCTATATGGATGTATTAGGATTTTTTGGCTAAGGCGGAGATAGTACATTCATTTTTGTTTGTATATATGTTTAAGGGAGCATAAAAAGTGTTGATACTAGTACAACCTTTTCCCTTGATGTCAAAGGGGGAGAGATATTTGAGGAGAGATACTTGGAGAGAAGTTTTTATTTGGCACATGTTTCCATCAATGACAAAGGGGGAGAGATTGTTGAAAAAATGAAGAAAGTTTTCATTAGTGAGTTTTCACTGATGTCAACACTACATGATGGATTTATACATTGTATTAAGGATTATTATAGAATATTTATTTTTTAAGAGGGTTTGATCCACACATAAGAACTATCAAGTATGTTTGCTAAGTGTCTACACTGGTAGATTCAATACATAGTTCCCTTCGGTAATTTGGTCCAATTTTTTTTACCCTTACAAATTTACTTTTATGATTCTAACATGTTCATGGACATCAATAGCATCTTAATTAAGAATTGAGCTGATTTGGGTTAGTATTCCAAAAGATACAAGTAACAAAAGATCGACACATAAGGTTTACACAATTTTCTATGAAATGGATATACTTAATTGGTTTGCAATCCTCTATGAATTTGAGTTAGACCTTGCAGTTTTGGGAGAATGCTAACTAGTGTTAGTGCATTGTAATTTCTAGCTGGCATGATATTTTTAGATCTACATGTCCTATGGTGATGATTAGTTGGAGTATTGTGCTTCTAGGTACTGTGCCTAACTGACCTAATGTATGTAAAGAGTTGTGAAGATCAAATATGTGATGTGAATGTAAGAGAGATCTATTATAGGTCCATGTCGACCTATAATATTACATTTTTTTGGGTGCTAAGGAATTTTGATTTGAATTAGGTGCCAACAAGGAACATTTTGTATGTTTAAGGGTCACATCTAATTAGGCCGACCTAATTTATGTTTGAAATGGAGTCTAGTATATATACAAGATTATTTTGAGTTTGTAGAGATGGAATCCAAAGTGTACATGATTTTAATGTAAGAAATGATGTGAAATTTAGTATGGTTGAGTGAATAAGTTGTAAAGTTGAGAAGAGGTGTGTGAATGTAAAGCAGAATAGAGATTTATACTCTAAGTTGGATAAAGTGTATTAAGTCACTATTTTTCAGCTTCAAAAGAATTGAATCCAACATATGTTAGTTTCAATTTGTATTAGTCTAAATCAAGGCTATAAAGCCACTTCTTTCTATCTTTCTTTTCTCTATGAACAATGAGTTTCACTTGGACAGTGGGTCCACCTAGTAGTGATCCTTTTTGTAATATCTTATAACTGGTTATAACATATTGTGAGCTAATCTTCACCATAGTTTTTCCAATTTTTGGTTTTCCATGTAAAAATATTGATGTTCATGAGTTACGTGTGTTATGGGTGTTTCATGCTTTCATTTCTTATTTTAGTTAAGTATGCTTTGATAATTGGATGGTTAATGATTGGTTTGTTTAATAAAATACTGATTCACCCCCCTCTCAGTATTTCAAGTGTTCAACATGTTATTTTCATTTGTTGTACATAAATAAGTATGTATAAGAGAGGGTAACCAACCATGTCAAGACTCTAGGTCATAAAGAGCCAAGAGTGGAGAGCTTCCCTAACTTACCTCACTCTAAATGATTTCTTGGGGTGAGGATCAAAATGAAGAGCATTGTCTAGTACTTATGTCACTCTACATATCTAAAATTTAGGTTTAGGCTAGGTAAGATGGTTTCTGGAGTTGGTATTGCACCTCAAACAACTCTCTATCCAAGGACGGTAGTGTGGTTCTAGGATGACAATGTTGCGCACTAGCATCTCTCTACTGCACTAGCATCTATATGGCCACAAAACACAAAGTATAGTAAAAAATACCTAAAAACTTACTAATAGCCTAGCTAGTTGATTTTAATAAGAAAAAAAGAATGAGAAAGTATAGAAAATAAATATGAAGATGATAAAGAAAGGAAATAAAAGCTAAGGTGATGAAGATGATCTCACAAAAGCATTGATTTTCCATTTAGCTCCAAGTGCATGTTCTCCTTTACACAAGCAAGAGGGGAAAATTTTTGGGACTGTATAGGGGCCTACCTCACTTAGACCCCTATTTTGGTGTTTCCACCTCCATGGAAAACCAAAAAAGAAATAAAGTAGAAAATGTGATAAAGAAGATAGAAAGAAATATTGGAACGAACACTACAAAACAATACTATGCTACTCTATCAAATAAAAAAGGAGAGTTGTGAAGCCTTACCATCTCCACTCAAAATCTCACTAGCCAATGAAGGAGAATGCAAGGTATAGTCTTAGAAAAGTCACCACAACCACAACAGTGATGAAGGGAGGTCTCGTAAGACTCCAAACCCACAACTTCTATGGTTGCTTCACACTTATAATGTGGATTTGATGGAGTGTCAACACTACTCCAATGATCACAATGAAGTGTTAGAATGTTGTGAATTTTCTTCAGACATTGAGAGTGAATGTACAGAGAGTGAAATGAAGTGAGAATGAATGTTTTTGAAGGTGGGATGAGAAGGAGTAAGGCATTTTCAAGTCGGTTGGTCGAAGAGGGGCTTTATGATTCAACCCCAATTGAGTGTGCAATGCATCTTCCAACTTCAAATGTAGGAATCCATCCAGGATAGCAGCACGCTATGCAAACGTTCATGTGCCACGTGTTCATCCCTGACAAATATTCACACAAGAGCTGCCACAATAGTGGTTTACACTTTCTGGGAAATCCTGATTTTTGTTGAAATCACATATTTTTAGAAAATATAATGATTTAAGCCTTGAAATTTTCTATTTAAAGGATTCCAATTGAATATGGTTTAAGCAAACCACCTTAGACCAAGCCCCTTTAGATAGAATCCCACTAGTTTTAAACAATACCTATAATGAGTCTCCTTTAAACCTATCAAAATGCTAATAAAAGACCACTTTTCATTTACCTTTTGGGGGATCAAATGAATTCATTTAAAATTTATTTTTTGTAAGTATGTAGTCCTTATTATAAGCTTTCAAAAAATTATAATTTTAATTAAATTAAATTTGATTATTATATTATTTTTTATTTCTTGTGAATGTAGGGTTTTCATTGAAAAATCAAGATCTCTATTCTACACATGTGGAAAAATAGCATATTATATTTATTTTTTTGAAAAATATGAGTGCACTATATATTGAAGTCCTTGATCCAACAAAATAAAACAAATTAATTTTTTATACATATAAAAAAGGTTACGTGTTATACGGTTTGCTTATGTCTGAATTGTAGTTGTTTTGACTTCAAAACTTGATTAAGGAAAAAATATTCAATAAAAAACTATTAAACCAATTGGAATCACTAAATATCATAGTTACAAATCTAAATTCAAAAAAAATAAAATTTTATTCTTCATGGAAAAAAAGTTATGTTTTATATGGTGAGCATCCCTCCTTAAAAATGGTGTTTACTGAAAAAACTAGTTTTTGAAGGAGATGGAAAAAGAAGTGCAATCTGATTCCAAAAAATTTGAAAAAAAATATTTAGAATCTATAGGAAAATTTCACAAATCACTAGTTTGCATCATCTTCTAATTACTCATAGTTTAGCCACTATAGACCTGTTTGAAATTGAAGATTTATTTAGAAAAAATCAATTTAGTGTCTAGTTTGGCCGAAAATTGTAAACTAGTATTATTGGATCACCCACATAGAATAAATGCCAAGTGGATGGAAGGTAGGTGGGTGATGTGGAATTTCTCTTTCAAATTTTATTTTCTAAGGTGAGGGTATGTGAAAGGGGAATTTGTACAAGGGGTGAAAATTCACTCTTATAAATTTTTCCCCCACTTTAGTGAGTGTGTATATCAGTGATCATTTAGTAAAGTAGATTGAAGAGTTAGAGATGTATACCTGAACCATCAAGGAAGAAAACTATGATCTGCTGAAATCGAAAGCCTAGGGCAGGAAAAGGACTCCAAAGGTACTCTCCTTGGGGATTTTGAAACCAAAGGACTCCATAGCTTCGCAAAACTATGAATTTGAACAAAGTACATTGAAGGCCCTCAGACCAATCAAAGTGTCTTACAGACTGATAGACTTGTTCTCTCTCATGAAGGAAGCCTAATGAAGTAAGCACCTTATAGGCCTGTAGAACTGCAAGAAGGCATCCCCTAAGTTCTCTCTCATGAAGGAAGCCTAATGAAAGGGGATTTTGCAGAGTCGTACTAGAAAGCAACTTCATAGGCACACCTACAAAACAACATGTTAATCTATAGATAAAACATGCCAAGAAACAAGAAGCGACCATGCAAGAAAATGGATAGACGGTCACGTAAATAGTCAAATTTTTGAAAAGACTTGAAAGGGTTCCCTTGTGAACCCTATGAAAGAAGAGGGGTCCACTCAAGGGATGCACTGTTTGAAAGTGTAAAAGAGATTTTTTTTTCTCAAATCAATTCATCATCAAGGAATCCTTTCGAAAGATGTTCACTTCATAAAAGAATTTGAAAGGAAGAAAATGACCCCTCGTGAGGGGAAGGTCGAGGCTTCTCCTATAGAAAAATGTTGCTCCCACCTCGAAGGAAAGTTTTGATGTCCTTACTTTGTGAACCCGTGATGAAGGAAACACATTTCATTAGGGGTCCAAGTTGAGAATGCGATCTTTTGAAAAAGATTTTAATGATTTTCAAAAGAAGATTCATTGATAATGAATGATCTTTCTAAAAAAAAAAATCATTGTGAAAGTGACATTGTCACACATCAAGGGACAACTCAAGCAAAGAAGATAGAAAGATAAAAAATTGCAAGAGGTGGCATGAACAAGAGACACAGGGGTGATCTGATATTTTTTGGTTAGAACTACTTATATATATATATGGTAAAAGTGTATAAATGAACAATCATCAACCCCTCCTACTATATTAGACCAATTGAAGAATTCAAGAGAAGACAAAGTATAAATAAAATATTGGATTAGCATGGAAGGGAAGCCTAAATTTCCCCAACAGTTTGCATCATCCCCAATTTTCTGAAAATCAAAGCACATAAGGGTATGTGTAGGATCATCATGGAAAAAACAAGCCCTTAAGTGGCAAAAAACTTAGAAAAATCAGAGTTAGGCAACTTGACGTAATTTTTTTTATAATTTATCTATATTATTTCAAAAATATGTAAGAATATAATCTGTATCAAATTGAATGTACTTTCTAAACTACTAGGATTATTTGAAAGAAATATCTATTTGGTGAAAATTTGAAATTTCAATGTAGTAGTACTTAAATTTCAAGGAAAAAATAAGAAGTAGGTGTCTGTCTAACCACCCTAACCACAATAAAATGATAATATTTTTTTTATAAGATTTTAGATATAACTAGAGGACTCATGTCCCAATGTGATCTATATTTTTTTGTAATTTATTTCTAAGTAAATAATTAATTATGAATTTTCAATTACAACTTTTAAAAAATATAAAAACTTATATGTTTGACCACCTTAATTTGGTCAAAACTTCATGAAATTCATTTTTTTTTAATCCTATAGTATGCGAAGCATAGAATGTGACACATGTTTTAGATACAAAAAATGTGATACTATTTGAAAGCTATAGATGTTTCTCAATCAGCCTATCAATTAGGACTTTAGACTTAATTCAAATAGAAAATGAATAATAATTATTTATTAAATTCAAAGTAAAGAATAATTTATATTGGTGGAAAGCTACGAATCTCCTTTTAAAACCCATTTTGTTTCATCAATTTTGGGTAAGAAAAAGGTCGTTAGCCACATACCCTACACATACCCATCATATTGCCATTTTTTGCCCCCTCATGATCCTACAGATACCCATAATAGAGGAAGAATGATGATACAAATAGAAGAAGGTTTACAGCATGAAATCTCTCCTATATTGAAGCACCAACAAGGGTGACAAGGGTCATCCAAGGATACAAAACAAAAGCACAGGGGAACACATCACAACACACACAATCCTAATCTAAAGGTAAAGAAGAGGCCTCCCCCTAACATTCATTGACCAAGAGCTCGTCGACTTCCCAAACTAGATCATTATAAGGAGAAGGTAGATGATCTTGTAGTGGTGGAATATTAAGGGGAGGTGCTTTTGACCCTCCTACAACAAGGGCTAAGGAAGAAGGCCTCGCAAGGTCTTCTTTGTTTGGCTCTTGTGGAGCTATGGTCAATGATTTTGTGAAGATCGCCGACAAGGCCAAAAATTCGTCTAGAGAGTTAAACATGCACTTTCTCGAAGTACCATGTCATACCTCAATGAACGGGGAGGATGACACCTAAGATTCACCACTTGGCTCACTGAGTGACTCGGGAGCAGTGACAAACTTAGCGGAAGCTAGAACTTGCTCCATCACTAGTCTAAAATAAGCTAGCACAAGACCACCCTTTAAAGAAGGTGGGTTCCTCTTATGTCTTCCATTTCTAGGAGGTCCAACCTCCACTTTCTACTTCATTGGGGGATGTGAAATCACCATAGATGAGGCAAGAGGAACAGAGGATGAGGAGAAAACCACGGCAGACACCACCAAGGTATTTGACATGTCTATGGGTTTAGGGAATGGTGGGATGTCCAGAAGCGGCTCAACCAAAGGACCGATAAACACCTGCACCCTTTTAGGGTTAATTGGACTCACACTCATAGCAGGAGTGGGAAGCAATACTGAACTCAATTGAACAGAAGTAGAGGGGAGGATAGAGGAGGACACAATAGGAGGCCCTAAAGCATGGGTGGTCATCTCCTCTTCCTTTTTCTACAAGGAAGGTTTCTCAGTTTCCAAAGCTTTTTGCTGCCACTTTTGCTTATGCATAAGGAAATTTTTGTGACTCTTTGAGCTAGAGGTTAGGAGATACGAAGGGATAGAAGGCACCTACTTAGCCATAGGGGTGTCCATCGCAACCATCTTCCGTGGAGGGAGAAGCTCTTGAATGGGAGTAGGATGTAGAGGTGGAGATACAACAAGGGGATTTGGCTCTAATGCCTTGGTAGCGAGCCTCTTCCCATTCACTACTTTAGGAGTAGGAGTCATTGGAGGCTACAGAGACCAAGACATTGAGGATTCCTCATGATAACCCTTTCTTCTACCATAAACGTAGGGCCAAGGTCTAGGGGGCATATTAGGAAGGTCCGATATCCTGATCTTAGCCTTGTGCCAAGCAAGCATCATCAGACTTCTCATATAAAAACCAAGAGTATTCATCCAAACTATTCTTTAGAAAGTGGAGTGGAAAAGGCACCCTTAGGATGGGTAGGCCTCTCCTTTCCCTTTTGAGAAGGGGAGGAAGCTTGCTATTGCACTATCGAAAGGGTCAATTTAAACTATCCTTTTCCCCTGGTCTTGTACTTCACATAGTTTCACTAAAGTAGGTTTGTTCTTGGGGGAAGCAGACTGACCAAGGTGGGTCAAAATGATCTGATGAGTAGCCTCCCCAGGATACTAATGACTAGTATCCAGTGTCATGCACCACATGCACAACACCTTCATGGGAGAATTTCAAACACTTATGAATGAATAAAGTGATTATGTTCATGAAAGCTAGCCAATGTATGCCTAACTTCACCCTGAACAAATCAGATTCTGGGATGACATCAAAAGGTGTGTTTGCATCCCTAGGTTCAACTAGGATAGAAAGTGTTATTGAGCCATATGGCTTGAGAGAGAAGTTATTGTGCATATAGATGGTAGATTTTGTTTGTTCATAATCCTCCTTTTGTAGTGAACTCAACCTTAATGTCTCCTTTGTAATAACATTCGCTTGGCTCGCAGGGTCGACTAAGACCCCTATCCCAATGTTCCCATTGAGGCAAGCAAGAATGTAAAGGGGAGAGGGCTTGTCATTCATGGGCATATCCTATGAGGTGAGTGTCACATCTAGAAAACTAGTCATAGGTTGTGGGGAAGGAGTAACCGTGATCATGTTAATGTACTCTAAGGGTTGAGTGGAAGAATTTGTGGGATCAATAATTAATTTAGCAGAATATGATGAAAATGGCTCCATGTATATATGTAGCTCACTATTTACTTGTGCCACTAATTTATTTACATTTTGTTTAATCCTATTGAGATGAATAGTACCATCCTCGATGTGGTCCTATATCTCATGATGTAGGCACATACAATGTTTAGTATCATGTTTGTTGACTCGATGGTACTAACAAAAGGAATTTGAATTGTACCAATCAGAGTAAGGTTCCTTAAGAGGTTGAGGGATCTCCAAGGTTATGATTTTATCCTTTAGCGACTTCTATAAGATGGAGGAATAATATTATGCTAACTTTGTGAACTTTTTGTTGCATCTAAGGCCATTATCATTTGTTGTGGCCACTACATTATCAATAGCCTTGTGTTTTCCAAATATCGATACAATGGATTTTCCTTTTGAATGCGAGCATGAGGAGGATCCCCCAAACTAAACTATTGTCTGTTAATAGTCTCATAAAGTAGCACACAAATGCACAAAATAAGGGTACCACATGAGGGAAAACTTTTCTTGCCATGGTCTCTATAGGTTCCCTATGAACACCTTCTGTACATCATAATCAAGTAGCGAGTACCTGATCTGAGAAAAGAGGGCTTGGTATCATGCTATAAAATCAGTTATCTTCTCGTTATCCCCATGCTTGCATCAAACAAGATCCAAAAAGGTCATCTTCGATCCGATGTTGGCTTGGAACTGTCAGAGACTGATTTAAAAGTTGATCAAATGAGAAGATAGAGTTATCAGGCAAGGAACAATACCTCTCAAGCATTGTATCGTTAAGAGATCAAGGAAATATTTTTTTCCATCAATGTTGTAGACATTGAAAATTGTCATACATCTCTCACGACACTTTTCACTAATTTTTTCATCTAAAACTGATTAAATAATTTATTATTTAATTAGTGCTAATATTCTTCTTCTAATTCCCTGTAATTAAATAATATTTAATTATTTAATTATTGTTCTTCTAAATCATTAATTAATTTTTTTTCATTATTTAATTAATGTTCATCACTATTTCTTTCTAACTGTTCCTCTTAGATTAAATAATTCTTTAATTTTTTATTTTTTCTTCAATTTTAATTATCCTTGTCATCAGTCCAATTGATTAATTCATTCAATCGACTAACCCTGTTAACATTAACATGTCCTAGGGGAATTAATTATTTAATTTATTTCCCCCCCATATCCTAGTGTGATAAATAAATATAGTTTATTTATTTATTCCCTTTTATCTTCTTTGTAATTAAATAAATTCATTTTATTTAATTACCTAATATGGGCTCATAAATTAATAAATTATATTTATTAATTTATTGTATTTATCCTTCTAACTTGCTAATTTTGAAAGGTGAGGATAATTCATCTTAATTAATTATAAAATCTTTAATTATTCTCACCTAGAATTCATTCCCACTTATCTCTCCCACTTTCTCTCACTTCACTTCCACTTTTCTCTTCCACTTTCCAATTTTCATTCCCATTTATCTTTTTGATTTTCTAATTTCTATCACTTAACTCTTTCCCCTTTCCACTCATGACTCTTATTTTCCAAATCCACTCCCCACTTTCACAATGACAAGATTTAGTTGAAAATAAATAGTTTCCTTATTTATTTTCAATTAACTCTTCTCTTTCTCAATTTAACTCATCCTTCACTCTTTCATTCCTCCACTTTCGAAAAATTATATTTTTATGTAAATAAACACTTTATTTATTTTCAATTAACTCATTTTGTCCTCCACTTTTAAATGCAATTTTCCCTTCTAACTTACCTCGTATTCAATCTTGTCCATTAATTATCATTCAATCCTTTCCATTCAATTATCTTTTTGAAATCTATAATTTAAGGACTTATTTCTCAATTTACAAAGACCACATCTTTGATTTCCTTGGATCATTTCATAAAATTGGTTTCAATATTTAGTACATTTGATCACATTTGAGAGCTAAGCATCAAATCTATTGAAGGAATAAGAAGGACAATAAAATGGAGTGATAGAAGCGAGTGATCCCACAATAGTGGTTTACAATTTTTTGCCAAACTGGACACTGCAATAATTTTTTTTAACTAAATCTCCACTTTGGGGCAGCTATAGCAGCTAAACCGTGAGGAATTTAAAGATGATGCAAACTAGAGTTTCGTGAAATTTTGTTTGTAGATTCTAAATATTATTTTTTCAAAAATTTTGGAATCAGATTGCACTTCTTTTTCAATCTCCCTCGAAAACTAGTTTTTTTTCAGAAAACAACATTTTTAAAAGGTGACACTCATTGTATAACAAATAACTTCTTCTCCATAAAGGATGAAATTATAACTCTTTCAAATTTAGATTTGTAACTCTGATATCTAGTGCTTCCACTCATTTAGATAGTTTTTAATTAAATATTTTTTCTTTAATCAAGTTTCAAAGTCAAACCAATTACAATTCAGACATAACGGGATTGTATAATGTGTAACCTTTTTTTGTATATATCAAAATTCATTTTTTTATTTTTTGTTGGATCAAGAACTTCAATATGTAGTGCACTCATATTTTACAAACTTTTCTTTTGAAAATATTCTATTTTTCCACATGTGCAAAATAGAGAGCTTAATTTTTTGGTGAAAACCTACATTCACAAGAAATAAAAACTAAATATAATAAATCAACTTAATTTAATTAAAATTATAATATTTTGGAAGCTTATAATAAAGACTCCATACTTACAAAAATAAATTTTAAATGAATTCATTTGATCCCCCAAATGGTAAATCAAAAGTTGTTTTTTATCAGCATTTTGATAAGTGTAAAGGAGACTGTTACAGGTATGGTTTAAAACTAGTGGGGTTCTATCCAAGGGGGCTTGGTCTAAGGTGGTTTGATAAAACCCTCTTCAATTGGAATCCTTTAAATGGAACTTTTCAAGGATTAAATCATTATATAATTTTCTAAAAATATGTGATTTCGTCAAAAATCAGGATCTCCTAGAAAGTGTAAACCACTATTATGGTAGCACCCAAGCACATCACAAGGTTTTTCATTTCTATTTATTTATTTATGCATTTCATTCTCACAATTTTTTTGATGCATTGGGGTTTTATTTCAAGATATTTTCTTTGTGGTCTTGGCATTTTGTCATCATGTATGCTTTAACCATTTTCTCTAGATACAAATGTGTCATGATGGAAGAAATATGTACACATCACATTAAAGGTGAACACGTGTGTTTGTGGGTCCACTTTATCACCATATTTCTCAAATTTGGGAGTCTCCATTCCTTGTGGGAAATGAGTACTTAAGATTGTTACCAACAATGGGCTATGTTAGAAAAGGGATTGAAAGATAGGTTCGGATGAGGCCTACAAGAGATTCGCCAATTGGTTTTGCATACAACCCATATTATGAAGTAGGGCGTTCAAAATAGGGTCGGTAGATGACAAAGGACCAATGTAGCCTCCAAAACCACCACCACCAAAACCAACCCTGGAACCACCTCCGTAGCCACTGCTGTGACTTCCACCAGAGCCACCACCACCAGTAGGACCTCCATTGGATCCACCTCCATGGCCTCCACCAAATCCACCTCCGCTACTAGAACCACCACCACTCATTCCACCAAAGCCTCTGCTACCGAGGGAAGTAGGAGGGGCGAAACTGAATCCAAGGGGTGTTTTCCTCACCTTGATAGTGGGGGAATTTTGAGATGAAAAAGATACACTGATGAGGGACCTTTTTCAACCATGCATATAGATGTGGTAGGCATGGAAACACCTATTTTTATTTCCTAAGCATCAAGCACTTCCCCCCAGTTAGTACCCGATCTAGGCCTATATAAAGGGACATAAGCTTCAATTAGATCATAAAGGCCATGTAAGAATTATATGCATGTTTGATCCTTTCCTAACAAGTGTCTCACTTTTCTAGTAAGCATAGTGGCTCTCACCATATTTTGTGCTTTCTCCAAGTGATTCATAAGGTCTACCAATCTACTATCTAATGCCAAAAGGTTTTCTACAGGGACATGCATAGCCCCATCCTCATCCATGGATGAAGCCATAGGGGATGCTAGAGGAGTAGGAATGTGAGTGGTCTCATCTAAGAAACCCATCTTGTTAGTGAAACCTATAGGAAAACCAGTGGTAAACTAATAGCTAAACCAGTGGAGAAACTATAGGAAAAACTAGAGGTGCCCTTCATCTTCTCAATCTGTAAGTGTCACACGCTTCTTCTAACAACATACCCAAAAGTTGTGGAATGGGTTGTGATGCTCATAAACCTTCACAACACTCAGGGTTATGACAACCACAAGGAATAGGGGAAAAGTCTCAAACAAGCAAATGGAAAGAAATTCATGACAGGTTCACCAAAAATCTAAGAGAGGGGGACCACACACACCAATGCTCTAGGTCGCAAAGAGCCGAGAGTAGAGGGCTTCCCTAACTTACCTCACTCTAAATGATTTCATGGGGTGAGGATAAAAAATGAAGATCACTGTGTAGTACTTTTGTCACTCTACAAACCATAACTTCAGGTTTAGGCTAGGCGCGTTGGTTTTTGGAGTTAGTACTGCACCTTAGACAACTCTTTGTTTAAGGATGCCAGTGTAGTTCTGGGATGATAGTGTAGTGCACTGGAATCTCTCTGGCATGTTGGCATCCATACAACCAAAAAACACAAAGTATAGTAAAAGCTACCTAAAATCTTACTGATAGCCTAGCTAGTTAATTTTGATGGGAAAGATAGAACGAGAAAGTACAAAAAATAAAGGTGGAGATGATAAAGCAAGTAAATAAAAGGTAGGGTGAGGAAGATGATCTCACAAAATTATTGATTCTCCAGCTAGCTCCATGCACACATTCTCCTACACACAAGTAAGAGGGGAAAATTGTTGGGGCTGTATAGGGGCCTGCCTTAGTCAGACCCCCGTTTTGGTGTTTCCACCTCCACAGACAACCAAAAAAACAATTAAGTAGAGTATGTGATAAAGAAGATAGAAAAAAAGATTAAAATGAACACTACAAAACAATACTATGATACTCTATAAAATCACAAAGGAGAGGAGTGAAGAATTACCACGTCCACCCAGAAACTCACTAACCAATGGAGGAGAATGCAAGGTACAGACTTGGAAAAGTCACCACACCCATGGTAGTGATAAAAGGAGGTCTCACAAGACTCCAAGCCCACAACTTCTATTCCTACCTCACACTTGCAATATGGAGTTCATGGAGTGTCAATGCTACTACAATACTCACAATGAAGTGCTCAAATATTGTGAATTTGCTTCAAAGATCAAAAGTGAATGTCTAGAGAGTGAAATGAAGTGAGAATGAATGCTTTTGAAGGTGGTATGAGAAGGAATAAGTCATTTTCAAGTTATTTGGTCAAAGAAGGACTTTATAATTTGACCCCAATCGGGTGTGTAATGCCTCTACCAACTCTAGATGCATGAATTTGTCAGGGATGCCAGTGCGCTAGGCAGACATCCACACACCACACGTTTGTCCCTAACAAATATTCCCTCACCCACACACAAGAAAAATGTAAAATGGATGGAAGGCAGGTGGGTGATGTGGAATTTTTCTTTTGGATTTTATTTTCTAAGGTGAGGGTATGTGAAAGGGGAATTACAAGGGGTACAAATTCTCTCCTATATAATATGCAATGATCAAGATGCTCAGTTATTGGTAATGCTATTATGCATATTAAGTGGATTAAATTATGTCAATTGATTATATACTCTAGGTCTGAGTAGGTATGATTATAAGGATGATGATTGATATTAAATTCTTACTTATAATAGTATGCATTATAAACTACTATTGACATAAGTGGCAATATTTTGATAAAAAATAGTATGATCAATTGTTTCTTGACTCTAATAGGTATCATGTATCAAGAGTGTGTTGAATTATATGTTACTTGCATAGATTAGTGGATCTAAATTCTAGTAGATTATTATTCTTGGAATTTTATTTTTCAAATACTCTTTGTTTCAATTATCGATAATCATGAGTAATAGTGTCACTCATTTCTGGTTGAGTAAACAGATAATAGTTGTCCAATAATAATCAAGGGGTCACATAGCTACTTCCTTTATTGATTCTTGTGATTTTTTGGTCTTATCAATGGCATGTGATTCAACCTAGTTTTATGTGCTAGAGGTTGTGTGTATGTGAGAGTGGCTTCATTAGCCCCCTTGAGTCACCTTATTTATTTGATAACTTATTTTATTTTTTATGAAGTACTCATGTGGTTTTCTTTATTTAAAAAGTTCCCTAGTTGGTAGATTTATAGGTTAGGGGTATTTTTAAACCATAAAACCCATTTAGTAGAGTTGAAAACCCACTCTAATTACCATCATGAAAAGTGGAAAAAATTGGAGTTGGTTAGGTGGTTGGGAAGTTATGAGAAGGTGGTTATCCCTTCTATATATCCATTGTCATTGTGAGGAGAAGGGGCTTCCCTTTCTTACCTTGGCTTCTCTCTTTTATTTTTGTTTTGTTCTTTTCTTGGGATTCTATCCCTTATATTTACCCCTTCGCCTTGTGAGGAGAAGGGGCTTCTCTCTTTTGTTTTGGTTTTGTTGCTGTCTTTATTTGAAAGGATATTTTTTGATGGAGAAAAAAAAAGGATAGGTGAGGAAGAGTGGAGGAAATAGCTTGGATAACGAGAGATATTCTTCCATATTTATATTGAAAAATCTCTTGGTAAGATCTACCCTTTATTGTTGAGTTTTTGTTGATATGTAAAGGAATGTTGGAGTGTTTGGCTTATGTATGTCTTTCTTTTATTGTTATTTAACGTGTATCCTAATTTTTGGTTGAAATCTATGTGAAGATTTAATGTTGGATCCTTTGTGATGATGTTTGTGTTGGGGTTTGTTTTGGGTAGGAGTTCCATCTTGTTAAGTTGTACACGAATAACCACATTGTGTGTTAGAGTAAAGAATTGTGTTATGTGAATGAATGGTTGATTTGTGTCAAGATTAGGAATGTGAGCAATGTGAAAATTAAGTTAGGGAGAGCTATACGACTCTTAGATCTTTGAGATGGATTTAATTTCAATCCTATGGTTGGGAGGAGAGCTATTTTTCATGTTATTTTTTTCTTCTTTGTGCCTATTTTCAGGTTACAAGGTGAAGTTGGGAACCAATTGAGAGAATTATCAAGGTTTCAAGTTTATGTGCATTCAAGCCTTATCAAACTTATCTTGAGGGAACTTATGTAATTATGAGGGTAGAGGTACAAGTGTGATATGTTATTTAATCTAACAAGGAAGGAAAATGTGCTTAATACTTATCTATTTTGTACTTGTAAAATAGATAGAGAAAAAAGGCTTTCATATCAAAGGTTGTTGTCTTGGAGGATCTGTTATTAACAAAAGTAGTATTAATGGCGAATGAATTGATATTAATATATTTATCATACATTTCTTCCTTTCTTTGTTATCCTAAGTATACATAGCTATGAAACTTAACTTATAAGAAAAAATGTACTAGTCGAACTTGGGAATTGAAGTAATACTTTTGATGAGATATATATGCAATAACATCAGATGGGGGGATCTTTCACATCGTGTCAATGTTTAAAATTAAATTGGTTAACAATATACAAATACAAAATTCTTGTAAAGTAGATTAAACACATGTTTGTTTACGTTTGACTTGTATTGTAAGTTTCAAGGAAAATTCATATTGATCTTCCTTATTGATCAAATAAGATTCTTTCTTCAAAACATATATTTGAGTAACCTGAAGTTTATACATTTGAATTAAAACAGTAATCGATGTGATGTGTGTGTGTTTCGAATATGTAAAAATATTTTATTATAAGATTAATCTAACACATCAATAAGATTAATCTAACACATTAATGATAAAAATCTACATTAAAAAAAAACATATAATAAAATAAATATATACATATTTCTGAGAAGTATATATTATAAGCTAAATAAGATTTTTTTATTTAAAATATATATTGATATATGAAACTATATTAAAAAGGTTTTATGAAAAACATAATAATAAAGTTCTTGAGTGCCCCCTGGCTAGCCCAGGGTTGCAACCAGAGAGGCCACGGCTAAGTGGAGGGCTCGACCCCAAAGGGGGAGACCCACGCCCCCTCTATGTAATGAAATGCCAGATAAATAATGAATTTAAGTATTATTTTTAATCCTACAAAAAAATCCATTCCATGCAAAATAGGTAATAGATCCATCTTTATAGGCGTATAAACATTTTTAGCAAATTTCTCTATGCTGGCATTTATCTCGTGTGCAGTTGTATAAATTTGCGATTAAATTCCAAGGAAAATCTGAATTTTGAGAGTATCAGAAAATAGGAAAATCCCGGTTTCTCTAACCCTTTATGTCTCTGCCATCTATGTTTCTTGTCAGTGTTTCTCAGCGGAATGTTTTGAATATAAGAAATTTGTTCTTTTAAAATCTTTGGACCTGCAACAGGTATTTATTCAAATATAAAACCGTTCCTCTCATCAATTCTCTGCAAACCCAAAAAAAAAAACATAAAAGGGAAATCCACGGAAGAGTTTAGAGTTTTAAAGAATTCATAGTTGGTTTTTTAAAATTAGTTTTTAGTTAGTTAAATAAATCAATGTTTAAGTTTAAATTTTATTATTTTAAGAGTTATTTTATTTTTTCTACTTAATAAGAAGTTTATTTTTATAATTATGGAATGAAAATAGGAATAAATAATTAGGAAAATAAATAAATACAAAACAATTGACTTTACCAAACATTTCTTAAGTTTGGAGTTATGCTTTAAATTCTAAAATTAATAGTAAAGACATATATTAGAGATGGTATAATTGAAGAGGGAAAAGAGAATTTTGGCATTAAATATTAGACATAATGTATAATTATTTAGGCACTTAATTAAGGAAGAACAAATGTGGGGATTGAAATTTTTATGTGTTTCTATAAGAGATCAATTAATCCAATATCAACGATTAATTTTATGATAGGTGAGTTAATCTAGTTCATATAAGCTATGAAATATCTTACATGAGAATATTAGTCGTCTTAAGTTAAACTCACTACTTCCAGAAATAATCTAGCTATATAAATTTGTTAATTATCTTCGAGTGATAAGATAGAACAATGTTGTCTCTCATAAAAAATTAACTACTACTCTTTCGAAATAACAGTTAGAGATGAATAATTTGTGCCAATACGTTTTTTTTAGTATAGATGTTATTTCATTTTGACAACCAATCTAACAATCTTACAAACATCATCATTATTGCAAAATACTATTTTTCTGCTCTATATTATCTAGATTGAATAGATTGTCTTCAAGTAGGAAGTAGAGAGTCATTCTTAGATTAAATTGTACCTACCTCCTCTTTGTATCTTATGACCATTAAAGATGCAAGGTATTTCTTGAAAGCATACCTTATCTACTAGCAATATTATTGTGGTGATTTTCAATCACAATAATATTGTCCTTGGTTAAGAGTATACATGATAATAATGTTGACATTATGAGTAATGTCAATATCAAGTTATTAGCATTGAAAAAATTATTTTTGGAGTAATTTTGAGAATAAAATTATACATGTATTAGTAGATGGTAAATGATAAAGTTTATAGTTGGTAAAACTATTAGCAATAATAGTATATATATATATATATATATATATATATATATGCGTGAATACTTATGTTAAGTAAATTTAGAGTTGGTGATGTTATCTTTAGTATATATCAAAGCATAATATTAAATAATGGGTGGCATTAATATTGAACTTGGCACTTATGAGGAAGGTATTGGAAAGTAAAATATTAAAATAAAGTGCTAAAGGTGTCCCATAGAAAAATGGCCCCTTGCCATTTTCATGGCCTTTTAGGTCTTGTTTCATGATTTTTGGTCTATTTTTTTCTAATTTAATGATGTAATATGGCTTGAACATGCATATTTAGGTACTAAAATTCAAATTATGATGTCTTGTGAAGGTTTTGTGAAGTGTTGTAAAACATTTCTACACTTTTCTAGGCTCTAATTCATTAAAACTTACCTAAAAATCACCTTTCAATCATTAATCAAGTCCTATTTTGAAGTGTTGTAAGGTCTTGTAACAATATTCCACACTTTTCTAGGCATAATTTCACTATTTACACCTTTCTTATGCTTTATTTGACCCCTTTATTCTCTTATAAGCTTTAATTTAGTACATTTTTTAATATAAACTTGACAAATAACATTAAATATGACTTAATTCCTGACACCCATTTTTTAGGTCCTGGGTGGAACCCTTTTACCATGGGTGGCGAATTAGTCCCCGTTGGGTTTGAATTCAATTTTTTTGAAATTTCCTTTTAGGTTTTTATTCAAAATATCTTGATGTCAATTTGTGATGAGGTATTAATGGATTACTGAGGCACAAGAATGTATAAATAAGTGTTTTGAAATCCATTTCAATCCTAATTCATTCAAGCATTCAATGTCCAATATTCTCATATCGCATTCAAGCATTCAAGAATCTTACAACATCAAATCGAACACTAATCAAGCATTTTGGATCATCCATTGACACAAATTCATATTTTCATCAACAAGGGTTTGGTAAGTTGATAGCATTTGCATGTTATTTTTTTATTATTCTCTTTCATTTCATTACTTTATTAAGGGTTTGATTACCAAAGTGGGGTTTGACCAAGGCAAACCCCTATTTACTAACGCTCAACCATTTTCCCCCTCTTGCATGTGTGCTTGGAGAATTTCATGTGTAGATTTAACAAGAATTTAGGTGTTGAAGAGTGATCAACAAGTCAAATCAACAATTTTTCAAGCTTGGAGAAGGTATTTTGTCTGTTTCTTGCAGAATTGATTTCGACAACCTGACAAGCAGACATTTCTAGATCTGGTGTTGCAGAGTTGTCTCCTAATTTCTTAGAATTTTTGGAGAGGACTAATTCACCACCAGTGGTGAATCAATCCCACCTTAAGACTAAAAATCTAGGTTTTGTTAGATTCTAGATCTCGATAGTCAGAAACTAGTTCCTGATAGTTTTCACTAGAAGTAGGACTAATTTGCCACCCTGGGCAAATGAGTCCAATTGTTGATTTTATGTGATTCCAAACAACATTCCACAAATTCTAGAATCTAAATTAGACCTCTAGGTGCACACTATTTCAGTCCATTTCTTTTTGTTATGCATTTATTCATTCTTAGTTCATTGTTTGCATATCACATTGTGTTTTCTATCATTGCTTAAATCTTTAGTTTCACATTCAAATTCAGTCATATAGATCACTTAATTGTATTTAATTCATGTAATTTAGCCTAAATAACATCACACATAACATAATTTAATTGAACCCTTTAGCATTTTTTGTCTACCTCTCTCCTTTTAGGTGAAAAACCCTAGAAGAGTTAGGGAGTCTTGTGGTGCCAAAAATCTATGGTTCATTTTGGTGAACCTACATTTTGAACACTTTTCTTTTTTTATTTCATTTGCATACTGCATCCTAGATTACATTTGCATCAACATTCAATTAGGGTATTGTTTCATTCTTACATTCTAGGGTTTCTCAAATTGGATTAGTGAAACATTCATTTGGATTTCATTTTTGCATTGCATTTCATTGAAAATTTGAAAATCTGCATTCTGCATCCTTAATTGCAATCTGACAAGCATTAGAATCATTTTTAATTTTTTGAAAAACACAAAAAATCTCATAGTTGGACTCATTCGCCACCCTGGGTGAATCATTCCACCTACACTTTTTAAACAACATTTCTAGCATTTTTCTTTCATTTTCCTGCATTTCTATTTTTTGTAGTTACTTCTCTGTTATAGTTAGCAAAATTTATGTTTTCATTTAGAACTCCTAGATTACCTTGCATTTACATTCAACCTATCTTTTTTGGTACTTGTATGAGTGTTTGGTGCCCCATTTATAATACTTTAGTGAGATGAAGTTCTAGACTCATGGCCTCTTGCAATAGCACTTTCATTGTGGACCTTGGGATCTCAAGAGCTTCTACTACTAGTATGGACAATGGTGCATTAGGAATTGACAAGACCACTTCCATGCCTTCACCTTTCCATCTAATGAATGTTGACACCAAAATCAACTCCATCTTGTAAGAAAAGGTCATTAATATTCATGAGGATTTTGCACATTTACAGCAAGCCTTATCCCTTGAAAACATTTCCACCATTACCATACCCACAATCAAAAATCTTCATCGCTTGATTGAAAGTGATGATGGCTTGCAATTTATGAAGAAAATTGTTGAGATTTATAATAAACATGCCTCTTTTAATACCCAATCCACAAACATTCCTGTAAGCTGAGGAGGACCTCAAGTTCCTCCCCCTTCAATCGTTGCATCAATACCAACTTATACCACCCCTCAAGTCACCACAACTATGCAATAGGTTAGTCATATGGCTCCTTCTTTTGCCATTCCAACTATCATTCCTAGTTCTCTTGTGGCATCGCAAGTCCCCTCCACCACCTTCACACCCCATCGTATTCCTTTCACTTCCCCTAACATCACCTGAATTCCATCACCATTTTCCCTTCCACCTCAAACCACTTACCCAAACCCTATTCTTATAAAAATCCTTAACACCATTTCATCCATGCAACAACAACTTTCCACCATTAGCCAAGGTCACAATGCTCCACCCACATATCATGTCCATATCAGTCCCTTATATGTAGAGATCTTATGAATCCCGATGCCACAAGGGATAGAAATGACTTGATTTGAGAAATACGGAGGTAAAGGAGACCCTATAAACCATGTTAATTCTTATACAACTGTATGCAATGATTTTTTCCTTGATGATAAACTCTTAGCCAAAAATTTTCCAAGGACTTTGAAAGATACTGCATTAGAGTGGTTTTTCAACTTGCCCAATCATTCCATCTGATCATTCAATGAATTGGTGGATTCTTTCATAAGTCACTTTCAAGTTCACATGAATCCTAAAAGGATGATGGATGACCTCATGAGATGTAGACAAAACACAGATGAAAAAGTAACAGATTTTATCTCATGATACAAGTCATTGTATGCTCAAATTTATGTCAAGATTCTTGATGCGCATCTGCAAAAGAAATTTATCAAAAACTTTCACACAAACCTTAAGGATAAATTAAGTATGATGAAATTCCCTTGATTTATGCATTTATGTACAACCTTATGTGACTATCATAGCTCAATTTCTAGTTGAGACTCAAAGTCTACTTCTAACAGAGCTGACAAATGTGAACCACAAAACCAAAATAACACAAAAAAAATTTGCAAACCAAATAGAGGATTTTTATAGTTCAATCTTCCTCCTCAACCACAACCAACCCAACCTGTTGAAAATCAAGTGGCAGCTATTAAATCCACAGTTCATTATACCTATGAAGACCTAGGGCATGTGCAGGATCATGGTATGCCAAACAGGCCCTTAAGTGGCAAAAAATTCAGAAAAATCAGTGTTAGGCAACTTGACGTAAATATTTGAATAAGTTATCTATATTATTTCAAAAATATGTAAGAATAGAATTTGTAGAAAATTGAATGTAGTTTCTAAAATACTAGGTTTATTTAAAATAAATAAAATCTATTTGGTGAAAATTTGAAATTTCAATGCAGAGTATTAAATTTGAAAAATAAGTAGACGACCACCTAACCATAATAAAATGATAATATTTTTTGTAAGATTTTATATAAGTAGAAGACTCATGTCCGGATGTGATGCATATTTTTTGTAATTTTTTCCAAGTAAATAATTAATTATGAATTTTATTACAACTTTTAGAAAATATAAAACCCCACCTTAACTTGGTCAAAATTCATGAAATTTAATTTTTTTTTTAATCCTATAGTATGTAAAGCATAGAATGTGACGCATGTTTTGGATTCAAAAAATATGATACCGCTTTGAAAGTTATAGATGTTTTTCAATCAGCCTATCAATCAGGACTTTAGTGTAATTCTAATAGAAAATGAATAATAATTATTTATTAAATTCAAATTAAATCATAATTTATATTTTTGGAAAGCTGAGAATCTCCTCTAAAAACCCTTTTTGTTTCATTAATTTTGGGTGAAAAAAAAGTTGTCAGCCACATACCCTACAAATATTGCCACTTTTTGGCATACCATGATCCTGCACATACCCCCTAAAGAGTAAATTTACCCCCTTACCCGATACCCTCCATAACACAATGAACCAATTGCTTTAATAACATATGATCACATTGACAACTATTAAACCACTTGATCCCACCCAACCTTTAGCACCTACCTTTAAACTAATTTCTTAGTGTCATTTTCATCACCAAAATGGACATGAAACTGAACCTTATAAGTGTCTCAAACATTAGTTCAAGACCTCATTGATTTTGGTCGTCTCTCCATTGTGGGTGTTAATGATCAAGGAAATAAGTTTGTTGCACCCCCTAACCAAAATTTATAAATTTTCACCAACCCCATGCTTAAACACAATATTTCATTTGTTAAGGCTAATGAACCTTCAAACACTGATGTAATGAATGTTGATACAAATAGTGAACAAAATGATCAAACTCCTAATGTTACCCAAGTTAATCCTATGTATGAACTTGTTGGTGCGATAGACACTATTCCTCGTAAGGGCTAAACGAATAAATCTCTTGATATAACCTTTTTGATAAAGATATACTTCCAAAACTTCCTAATGGTCCTCTTTACATAGCTGGTAGAATCTATGATAAACCCACCAATGGGATATTAATGGATCCTACTTGTGGTGAGAATGTGATCACAGAAGAGTTTTTATTATTACATGATCTCTATCAAGCTGATGATAATAAACCAACTACATGGATTAAGACATATAATTTTTCATGCCCTACAATTAGATGAATCATACTCCCATTACAAATAGGACCAAAAAATTTAGATGTAACATTTTATATTATTCGACAATCATATCAATTTCATTTGTGGCTAGGCCACCCTTGGCTTCACTCAATGAAAGCAGTCCCATCAATGGTTCACAAATGTTTGAAATTTCCATATGGAAATGAAATATTTTCCATAGACCATAGTGGCTTTAATCCATTATCCTCTAAAGATAATTTTTCCTTAGAATCTTTTAATCTGAACCTATGGAACCCATCACCCCTCGAAAGGACTTCTTTTTCATAGCCTATCAAATTTTCAAAGCCAAATGAATAGTTCAATTATCTCTTCATAACATGTCCCTATCCACTTCCACTCCTATCATAGATGAAACCATGGTTCAGCCTGAGACATAACACATCCCTATCCACTTACACACTTCCCCTCCATTTAAAAGAGGGTATGTTTAGGATCATTATGGAAAAAACAAGCCCTTAAGTGGCAAAAAATTCAAAAGGATCAGAGTTAGACAACTTCACGTAAAAATTTGAATAAGTTATCTATATTATTTAAAAAATATTTAAGAATAGAATCTATAGAAAACTGAATGTAGTTTCTAAACTACAAGATTTTTTAATTTATTTTTAAATCTATTTGGAGAAAATATGAAATTTCAATATAGTAGTACTTAAATTTCAAGGAAAAAAAAGGATTAGGTGTCTTTTTGACCACCCTAACCACAATAGAACAATAATTTTTTGTTATAACATCTTAGATATAAGTAGAGGACTCATGTCCCAATGTGATGCATATTTTTTGTAATTCTTTTCCAAGTAAATAATTAATTATTATTTTTTTATTACAACCTTTAAAAAATATAAAAACTCATACGTCTAACCACCTTAACTTGGTCAAAACTTCATGAAATTCAATTTTTCTTTTTTTAATCTTATAGTATGTGAAGCATAAAATGTGATGCATATTTTGGATTCAAAAAATGTGACATCGTTTGAAAGCTATAGATGTTTTTCAATCAGCCTATCAATCAGGACTTTTTTCATAATTCAAATAGAAAATGAATAACAATTACTTATTAAATTCAAAGTAAAGCATAATTTATATTAGTGGAAAGCTGAGAATATCCTTTAAAAACCCTTTTTATTTCATCAATTTTGGGTATAAAAAAAAGTCGTCAGCCATATACCCATTATATTGCAACTTTTTGGCCCATCATGATCGTGCACATACCTAAAACCAAGAGAAAATGGAACCAATCCTATCATGCCTCCTTCCATTAAACAAGTGTATAAAGCCAAAGAGAAAGTGATTGATCCATACTCTTCCATTTATTCTATTCTTCCCCCTTTGGAAGCAGAAGAACCAATGATGACTCAATCCGCTCTTACACCTGAACAACTTCAAAACAAAATTAAAATAAATCATGGTGCTAGGGAACACAAGTGTCATCGTCATGTCCTTTCTTGTCAGTTTCACATGGAAGAAAATGAAGAAGATCAGCCTCCACCTTTGACAAAAATAATAGATGATCACCCTCCTTCTCCTGACTTGCCACAAGATAATCTAGTCTAATCTTCACAACAAACTGAACCAATCCAATAGTTGCAACTTCTGATACATCCTCCCTTGGAAATCACCCTGTATCCTCTTGTCATCATCAATCTTGATGATGATGATGATGATGCGGTGATAGAAAAAATATATGAAGAAGTGCACAATGATCTAAAATCTTTATTTTCATCTACCATGAGCTTAAATGATAAATCCTCTCAACCAAGTGAAGAACTTGGTACGACTCCTAGTTCAGCGTTTACAATTCTTCCTTTGGACAGTTAAATTCCCTCACATTATACTAAACATGATTGGGAGTTGAATGACTTGTTAGATGGTTGACTCACATTCACCTAGCTAGCCTTTTTCTATTTCCTTTTTTTTGTCCTTTTGCACCTTCATGTGTATATCGTGTTCCCTCGTAATGTACATTTGATGTCCCCTCTCTTTGTACACTTCCTCTATTTGCACCTCTATTCTTCTATATGTCATGCTTTGTCTTTTTGTTTGGGTATGTGTAGGATCATGATAGGCCAAAAAGTGGCAATATGATAGGTATGTGTAGGGTATGTGGCTGACAACCTTTTTTTACCTAAAATTAATGAAACGAAAAGGGTTTTTAAAGGAGATTCTCAACTTTTCACCAATATAAATTATGCTTTGCATTGAATTTAATAAATTATTATTATTCAATTTGTATTTGAATTATGAATAAACTCCTAATTGATAGGCTGATTGGAAAACATCTATAGCTTTCAAATAGTATCACATTTTTTGAATCCAAAACATGTGTCACATTCTATGCTTCGTAGACTATAGGATTAAAAAAAAATTGAATTTCATGAAGTTTTTACCAAGTTAAGTTGGTCAGACATACGAGTTTTTATATTTTTTAAAAGTTGTAATACAAAATATATAATTAATTATTTACTTGCAATTTTTTTTAAGAAAATAATGCATCACATCGGGACATGAGTCCTCTTCTTATATTTAAAATCTTATAATAAAATATTATCATTTTATTGTGGTTAGGGTAGTCAAATAGACACCTACCTCTTAATTTTTCCCTAAAATTTAAGTACTACTCCATTGAAATTTCAAATTTTCACTAAATAGATTTTTTTTTCTTTAAATAAACCTAGTAGTTTAGAAACTACATTCAATTTACTACAGATTATATTGTTACATATTTTTGAAATAAAATAGATAACTTATTCAAATTTTTATGTCAAGTTTCCTAACTCTAATTTTTCTAAATTTTTCACCACTTAAGGGCTTGTTTTTTTCATGATGATCCTACACTTACCCATTTTTGTTTTGTGTTATTTTGGGGATGATGCAAAGAATTGAGACTGGAATGTCTCCTTCATGTTGACCCAAAATTTATTTTCTTTCCTTTTACCTTTTTTTTTCCTTTCCGCTTGTGTTTTCCTTTTGGGGATGATGCAAAGCATTGAGACTGCAATGTCTCTTCCATGTTGGCCCAATCAGTCACCTTTTTCTTTTCCTTTTTTGTCTTTTTCTTATGTTTTTCCTTTTCAAGGATGACACAAGGTGTTGGGACCATAATCTCTCTTCCATGTTGACCCAATCAATCCTCTTTTCCTTTTCCCTTTTTGTCTTTTTCTTGTGTTTTTCCTTTTCGTGGATGATGTAAGGTATTGAGATAGAAATGTCTCTTTCATGTTGACCCAAAACAAAGACTCTTTCCTTTTCTTTTGTTTTCACTCTCTTTGTGTCACTCTTCCAGTTCTATGTGCTTTCGGGAATGATGACAGCTTTGAGCTCTTTAATCAAAACATTGCAGCAATGAACATACTGACCCCAAATCCATAGATCCTTTATGTGTTTGGTGTGTTATTTTCTGGCTTTTTTCCTTTTCATTGACATAATCCAACCTAACTTAGAAACATATGACTTGGCATACAACTTTCCAAGTTGGCTCCCATGTCTTGTTTTCTTTTTGCATCTTTCCTTTGCCACTTTAAAGTAATTTCTCACAAAATGATGTGTAGCTATTCCTTTAAAGTGGGGGGAATATATTACCATTAATTCATTTTCATTATTGGTTCTTAGTGCAGCCTTGTCATTTATATGATGTGTTCATCATTTTGTGGATGACATTAGGTATAATGTCCTTCATAAGTGTGATCTATCTTAGCATATTACATTCCTATTAGTGGCTTGATGTGGTGCACTTCATCACCTAAGTTGTGAATATTTCATTCTTTGATTGGTCCTCTCTTGGAGACATTAGACACAATGTTCCCTAAGCTACAAACCTTGCATGAACTTAACAAGACTCCTTTGAACATCTTTTACATTTTACATTTTTCCCACTTTGCATAATGCAACTTGCATGCCTATTGTACCTTCCTTTTTGTTCATAACTTCTAAGCATATAGAGCTTTGATTGTCTCATGAAGCATGAACCAAAACTTTCCTTTGTGGCACCTTTTTAAAGTTATCAGGAGGTATAACTTTAATATGGTTGAGCGGGAAGCCCATCCAATGACACAACTTTCCCCATAGCCACCTTTGTGTTTGTAAGTACATACCAACTATAATATGTATCTTACCTTTTGGGCCTTCTCACTCGGTAGACCACCATGTGTCATGTCAGCCCAGAGTGAGTATACATTCTCTTTTTCTCACAATCGGCTTAGATCTAATCCATAACTAGTTGGATAGATGATCAAAGCTTCATCCAATTCTCTCTTTTCAACACTTGTGTGTTCCTTTATTCTTATGCTTATTTTTCCATGGGATCTTCATCTTGGGAGCTTGATCATCCCTCTTAATAATTTTCATTCCATCTTTATAATGTAAGTACATTTGAACCCTCCTATTTATGTTCATGGCTACTTTAGTGTGAGTTTGAAGCAAGTTTATCCTCTCACTAAAGTAGGGGATAAATATGCTATAGAAAAATGGCCCCTTGTCATTTTCATAGCCTTTTAGGTCTTGTTTCATGATTTTTGGTCTATTTTTATCTGATTTAATGATGTAATATGGCTTGAACATGCATATTTAGGTATTAAAATTAAAATTATGACATCTTGTGAATTTTTTGTGGATTGTTGTAAGACATTTCTACACTTTTCTAGGCTATATATTGATTACAATCTACCTAAAAATCACCTTTTCATCATTAATCAAGTCCTATTTTGAAGTGTTGTAAAGTCTTGTAACAAGATTTCATACTTTTCTAGGCAAAATTTCACTATTTACACCTTTCTTATGCTTTATTTGACCCCTTTATGCCCTTATAAACTTTAATTAAGTGCATTTTTAACTATAAACCTGACAAATAACATTAACTATGACTTAATTCCCAACACCCATTTTCAGGTCCTAGGTGGGACCCATTCAACATGAGTGGAAAATGAGTCCCCCTTGGCTCCAAATTCAAAATTTTAAAAATTTCCTTTCGGTTTTTAATTTAAAATCACTTGATGTCTCCCCGTGATGAGGTATTATCAGGTTACTAAGGCACAAGATTGTATAAATAAGTGTTTTTACATTCATTTTAGCCCCCATTCATTCAAGCATCTTACAACATAAAATCAAGCACTAATCAAGCATTTTAGAACATCCATTGACACAACTTCAAATTTTCATCAACAAGGGTTTGGTATGTTGATACCATTTGTGTGTTATTCATTTACTATTCTTTTTCATTTCATTATTTTATTAAGGGTTTGATTACCAAAGTGGGGTTTGACCAAGGCAAACCCCTATTTACTAACCCTCAACCAATTTTCCCCTCTTACATGTGTGTTTGCAAAATTTTGTGTGCATATTTAACAAGAATTTAGGTGTTGAAGAGTGGTCAACAAATCAACTAGGTGCTTCAAGTTAAATCAACCAGTTTTCAAGCTTAGAGAAGGTATCTTGTTTGTTTCCTGCATAATTGACTTCAACAACCTGACAAGCAGACATTTCTAGATCTGGTGTTACAGAGTTGTCTCTTGATTTCTCAAAATTTTGGGAGAGGACTGATTCATGACCAGTGGTGAATGAGTCCCACCTTAAGACTAAAAATTTAGGTTTTTTTAGATTTTGGATCCCGATAGTTAGAAATTGGTTCCCAACAGTTTTCACCAAAAACAGGACTAGTGCATAATCTTCATCAAACCTCTAGTTGCACACTGATTTAGTCCATTTCTTTTAGTTCTACATTTATTCATTCTTAGTTCATTGTTTTCATATCACATTGTGTTTTCCAGCATTGCTTAAATCTTTAGTTTCTCATTTAAATTTAGTCATATAGATCACTTAATTGTATTTAATTAATTTCATTTACCCTAAATATTGTATCACACATAACTTAATTTGAATGAACGCTTTAGCATTTTTGGTCTACCTCTCTCCTTTTAGGTGAAAAACCCTAGAAGAGTTAGGGAGTCTTGTGGTGCCAAAAATCTACAGTTCAAAAGGTAATAATATTATAATCTTTATTTATCAAGAAAAAATGTGTTTTGATATTAGTATTTCTAGTGGATATAAATATTAAAATTAAATGTGAAGAATAATGGAAATCAAGATGCTAATATAAGTGTTATCAAATTCATTGTGATTAGGGATATTTTATATTCATCTTTTCATTAGTGTGTTGTTTTGATTATATAGGAAAAATAGGTTTTGAAGGGACCTGGAACCCTTTACATCAAGTTACATCAAAATGTTGCTAAGAAAAGAAAAGAAAAATTAAAACACTAGCAACAACCAGCAACAAAAAAATAGTCACGAAAAAACAAAAAAAAATTGAAACAAAAAAACTAAAACAGACCAAGAAAAAAAGAATTACTTTAGATTTTTTAGAGTATTGGCCACCTCAATCTCTTGATTGTAGTGCAAGTTTACCATATTCATCATTTCTCATTTTTATTCCTACAAATACTTCCTCAAACTACCCATTGTTCTTGTGCATGGTCCTTTAGCTTCCTCTTTGACACTTTTTTTACCCTTCACCTTGGAAGCATGATCCTTCTCATGCATCTCTACAAAATGCATTTGATCCTCTCACAATTGGTTGATTTTTTCAAGGAGTACCTTGAGAGAATCTGCACTATTTTAATAGACATATGGCTAATCTACAAGATCTTTTCGGCATCCTCATTATTTTCCTTGATCTTTCCCTCCAAATCACATAGTTGGATTTCACACTTAGCTTTGAAATAAGAAAAAGAGCATTATAGATCCACAATCCTCTCAATGAGAAAATCTAAGGATGCCCTTTTAGGCTGATTAGGAAAATTCTCCTTCAATCCTATGATTTTAATGCTCACCTTATTAAACTCCTTCATCACACATTTGGAAAGTTTGAAAGTACATATGGTGAAATTTCTATCCATATCTAGCAGCTCAAACATATAAGTGTTATCATCATCAAGATAGGAGAAATCCTCAAAAAGTGGATTAACATTTGTTACTTTTGGCTTGCCCAAGGCTGGATTCTTACCTATAGTCTCCCTCACACTCTTCTCAGCCAAAGAATCCTCAGAAACCTTTTATCCATCATCGTTGGCATCATGATGAGGTGTCTACTGAGCAAGAGAATCTTCCACAACAATGACATTTTCTATAGTGTCCTTCACTTATTCCAGTTCCTGTTGCTCAACCATCCCATACCCTTTAGACTATGACCTATGCATCTTAGCCAATATGTTTAAAACCCTATGATAAATTACGAAATGTGTATAGTCCTCCAACTAAACTGAATTCTCTTCCTCATCCTTCAAAGAATCTTTAGAATTCATACCATGCAACTTATCCTTCTTTAGGGTTGCCCGTCATTAATGCCCAACTTTTTTCTTTGTAGAAACATCCTCTCTATGACAATGACCCACCAAAATGTATCCCATGAATGAACAATTTCTTGAAAAGACCTTTCTTCTTCAGTGCCCTCCTCTTCCCCTTTTTAGTGGGAGAGTTAAGAGGGGATGAGGATACTGCAATAGTGTTGTCTTCATCCACCTTTCACTCTTCATCCCCATGACCATCATTATCTAAACCAATAGAAAAGGAATCAATGCTAATCGTCTTCTCTTTTCCCTTGATAAACTTGTACAAAGTGTTATCTCTCACATGTTCCATGATGAAAAAGATGAGCACTTCATGGAGCACACGAGTCCTATGATTTTTGAGATGGGAATAGTCTGAAACCTCCAAAGAGGGGGGAAGGAAAAAATAGAAATGAAACACGTAAATTATGTTTTAAGTGAAGCAGAGTGAAATGATTCCTTAAGATAGAAAAAAATTGACTATCGAGGGTTACATACCTCATTATAATGTCCACTACATCATCCCAAATGTACATAAGAGAAAGATAGTCATAGCCCCAAGAGGGAAGTTTCATTAGGTCATCTTTATCATTTCCCTTAAAAAATTGATCCATTGCATCTTCATTACTTTTCCTTTCTTTTTAGAAATTGTACCCCTCTATCGATAAGCTAGTAATGAAGGAAATTAAGTATTTAGTGATTTTAAACTCAATCTCATGCATGTTCAACCACATTTTATGTCAGTAGCAAAAAAAGTAAGAGAGGCTTCATGGTCAAAACCATGAAGTGTCTTCAAATAAGGTGTGAAATGCCTGTTTTGTAGAATCTACCAGACTTTACATTTTTTCTTGCATTTATCATAGGAGATGGGCTCAAGCCCACTCCTATCCCTACCCATTTTAATAATGTCAAACAACAATAGAAAATAGAGCCCATCAACATTTTTGAAAATGAAAATGATCTCAAGATTGGGCCAAACACAACACATAAAGTGTGTGGAATGTAAGAGAGATAATTACTTGATCATCTTGTAATAATAGTTTATCCCTCTCAGGAAGGGATGAGTGTTCTTCCCATGCCTTAAAATTAATAAGGCTAAAATCCTCATTTGCAATGAAATATGATAGGGAATTTCCTTCCCTATAAGTATGAGAGACACAGGTCTCTTCGAATGACATTAATACCATGATATAATTATTAATAAGTGACTCAATCATCCAGCTCAAATTTTGAATTTCATTCGAACACTTGAAAATGTAGAGGGAGTCACACTCAACCCACAATTTAGAAACACCCATCTCCGATGCAACTTTGATGCTGATGTAAGTAGCTTTCAACCTCAACATGATGATTAGTATGTTGTTATGATCATATGTGGTTGACATTTATTAGTTTCAGTTCATGTTCTTACAAAATAATGGTGGTTGTGTATTGTTTGCTTGTGGAGAAATTGTGGCATGACACTTTAACGTCAATGATAATAATTCCAAAAATCTCACCCTTTTTGATTGATGGAAACACCTTTCATACTCCCTAAAATGAAAGAAAAATGGGTTAGGATGCTTTCAAATGGTTTAGGACATAGAGTACACCCACTTTCCAATTTCATTCAAGGATAACCCTAGAGATCTCAATGCAAAGGAGAAATAGATCTTGCACTAGGGTTTTCCTAGAGGTTGATTCTAAACTAATGAGGGGTTCACCACCAAGCTGGGGCTTGGAAAGATAAATGTAATGCGATATGTTATACTAAATCCTAATTCAATGCAAAATTTAATCAAATGACCTAGAAATGCAAATAAAATAGAATAACAAGTTGTGAGATGAAATGTGTGTACCTAGAAATCTGAAAGAAATTGAATCAGTCCCTGAAATGTTTGAAATTCTAATTTAATTGATGACTGGGACTCATACGCCAAGTTGGGCGAATCAATCCCAAATTTGGGTTTTTGTGTAGAAACAGGAATCTGGAAATGGGTATTTGAATCTATAAAAATATGAATTTTAACCTAAATTGGGACTCATGCACCAGAAGTAATGAATTAGTCCAGTTAGGGTATTCTAAAGCTTTAAAGTTTTAATTTGGTCTTCAAGTTCTGCTTTGTGCTTCCCAATTGATTGTCAGATTCGAAACCTTGATTTGCAACCTGTAGAAGTTCTCCAAGTATCTCCAATGCAAGATGACAACTTTGACAACTTTAGGAGCTTTACAATTTCTCAAAAATTTCTCCTCAATGTATCTTTAATCTAAACCTACAAATCACACACTTAAGAGAAGGAAAAATGTTGTTTTGTTAGTGGATAGAGGTTTGTCTTGGTCAAACCCCATTTTGGTAATCAAACCTTGAAATGAAACAAGATAGGAATGGAGAATGATGAATAACAAAATATGATGTTGCAACTGACCAAAACCTAGCAATGAAGTGTTGTAAACATGTATGATCTAGTTCCAATGGATGTAGATCTTGAATCTTGCTTGAATGTGATATATTTTGCATGGAATGCTAGCTTGAATCATAAAATTGTACATCGCAATTGTTAGCTCCAAAACAAACATGATTCATGAAGAATTTGAAATGATGCTTGATGCTTAAATAATACTCTAAAATGTTTGGTTATCTGCTCTTGGAGACTCTTGAATTCTCTTGTAGACACTTGAATGCTCTTGTGAACTCTTACTATAAGGATGCTTATTCAACTTGCTAGGCATAAAATGAGTGAAAGAAACTTGTGTATATACTTAATTATCCAAGAATTCCTAAAATTACAACACTCCAAGTCAACATCAGATATTTGGAGGATAAAATCCCACCAAAAATTTGAATTATTTTTTATTTTTGGCCACACGAGACTCATTCACTCAAGGTAGCGAATGAGTCCCATTAGGCATAATTTATGGGACCATTTTTAAAAATGTTTAGAAAGGTGTGAAACAAGGTTTGATACCCAAAAACCTAGGTGGAAATCATTCACCCAAGGTGGTGAATGAGTCCTAGATCACTAAATCTGGGCCACAGAAGTTGAAAACACTTGAATTATGATTGGATGTCAATTTGTGTCGAGATTATCCTCAAAAAGATGCATTAAATGAGGCTTGTGGATGCAAAATAAGGCTAATTAAAGAATAAAGAAGCCTAATTATTTAATAAAACCCTAGAAAAGTGTGAAACTTTATTAAAAGACTTAACAAAACTCCAAATAAGTCACCAATAAGCTCATTTAGTTCACAAGGGCCCAAGACCTAATGTGAATATGTTAGACATATTGCAACACTAAATCAAGGCCATGTTAGGGGGGACCTTTTTCCATCATTAAAATCCCCCATTTCTACATCATTCACCATGCATACTATACTCTCCCTCTAACTCTAATCAATGAATCATACAATATAATCTTCCCTTTTGACGTCAATTACAAAGTGATAAACTAGGGATAAAGAATTACTTTATTATGTTCCCCCTAAAAGAATATATTTTGTATTCAAGGAGAGATAGAATAAGGAGAAACTCCTAATTTCTCTCTAATATGTTCAAATGAATCCTTGATAAGGGGTTTTGTTAAAATGTCTATCAGTTGATCTTTTGTCACAACATATTCCAATTTGACTTTCTTTTCAAAAACTTGTTCTCTAAGAAAATTATAATTAATGGATATGTTACTTGGTTTATGAATGCATAACAAGATTCTTTTGAGATATTTATTGCATTGATATTTTCACAAAAATAGTAACTAACCCATCAAATTGTTTCTTAGTATCTTGTAGTGTTTGTTTCATCCACAATACATGAGTACACCAAGCTATAACAATAATATATTCATCTTCATCTATTGATAAAGAAAATAACTCTTGTTTCTTACTTAATCATTCTACAAATCTATCTCTTAGAAATAATACACCACAACTAGTGCTCTTTCTATCATACACACAACCAACCTAGGGTAAAAGCACATACCTGTGTCACACTTTCAAACAACTTATCAACACAACTGAATTTAAGTATTTCTAACTAAAAATAAATTTTGGTCAAAAATATGATCTAGTAAGATTCATTCTATCCAAGTTAGATACTTCCACAACTTTTTCAACTAAAATTGTTGGCTAAAAATATATGGAGCACCACTTTGAGTCTAATTTACCAAAAAAATAAAATTATTGAAAAACTTGAAGTTTCAATAACTTCTGCTAATGTAAATAACATTTTAAAAAATATAAAAATAACCTTTTGTAGATCCATAAGTGTAGTTTTCAAAAATTTATTTATTTTAATAGTTTAATTGTTTTTTATATTTTATATTTTATTTTTACTAAAAGTAGGTTATCAACACAAAATATTAGGTTGATTATTATGCCAACAAAAAATACTAAAACTTATTAAAAAAAATTGAAAAAAATATGATGCACTAGATAAAAAAATCTATTTTAAGATGCTATAATTTTTTTTCCATTTTAGATAAATATTTAATATCAAATTTTCCTTCCAATGAAAATAGTTGTTTTTTGATTGACGTACATTTTAATATTTATTTTGAAATATGTATTTATCAAAATTGGAAAAAAATATATCCATGCACTAAAATTTAAAATTATAAATACACACAAAAATTTTGAAAGAAAAAAAAAATTACGATAAAAAGTTTGATGTCCCATGCAACTTCATTTTTCAGCATTTTATCAACAACTAAATTATAGTTTTAATTTATGAAAAACTAGTTTAAAATATTTTTTATTTTCTATTTTTAAAATACGAGCATAAAATATAGTAAAAAGTACATATTTTACTAGTTTACATCATTTCAAAATTCAAAACATATATGCCACTTTTTAGTGATTCAAGTTTAAAAATTGGATCAACGTTGGTCGTTTCCTTTATAAAGTGTGACACAACTTTGTTCTTTTACCGCCCAATCTACATCAATGTATATAGTCAATGTGAATTCATTACTGATAGGATAGCATAGACCATATTCTAATGTGGTCTTCAAGTATCTAAAACTCCTCTTCATAGATTTGACATGTGTCTCCTTAGGAGCAACTTGAAATATAGAAACCATGTAAGAAACTTGCATGATATTAGGTCATGTTGTTGTAAAATGATTGATCTACTAAATCAAACACATCATGTTTGTTGAGATTACATCTAGTGACCATAGGTGTGCTAATTGGCAAGTAATATTCCAATATGAATTTCTTCAAAATTTTCTTCACATACTTAGTTTGAGAGATGAAAAATCCCTGTATCTAATTGATTGACTTGTAAACCAAGAAAAAATGCTAATTCTCCTAATATGAACATCTCAAACTCTTTTTACATTGGAGTAGTAAAAAATTTGCACATCTTATCACAATTACTAGAAAACATGATATCATCAACATAAGCATTTACAACTAGTATATGTTCACCTTCACATTTGAAATAAAAATTATTGTCTACAATACCTTTTTTTATACCCTTATTGTCGGAGATATTTTTGGGTGTTGTCACAATAGTGTGTCTCACTATTGGGACATCCCAATTTTTACCTCAAATCACTACTTTTTAGAAAAGCTAATGATTTAAGCCTTGAGAGGTTCTATATACAAGTTTTTAATTGAACAAGGTTAGATAACACCACCTTAGATCAAACCCAGTTGTATAGAACCCCTCTACTATTAAAGCATACCTACAATGGAGTCTACTTTGCACCTATCAAAATGCTAGGAAAGCAACATGTTTTATTTACCTTTTGAGTGATTAAATAAAGTCAATTATAAACTATAGTTTCCAAGATCATAGCACTCAAAACAATCTTTCCAACAATTATTGTTTTGATATATTTTCATTTTATCACATATTTAATTTTTAATTTTTACTATACATAGTTTTTCACAAAACATCAAGTTCTTTGTTCAACAGAGGTGGAAAAATAGTAAACCATTATAAAAAATTTCAAAAAATACTTTTTCCCTAGGTGTTGATATCCTTGTTACAAAAAAAAAATGATTTTGATGACAAGAAATTATGTTTGATGACATAAACCTATGCTCAAATTATAGTTACAATGAATTAAAAATATTTATATGACAAAAAATTATGAAAAATATCCTTGCCCTAAATATTGATGTTAAGAATCTATATTTTACAAATTAAAATTTTATCCTTTTCTATAAAATAATTTATGTTTCACGACATTAATGTTACTATCTAAAAAATTTGTTTACTTTAAAAATAGTTATTAAAGGAGATACTAAAATATTCATGATTTATTTTGAAAAATTAAAAATATATATTTAGAATCTACACATAGAATTCTAGAAATCACTAGTTTGCATCATCATCATCTCCTGAACATGAAGACTCAGTTAAAAATGTTGATACAAATGTCCATCTTGGCCAAAAACTGAGACACAATATTGTGATTTCACCCTTTTCTAGCTTGAAATATCAAGTGTTATGAGTTTGTTTTAATCCGTATGAGGCCTTTTTCAATCTATTTTCATAATATATTTTTTTAGTTAAAATAAACCCTTCAGGTTGCTCCATATGAACTTCATCATCTAGATAACCATTAAGAAATGAATATTTTACATCCATCTGGTATACTTTAATTTTTTTATAAATTGATTATGCAAGAAACATTCTAATAGCTTCAAGCCTAGATATAGATGCAAATGTCTCATAAAAAACTATGCCTCAACTTAAGCATAACCCTTACAGACTAATCTAGCTTTATTTCTTGTTATCTTCCCATCTTCATTAAATTTATTCTTAAATACCCATTTTCATCCTATGACATTCTTATCAACAAGCCTAAGAACAAGTTCCCAAGTTTGTTTTTTCTCTATTTGACTAATTTCGTCCTTCATGGATTCAAACCAACTTTCATCCTTACTAGCTTCTTCATATGAATTAGACACTATTTTAGATAGTAAATAATAGTTTACATATTCTTGTTGAGAAATCTCCCTTCTTGTCATGTGACACCATCATATTGGTTTCTAAGAATTTGCATCTTAGAATGATCTCTTTTCAAAAATTTGGGTGGACCTTTTGGAGTAATGTTTGGTTTCACTTCTTCATCAACATCACTTTCCTCGTGTGACTCTTCTTTTGTAGATTATTCTTTTTCTTCATAAATAGAGACTTTTGAATACATATCATCTTTGTGTAGCAACTGAGAGTAATCTTCATCCTCTATAACATTCACACTTTCAACTATCTTTTATAGCCTTTTATTGTACCACTTATAAGCTTTTCTTGTAGTTGAATAACCCAAAAAATATTCCTTCATTAGATCTTTTTTGAAATTTACTCAAAGAGTCTTCATCCCTTTTTATAAAATATCCACTTCCAAATATTTTAAAGTAATTCACAAATGCAAGTCATCCTTTCCATAACTCATATGGATTCTTATCAAATTTTTCTCTTAAATGTGATATGTTAAGAATGTAAACAACAATATGAACTACTTCCTTCTAGTCTCTATTAGGTAATTTGGTATCATTTAACATTATTCTACCCATTTCTTGAATAGTTCTATTCTTTCACTCAATAAAGTCTCCATTTTGTTGAGGTGTTCTGGGTGCAAACAAATGTCTTATAATTCCATGTTTTTCACAATACTTATCAAATGCATGAGACTTTAATTTTCCACCTCTATCAAACCTTAAACATTTAATCCTTAAGCCAATATCATTCACAACCATAGCCCTAAAACTTTTGAATCTATCTAAATCTTGATATTTATCTTTAAGAAAATTCACCCATGTCATTCTTGAATAATCATCTATTAGTAACATGAAATACCTTTCTCCATTTATGCTTTTGGTTCTTGTTGGTCTACATAAATCTTTATGTATCAAATCCAGGGGATGTGAAGTCGAATATTCTTTTGTATTGAATTTGATCCTTGTTTTCTTTCCTTCAAGAAATTCTTTACATAAAGTACTTGCTTATTTTGTAATATTAGGCATATGCCTGGTTGTATTCTTCTTGCTAACTTTCATAATGTGACCTATCCTTTTGTTCAAAAACCAACTTTCATTAGTTTTTCCTAACATAAATCTTCCACCTTTCACCTCATTTAGATGAAATAAATTACTACTTGTTCTACTTACTTCAACAAGTCTACTAGAGCTAGCATTCCTTATTTCATATCCACTGGAATGAAATAAAAAATTATATCCTTTGTCATAGATCTGGCATAGAACCCTTCTACATACAACACATCTTGAGCATTAGTTATATCATTGATACATAGTGTAGCTTTTTAGTTAACTTAGCAGTGGTATTATCACAAAAATTAACTGTACCACCATTCTATTTCTACAAACTGGTGAATTATCTCTTATCTCAAGTCATATGACTAGACCAACCACTATCAATTACCTAAGGATTTCCTTGTCCTTTGACATGAAAATTTGTTTGGACTAGCATTGATTCTTCATTCTTCATCTCAATTTTCTTCTCTCTCCAATACCTTTTTGGATTTTTCTAGTTTTATTCACTTTGTGTAAATTATTTATGTTTACGTGCATGATCATGAGAAAATATGTTTTTCCTAGGAGAAGTAAATAACTTTTTCTCCTGTCTACAAGGCTATATAAAATTACTTCTACAAAACTTAGCAATGTTCCCATAGTCATTATAATTATAACATACATCATTGAGAGCACCTAAAAAAACAAAAGAATTCTTTCTTACAAAATCATTTCTATCATTCCCCAAAGGTCTAATCTTGCAATCTATAACTTTATGTCCATATCGATTACATGAAAAATAATAACCATGAAAATCATAATTAAACTTGGTTTGTCTTGCATGTTGACTTTTGATTCTCCTCTTTAGATCGTACACTTTGATGAATGAATCATCCACTTTTCTATTATCTTTAGTCTTCTTATCCTTTATGGACCCTTCATGATTCTTAGAGGTAGTTGCATTGTTTTTAGAAACAACATCTTTGAAACTCTTATCTTCCTCATATCCTAACCACAAAACTTTTTGCAAATGGATTTTTGAATACCAATCATTTCATCAAGAACTTCATAACTTTTTCCAAGCTTGATACTTCTATTTAACTGTAGATTTTATCTTCTCCAATTCCTTCCTTAAAGAGACAATTTCAGCCTCTAATTTTTGACATTTTGCTATTTTTTTTTTCAAATCCAAACTTGTTACCTCTTCTATTCTCTTTGAGTCTACTAATTATAGTTTAAGATTAAAAATAATTTCCTTAGATTCTTCAATCCTTAACTTATACTTCTCATTCTATTTTGTTTCATCCTTCAAGTCTTCTAAAATAGAGACTAGTTCACCTTCCAAATCTACCTCACCTTCTTCTTCCTCATTCGAATCTTCACATTCTTTTCTTTCTTGAGCCATAAATGTAGTTTCACCTACTTCACCTAATTTGTATTTTCCAGTGCCCAACATTGGTGTCTAATCATTTGTGGCTCTACTTTTCATGAGGTTCCCTACTATCTACCATGTTAAGATCTATATTCATTTTTTAAAATTTTTTGTAGTAACTTGTGTAATTATTCACATTTTTCAAATTAGGATTTGTATCACCTAGGTTAATTAAATCATATTTTATAGTTTTTTTCTCTTTGCAACAAACGAGAAAAACCCAAATAGCTTGGCTCTCCTTTAAGGATGTTAGCCAAGTACAACACCTTTGTTGGTCTGTGTTTGCATAATTAGTGAAGAAAAGGTGGATCCGGGTTAGTTAGTCTAGATCCTGTTTTCACATTAAACATCATATAAATATTCTGAAATGTTTTAATATTTGAATTTTTTTCTAGTTTTTGAATAGTTGTCCCCATGTTGGTCACTAACATCTATAAATTTTGACTCCAAAAAAAATATTTGTGAAATCTATCACCATCCTCAAAACTATTTGTAGCATTAATAGCAATATATGATTAAATTTTCATTATTTTCCTAAAATTACTTTAAGACCCTTAAATTTCTATTGTAGCCCTCCAATATATATTTTTTAAATTGAATAAACTTTATAATTTTTCGTTATATTAAATAAAACATAGATATTAAGATTGTCCTTATAATTTTTTAAATTGAATTAAACTTTATAATTTTTTAAATTGAATAAAATTTTATAATTTTTCCTTATATTAAATAAAACTTTATAATTTTCCTTATAATTTTTCCTTATATTAAATAAAACTTTATAATTTTTTAAAGGGTGTGCAGATGTTACGGCAGACTCCACATATCCTTTGGTAAGCTAACCAGAAGTCCATTGCAACGGCTAGAAACCTCATCATACAAGACATCGACGATGGTGAATAAAAGAATGAACACCTGGTAGACTTTCTGGCTAACAAGAGAAAACGCTATGGTCTACGCCGGCAGTGCCTAAAGCTTGACAGGTCTCAAGCAGATTAATGTACCTGTGCTCTGATTCAGAGGACTGAGCAACAACAAGAAGCGAGTGACGTGGGTAAACAGCAGTCACAAGAAGAAGAAAATGGTTCGTTACCTGTGGAAGAGCATTTCAACGTCATGAGTACAAAGTCCATGAAAAGACAGCGGTATCCCTGCTCACTATCGGCGTTCATCTCTCTACAATTCATGCTGAAGTTGATAACCATTACAGTTCCAATTCACATGCTTTCTACTTCTCCAAAGGGCGTTAAGGATTGTTTGGAGGCATATCATCGAGCATGGGAAATCATAGATTTCGTCGAGGAGACGGATGAGGAAGCCGACGGAATAACCAGCCAAGCAGACGAAAGGTACTTGAGTGTCTTGCACAGGAAACTGAAGAATGGGATCCTTCTTGCTAGAAAAATCAGGCATGCAACACCTGGATACGTGCGTGCAGCATTGACAAACTCAAAAAAGCAGAGCCAACCAGAAGTGTCAATATTATAACGCCAAACATAAGAAAGAAAACGGAGGCTAATGAAACAGATGGAAAAGTAGCAGCATCAGGCAGTGCCGTGTACAAGTTATGCAACAGCATTGAGTGCAATGAACGAACTGATGTGAATGAACTACTGAAGGAATTAGAGTGCTCCTTGGCAGATATAATAAAAGATTGCCTAGAGAAAAGCTAATATATCCTCTCGTTGAACTCCCAAGATAATGGACCGAAACAGTGATGAAAAATGAATGAGGAAACTACTCTATACAGCAGGAAAAGACATGGAGAAGTTAGATATGAGAAAAAACACAAGCATGGATAAGCTAGATATGAAAACCAAAACAATCACGGATTTGAACTTCGGGATTCACAGTCAATGGCCTACCCTGAGCACTAAGGATGTTTAGTAATGGAATTGTGAAAGCAATTAGCACAAGAAAATCACCAAAAATCCAATTTGCTCTCTTCCTCATAACCTTCACTACATTCATTGAACTGAGAAAATTAAATAAAACAAATACCAGCGATTAAGAAAGATATCTTCACAACTTGACCAGCAATTGAAAGGAAATAATGCATTGGAATGAGATAATCTACTATTTAATTCAGAAAGCAATACAATTAATATTAAGAATAGAAGACAAAAAGCTATCTTAAAATTTATGGAGAGGAAAAATATAACGAGAAGAGATAAGGTATTAACAATAATAGACAGATTTTAATACATTTCTAAATATTGTTAGAAAGATTATAAATTTTTAATTTTGAGGATATATACAATCTTCAAAATACTTAAGAAATCTCTCCAGCTTCAAATATTGAAGATAAATTTTTAAATGATTAAATCACTCATCCAAGTCTTGTTTATATAGACGAGTAGTTCACTTGAAAACTACTAGTAGTATAGAAAACCATGGGCTAACCAACATGATAGTCATTTGGTGGTGTCAAAATGATGTCATGAGTTGACACATATTTTGAAAACCTTTCTTAGAATAGCTTTTTCAAAACAAGTTTTTTATAGCATTATAATAATTTTACACATTATAATAAGTATATAAAAATTCAATTTTTTATTATAACAATTTTGTCTTCTACTCAACAAATTTATTAGATATGTGTCTCCTTATGATTTTAGATTTAGAATACCTAGTCAATGTTCCTTACAACATTATTATATAAGGTGTACAACACATTCCCAATAGCTTCATTGCATTCTTGTACATATAACTTATCATATTCAATGTCATTATTCAACCAACTCAATGTGTATTCACCTTGCCAACATAAATTGTAAATAGATCAACTACAAGTTACTAAAATTGAAAACATGTACCATTTTCCCTTCTTTAATCCTTTAACATATGGAGAAGGTTGCTTCAATTTGGTAGTTGTATGACCTCATTCAACATTTCTAATTATAAAAGATGCTTTAAAATATTTGAAATATTTTATATGATGAATTTGTATATCATTGTGGAATGCTCCTTGTACTTTCAAGGCCTCCACATGTAAGATATTACATTAGTGTTAATGGCATGGCCATTCTACTTTTTAGGAGACCTTATAGGAAATATAGATGGTTCTTCCAAGTACTAGTGAGGTAGTAATGAGATTGGTTATCATCTACTCACCATCTACATGAATCCTCCCAATTGCATAGATGGGTCCTCTTGTAAAATATAAATAAATCACTCTCCTAGCTCTTGCTATTTTTCATAAGGGGTGTTTCTCAAAGAAAACCACTAACTAAAATCCAAGATTGTTCAACTTAAGGAGAGAAAAATGAATTAATTCATTGGGAGCTCATAAATGATGGAAAACACTTTCTTAATGGAAGGTGAGTAACCCAAATGAGTAAGATGTCCATGGTAAATAATGTTTTCTAGTTGTTTCTTTATTGATTTTATCACTAAATTTATGGTTATGTGATTTTGTAAACTTGTGACCAACTATTTTCTTTTAGATCACTGTCTTATTTTAATTTTTATGATTATTGTAATTTATCTAACAATTTTATAATTTAGATTAGTAAAACATAATTTTATTATATTTCCCTTTCAAGATAAATCAATTGAGAGGCATGGTAGACATTAAAATTTATCTCGTCAACCAAGTTGATAATAATATATAAAAGAAAAGGTTTTCTTTGATGTTGAGTGGTTCCAAGATTAATTGCTCAACATTTTGGTAATCCATCGTTAATAATATTTGATATGAAAAAGGATAGGTGAAATTAGTCTAAAGATCTATTATTACTTGGAATACTTCCCCATTCTCTGTTACTATAGTTTGTGTGATAGTGATGGTGGATATGTGTCGATATATATTTTTGATATATAATTGTTCTCTAAATAATATTATTTAAAAGTACACTATATCAATTATTATAAATTCTACAATTATATATTATATTTATAATGAATAATTATTAAAATTTTATTTATTTTCTATTTATTTAATTAAAATGATTTAACATTTAAAATATTATTTATGAAAAATGTATTAGCAAGAAATATACAATAAATTTATTTTGATATTTAATTTAATTTTATATGTTTAGTTAGTTATATATGTTAGTTAAATATTATTTCATTTAAATTGGTTGTCTTTTTAAATGTCAAATTATTTCTAAATTATTCTCGACATCAAGAAAATTCACTGCTAGCAATTCACCATTAGAAAATTTACTGCCAATAATTCACCACAAGAAAATTCACTACCATGATAAATTCACCTCAAGGAAAATTCACCACCAGCAATTCACCGCCATGAAACATTACTTGCAAAATTTTAGTGTGATGAATTTTCCACATTGGTGAATTTTTGGTGGTGAATTCTCCAATGGTGAATTGCTAGCTATGAATTTTCCTAGATCCAATATTCTCATCTTCTCAAATTTCCTTCAAATTACACTAATCTTCTACTTTGCAAACCTTTGATTCCTCTCTCAATCTTGATTTGGATCAATTCATTGAGGAAAAATCAGAAATATGTAATGGACATCATAATAGAATTATAGTTTAATTTTCTTAGTAAAAGAAACTATCCTAGTCCGCTATGAGAATTTGTCATTTTCTTCTCTAGTCATAACCTATTAATATTATTAATTTTAGTGGTGTATTGATTTGGAGGCAATATTGACTCATTTAGATTTAGTTACTAGATACTTAATAAATAATTTATTTTATAGCTATTTATTTTCTTACCTAAATAATCATTTTCTTTTTATTTTCAATTTTTTGTTAAAATATCAAAGATTATAGGTTTTTACATGAGTCTTAGTTTATGATAGGTCTAGATAAACTACATAATCATGGATTTTGAATCTATGTGTCCTTACAAGTAAGACACAATTTATTCTTGGTAAGCCAATTGTGGTTATGAATTTAATATATCTATTTGCATACATTAAGAATAATTTTAATATATAGGGATGTGAGCCAACTTTTAACCTCGATTTTTGTTTTTTGTTTTGTTTCATATTTGATGTGCAATAAAAACCTATATAAAAATATTAATGTGAACATGATTGATTATAATGTGTCATATACATGAGAATGCTAGTGATTGACACAAAAGGAAGTGGTAAAGGAATAAATTAGCATATAATTTGATTAATTTAACACAATAACATATTCTAATCTTAAATATATCACAAAAAATATCGTTATCCATTACCTTAGTTCATATCACTTTGATGCTATTAGATTTCTACCATCATAGATTAGGTTTCTTATGTAGTTGTATATCCTAGATGGGATTATTCACTTTTTTTTTCGCTATCAAGTGTAAATTTCCTAGAATGTCACTATCATCACTTTAGATCACATACAAATAATCCTAAATTATGTATTTATGAACATGCTCTTAAGGACATCATCCTACATAAATTAGAATTATGGATTATTAGAAAAATAATTCATAATAAGAGAAATTATTATTAATCTTAGTCTTAGTTCTTAATCTCATGTATCAATCTTTATTGTGTCAAAATTTGTAGAATCTTTTATTAACATTATTTATTATCATTATACATTATCAAACAATCTTGACTAGACTATGAAGGAATCTATTTTTTTTATCTACCTACAAAAATTCTAACTTGGTTATTTTTAGAATAACTAATTACTAGAAAGAAGGTATAAAGGAGAGGATAATGTTCCAATGTGTCACAAAAATCCTAAACAAGGCCACTATAGTCAAACTAATAGTTAAACATAAAAATTGAATTATCTATTAATTAAGCAATACATCAGCATATATCAAAAGGTACATGAAGGCGTAAGTGTTTGAATAACTAGCAACCAACAATTACTATAACCAACTGATAGTTACAATATAGTTACAATGTAATATGAAAATATTCACCAAAATTCCCCCTTGTGCCCCCTTATTATATTGTTCCTATAAATGTACCCCTAAAATCTCTTACTCACTTTGGCAAGGGATCCCCCCTTAAGGCTTTCATAACAAAACTTGTTAATTACAAAATATATATACATATTTGTGAAAATATTCCTAGAAGAAACAAATCCTGAATCAGATGAAGGTCCATCAAGCTTTCTCTTCATCCTTGTAAAGGTGTAGCCCCTAGCCAAATTCTCAAGTTCTTCCTCCCATGAACTCCCAAATCATAAATTCTTCAAATTACTCGATAACAATCCATATTGAGCTCTTCAATAACATGGCTCCATCAAATTGTCTGATGACCCTCGAAAGGGTATAATTTGGATCAGAGCCTTGAGTTCTCACTAGAAAACCATCCATATTGAGATCTATACCAAAGCCCTTACTTGTCTCCAAAATCAAACTTCACAATATATGTATTCTTCAAATCTATCTGCAACAACAAAGAAAAGAAAATATCTAAAGTCAAAAATTCTTCTCATACAAAACATCATCTCAATGTGAGAAGCTAACTTGAGATGATGGAAATTCCTCTATCCTCTAATGCCACTAGCCTCTAGTAGATCCTATTAGTTCTTATCCTCCAAAAATAACACCAAAATCCTGAGGGAAGCTAGATGTGAGAGGCTTCACTAAGTTTGATGGGGCCTTACAAGTACTCGGTCTTGCAAGGTCAATTGAAAAGCAAAGCTTCACAAGTGCACCTGCAAAGTAACATGTTAATTCTAAGATAAACCATGTCAGATATCAAAAAGGTATGTAGGAAAATAGATAGTCATGTAGATAGTAAACAATTGAAGGGGAAGATTTCAAATGGGTCCCTTAGGAACCCTTCAAAAGAAAATAGGGTTTGCTTGAGGGATGCTCTATTTAAAAGTGGTAACATATCTTTGAAAAGAGATAACATTTTTTGCCAATGATTCTTGCATCAAAGAATCCTTCTAAAAGATTCCTTTCATCAAGGAATTCAAAAGAAAGAATGCTCCCTCACAAGGGAAAGTTTTCAATATTCTTCATTAGAAAAAGTACTCTCTTCTCCAAGGAAAGTTTTCAGATTCTATCTTATGAATCCATGATGAAAGAAATTTTTTTCTAGAGATCCATGTTGAAGAGTGCAATTTAAAAGAAAAACAAAGGATTTTCAGTGAGGGATTCATTTTCCACTGAATACACCTTTTGAAAATTGTAGTATGATAGCCCCCCTTAGGATGTTGTTTGCTAAACTCAAAGGCACGTGACATCCTAAGGAGTGAAAAGTAAGAGTGAAAGTGATGTTGTGGCCTACAAAACATGATGAGATGTAACTATGGTAATGTTGTCACACACACAAGGGACAACACATAAGCACAACAATATCATAGAGAAAGCAAAGAAGAGAGAAAGATAAACATAAAGGAAAAATAATGACATAATGAACAAGAGATAGGGGGATATGATATTTCAAGGATTGAGCTATACTCATAGATATAGATAAATAGATATATTATAATATATATATATATGTATATATAATATAATATAATATAATATAATATAATATATGAATTTTCATCAACCTCTTACTATATCTTGAACCATGTGAAGAAGGGCACATCAAAACAAAGAAAATAAAAAATTGGATCAACATGGAAGGGAGGCCTAAATGCCTCCAACACTTTTGCATCATCCTCAATTGTCAAAAATTAAGGCACAAAAAAGAGAATAATGATGTAAAAAATAGAAGAAGTTTTATGGCACAAAAATTAATCTTGTATCCAAGAACCTACAAGGGTGGAAAGGGTCCTCTAGGAACATATAAAAATAAGCATAGGGGAACAAAACACTCATACAAATCTATTCTACAAGTAAAGAAGAGGTACCCCCTAGTCTTCATCAACTAAGAGGTCATTGTTTTCCAAATCTAAATCATTGTAAGGGGAGGGAAAACAAGCTTGTAGGGGCAGGATACCAAGGGGGATACCCTCCAAATCTCCTATGATAAGATCCAAGGAGGAAAGCCCGTCAAGGTCTTCTTCACTTAGCTCTTGTGAGGTAAATGTCAGCGATATTGTAAAAGTCGCCAATAGAGCCAAGACATCATCTACAAAGTTGAACATGCATTTTACGAGAGTGCCATGTGTCAACTGAATGGACGATGAGGGAGGTACCTAAGATCCACTACGAATATCATCAAAGGACTCAAGGGTAGTGGAAAACTTTGAGGATGTTGGGATTTCCTCTGTTACTAAGATGACACAAGCCAATGCAAAACCAACTTTACAATAAGGTGACCCGTTCTTCCAACCCCCATTAGAAATGAGGTCATCCTCCAAATTTCCCTTCATTGAGGGATGTGAGTTCCCAATAGATGAAGTAGAAGGAAAGGAGGAAGAGGAGAAATAAAAAAGACACCACTAAGTTATTTTGCATATCCACGGGTTTGGGAAAAGGTGGGATGTCTAGGACATCAAAAGAGAAGGCTCAACTAAAGGAGCAACAAATACTTCCACTCTTTTAGGGTGAGAATCATTGACACTCATAGGTGGAGCTAGAAACAAGATTGAGATGGAGGGAACTAAAGAAGAAGGGGTAGAAGAGGACATTGAACCATAGATTTTTGGGCGTGAGGTTTATAGGCTACTCTTGCACTCTTAGGATCTTTCACCTGAAAGGAGAGAGATAAACCCCACTAAAATCTAGGTGGTTCACTCTAATTATGAAATCTATGATGTAATTAAGACTAAATGAGATGATCTAAATGCAACTAAATGAACTAATTGATTGATTATGAATCAAAAATCTAAGAAATATGCAATGTTTGAAAACACAGTGATGTTTGCAAAATCTTAAAAGAATGAACAAAAATGGAAATTAAACCAAACAAAAAGTTATTTTTTTAGAATTTGTGTACCCGAGAAGTTGAAGAGGACTAGGAAAAATTCTAGAAATCTAACACTTCTGAATTTTGAACTGACTGGGACTCATTCACCACCCTTGGTGAATTAGTCCCAGGTCAGGCTTTTTCTGCCTAGAAATTGGATTTTGCAAACTAGGTGTTAGGATCTACATCTAACTCAAAAATTCTCCTCATAAGGTACTCATTCGCCATGCATGGCGAATCAATCCACTTTCATTTTTTTGTAATTTCAAGACTTTGTTCTACACCTTGACACCTATACAACACTTTCTATTGAAAACCCGAGTTGAGATCTTAGAAAACTCCAACAAAATAGCTTAAAATTGTTTGTCTAATGGGGGGTTTTCTTTGGTCAAACCCCTAGTTTAGTAATTAATCCTTAAATATAGAAAAAATTGCATAAAAACCTATCCTTAGGTGTATTAAAGATTAGGATATTCTGAATTATGTCAAAAACCGTATTCTATTGTGCTAGAATAAGAAATGCAAATGTGATTTGAGTGATGCAAGACTTTAACCCTAGAAATCTCACAAAACATCAAAAATGGAGATAAAATGACATGCAAATGGAATGTAAGTGAAATGTAAACCTTAATCTGAAGATAGAGAAGTAATGGAAGATGGACTCACTTTGAAAAAAAGTCTTTAGGTGTGATTTGATGGCTAGTTGCATCTCCTCAACCTAGATTTCCCATGATTCACCATAGGTATCCATCATAAACCATTTCCAATGTTGAATCTTGATAAAAAAATTGAGCTTAAAGACCTACAAAAACCCTAGTTTGCTGCCCTAAAACTTCAACTTTGCTAATGAAACTTGTTGTAGAATATTTGAATTTTGAATTTTGCTTTTTTGAAATGACTAAAATATGTGTAAAATGACTTAAAATGAGTATTTATAAGCAACAACACCTAATTTTCCAATTATTTAGACCTAAGAGGCTGACATTTACCAAAAAAATAAGTTGAATTAATTGAATTCCAGCTCAAAAATGAAAATTCTCTCAAAAGGGACTCATTTGCCACCCTTGGCGAATGGGTCCCACCAAAGGGGACTCATTCACCCAAGGTGTGAATGGGTCCCACCTATGGTTTTTGAAGGTGGTTTTTTGGGATATGGATGAATTGAATGTTGTTTGTCAGGATTTAAGTGATTTCTCAAGTGAAACGAGCCTCTAGATAAAAAATAATGGGTCTTAGGGGCCTATAAATCCTATTTTGATGAATGAATAGTGAAAAGGTACTCAAAAGTAGGTCCAATTAGGCATGAAATTGTTTCTTTTCTCAAGAGTGTCCAATTTTCTACATTACATTTAGCCCCCACTTTAGTGCCCATATGACTTTGTGTGCATATGTAGGCTAAATGATTCTAAACAGTGCACTTTATTACATAAAAGGATACTCATTGAAAAGACTAGAGAATGAAGGCCCCATTATAGTTATTTGCAAGACCACAACATTAGGAACCACATCCTATAACAAAGATTCATTAATTTTTGAAAAATCCTTTTATCTAACTTCTAGGAATCCAATTCGAGGGTAGATGTATGCCCCCCTTGATTCCGCTTGCTTTACGGAGGTGGAATCAAGGTAGCAATCTAGCCACATCAAATAGAGAACATCATACTATAGGGAATTTCCAATTACCATGCCACATAATGATAGATGATTAATGATATCGAGAGTGGAATCATGATTCCAACACTCAAACGACATTGAAAAAAAATTTCCCTAGTTCTCATTATGTTGATTTGAAGAAAAGATGCCTTATTAACTCTTAAGGTAAAATAAACCTAAATTAATGCATAAGATTAAAGATGATGAAAATAGGTTAAAAGAAGTAGAAGAGTAATTTTTCACTTACTATTGCATTTTACCGTCTTGTAGTGTGAGAGTGATGAGGGAGAGAAGAAAATGTCGAGTAGACAGGATTACATGCCTTCACAATTGGATGAGCTTTGTGAGAAGGTGGCATGTTGCAAGCCATATTATGAGGTGAGCCAATTTGAAAAAAATATCCTTGTTATTTTGTAATATTTTAAGGATTTTTAATGCATGCATGGGCTAATTTAGGATCTTGAATTTTTTTTTTTGCAAAGCATCTTGTTTGTTTGCAAAGTGTCTCGTTTCTTTGCAAAGTGTCCTATTTCTTCGTGAAGTGTCTTGTTTCTTTGTGAAATGTCCTAAAAGGGTTTTAAATTGTCTAGGACCATTAGGAAAGCACACTAGATCTAATTTAGCATACTTGCAAGATGAAATGTGTAAAATTTGAAGTTATTAGATGGACTTTAAGAGTTTATTATTATGATTTTGATAGGTCCCCACCCGGTTGCAACAATGGCTAGAGCAAAGACAACTTACTTTTTTGAGAGATTACTCTCCAGTGCTATCAACAACAAATACATAGCATTTACAGACTATAGGCATCTATTGGGCATATCTTATGCCACCTATGAGATACCATGATGCCATGCTTATGGCCCTGTGCAAGCGTTGGGATACCAATACTTGTACATTTCATCTTCCTCTCGGAGAGATGACCATCACTCTCAAGGATGTACACCGTATCCTCCAAGTTTCTATTTGGGGAGAGAGGTATATTTCTAAGGGGATCGGTCATTCCATGAGAAGATGGTGGATATGCAATATTTCCTAGGTGGACCTATTCATGATGAGCGTGTTAGAGCATGGATCGAGTTTCCCATGCTTCTATATTCATGAGCTCCTACTATTAGATAGATTATGATGCACACAGTAACTCTTGTTCTCAATCTTGATGGATGACTGACACACTTAGATGGAGGATTGGTACATTTTTTTCGAGGAATGTATGAGCACAAGATAGTCTATGCTTAGGGTCATTGCATCCTAGCACAGTTATATTATGATCTTTGTCATTTTGTGTTTCAAGAGATCGACAGTATGGTGCATTGCACGCTTCTGCACATATGGTGCCTTGAGCATATCACATGCACCAGGCCCGTCAGGTTCCATTGTGCTATAGCTATAGGATATCCACGAGCATTCAACTATCCTCTGTGATGCCTATGGTAGTATAGAGATTTACATTTTTGGAGGGTGAGATTTGACCGGTTGGAGGGAGATGGGATCTTATGGAGAGCTTACCTACTCACATTATAGTGGCTAGATCCCATAGGATAGATGAGGAGGATCCAGATGGATAAGTTTCTAGTTGCGAGGCATGACTATATTGTATAACCTTTCTATTATGGATGAGTCATGCAATAGTTTGTGTAGGTACAAACACCACCCAAGGAATGCCCCTTCATTACATGATCATTATGGTGTGCTTAGAGGCTAGGTGATATTGTTTGGCTTACTATAGATCATGTTCATGAGAGTGATTCTGATTATTTAGATCGTGATCGACTACTAGTCTCCAACGCTAATGATGTTGGTAGCAAAGATGAGCATGAGGAGTGGTGGTTAGTGACATGACTAACTCTATGTTCCCCATGGATATCCCTATAGGTGATGTAGGACTAGCACCAGATGAGGTAGATGAGCTAGAGGAAAGAGTAGAGGATGTATGATACAAGCAAGTAGACATATTTATGGATGTTATCAATGTTGAGTACCATTTAGAGGTAGATCTTGACTATGAGGACCAGGATGGAGAGCAAGATGAGGATGATGAGGATTATGAGGAGGAGCCAACCTTGAGTGAGGGTGATGAGGTAGTAACTGAGGATTAGTACTACATTGGAGAGTCCTCAGACACTTATAGGACCAGATCATGTGCAGTAGCTACAATAAACATCGACACCCAGAGTCAAAGAGAGACTAGTATGTCCTCCCTACCCTCATAGAGGATGAGATTGACATCCCTTACCCGACCGAAGAAACAGGTGATGATGCTTGAATTTATGCATCTAATTGAGTATTTATGCTTTGTTTATATGTATATATATCATGATGATGTCTACTAATTATGTACATTGTCTATCTTGCAAGAGCAATGAGATACTGGGGAGATTTTTATCATCAGGCTACCACGGAGATAGTGCTTGCATCCATTGATGAAGAGGAGATGGATCTTGACTACATGCCCCCACTAATCATGGAGGAGGAGCTAGAGTCACTCAAACATTTTGTGAGACTATGGGAAGCACATAAGAGCATGAGGAGACAACTCTGTCAAATTGAGAGTGCAAGACATTCATCACAACCCTCAGTAAAGGTTGAGAGACTGCATGCAGAGATAACATAGGTATGAGTAGAGAGGGATCGGATGGTATAGGAGCATCTTGTGGTTATTGGTTCAGTACAGGGTCCAAAGTATGCACTTAGAATCAGAAAATCGTGGTCATGATCACACATGACCATCTTGCGACATCTAGGGACCGGATCACAGGTTCCAGAGCCTGAGCGGTCTAGTTCTCACATACCTTTGTGAATTTGTATATGATATTGAGATGCACATAAAACTTTGATATATATAGACATGTGCATTTGATGTTGTTACGATTTGTCTCAATGTGTGTGGATGTTAAATGTAATGTGATTAATTAAATAACTTATGGTAAAAGTATTCAATTAATTTCTACATGATTTAATAGATTAAATGTGATCTAATGTAAAACATATTTAAGTTTCACTTTGGATACAACATTGTTGAATTGAAGAGAATATGTTAAACTAATACACATAACTCATATAAGGATCTAACTTAACATAAAATGAGGGTGAATAGTATGAATCCTAAAGTAATTATAAAATGAACTTATATAATTACCTTACTATTCAAGAAAAACAAAAGATTAGTTGTCAAGAATGAAGCAATGTGAAAGTTATTTAGAATGATACTAAATAACTTTATACTACACTGCTTTAACAATCATACTATTCCAAGAGGCTAGAGGTAATATCGATGTAAATTCCCAGCATTAATAGGTTCCTTAAGGGGTGTTTTTTCAATCTCCTTTAATATGTAAGCACAAAACCAATAACTGGTATCAACTATGTAAGGTCTTAACCAATTAGGGCTCAATTTATCTTTATCTTCATTGTTAGCACTAGTATTACTTTGATTCACATAAAGAATAAAATCACCCTTACGAAATGTTCTAGGAATGGCATGCATGTTTTATTTTCGTTGTGATTGTTTGATGTAAGCTTGGAGATGCTCAAGAGAATTAATGCACTTTTCATCAAGCATCTCAAGTTGGTGCAATTGTTGTTCTTTATAAGTAGCATCGTCAATAAGGTCTTCAAAAACAATTCACAATGTGGGAATTTCTAACTCCAAGGGCATGATCACATCAATTCCATAAATGAGGTTATAGGGTGTAGTTCCTATGGAAAATCTAACACTTGTTTGATAAGCCCAAAGCGCATAGTGTAATTGCGTATACTAGTCCTTATGATGTTTGTTGATAGTTTTCTTGAGGACTTGTTCCAGAGTCTTATTAGTACTTTCATCTTGTCCATTGGATTTTGGATAGTATGGTGTGGAAAATTGATGTTGTATGTTGAAGGTTTCAAGAAATTTCTTGTCTTTGTTATTCTTAAATAGGGTTCCATTGTTGTAAACAATTGTGGAAATAATTCCAAACTGAGAAATTATGTGTTCCAATAAGAAATAAAAAATTACTTCAACATTTGTAGTTCTAAGAGGACTAGATTCCACCCATTTTGTGAAATAGTCTATTGTGATTATGATAAATGTATGTCAAATAGAAGAGGGAGGTGAATTTTTTTTGATAAAATCCAATCCCTACACTGAAAGCGGCCAAATGGGAACTTGGACATGAAGCTAAAAATCAGGAGAATAGATAAAATTGCTATGTTCTTAAAATGTGTGACATTGTTTAATGTAATAAAAGTAGTCCTTCTCCATATGTCTCCAATAATAACCCATACAGATAAGTTTTTACACTAATGACCATCCTCCAAAATGACCTCCATAGGCACCAGCATGAGCCTGTTCAAGGGCTTTAGGGATTTCAAAATCCTTAAGAAGACTTAGTAAGAGACCTTTAAAGGATCTTCTATACAACACATTAGCAAGGATCACATATTTTTCTACTAGTTTGCGTAAACAATTTTGAGTGTTTGTCATCATAGGCTCAGGAATGGTACCATCTTTTAAATCATGGTAAATTGTATCATACTATTTGTGCAATTCATCTTGAGTTATTGTTAAAATATCTTCTAATCGAGTGTCAATTAAGGGTTTCATGATGTGATGAATAACAAAGGTGAAGTCTATTGAAGGATCATGTGCGGACATAAGAGAGGTTGCACTTGCCACATCATTTTTGAGTTTATTTTCTTTTTGGGGGGTGTTATCAATGGTAAATGATTCAAACTTCTGTAACAATTTCATTATAAGATACTTTTATTTTGATAACTTGTCATGCTTAGTTTGATGTGTCCCATTGATTTTTTTGATAACTAATTGCAAATCGCAATTTTTTTTTATATTTTTAGCATCCATTGTTAAAGCAACTCACAAACCCACAAATAATGTCTCATAATCAGTTGTGTTATCTGTACATAGAAAATTTAATCGATGGGATAGGGAATAGGATTTCTGTCAGGAAAAATTAATACCACTCTAGCACCATAACCTATTCTACACTTAGATCCATCGAAATACAATTACCATGTTTTAATATCAGTGGTCAAGACAATATCATCAAGAAATTTGTCGTGATTAGGTAAAGTGAAAGGGGAAGGAGCGTCAACTAAGTGATTGGTTAAGGCTTGTCCTTTGATTTCTTTTTGGGAAAAAAACTTAAGGTCAAACTCAGTTAACAACATCACCCACTTAGCTAAGTGTCCAGAAAGATCTATTTTGTTGAAAATATGTTTAATAAGAGGATAAAATTTTGTAATGACTTGTATTTCAACATTTAGTAAATAATGTTGTAACTTACTAGTAGTGAATACAATAGCCAAGCATTGTTTTTCAATTGGTGAGTATTGAGTTTCATAATCAATTAAGGTTTGACTAATGTAATAAATAGGATGTTCTTTTCCATGATCATCTTGTTGATCCAACAATGTTGCAAGAGCATGGGCTAACATGACTATGTAAAAGATAAATTGTTTGTTAGGCATGACAAGTTGTAAAATAGGTGGATTTTCAAGGTATTCATTTAAACTCTCAAAGGAGTTTTTACAATCCTCATTCCAATTGAAAGGAACATCCATTTTAAGAAGATGCATGAAAGGTAACGCACGATAGACTAAAGACACAAAAAAATGATGGATAGCTCAAATTTGACCTTGTAACATGCACAATTGAGAAATTTTCCAAGGAGGTGGCATGTTAATAATGACATCTATTTTCTTTCTATCCACTTCAATGCCTTTGTGAGATATGACAAACCCTAAAATTTTACCACTATCTACACCAAAGACACACATTTTTGTATTTAACCTCATATTATATTTACTTATTCATTCAAAGATTTTATAAAGAAAATTTACATTGTATTGTCTTGTTAAGGATTTAGCAAGGATATCATCAAAATAATATTCCAAAATTTTGTGGATGTAATCGTGAAAGATCAATGTCATTGCTCATTGATAAGTTGCATCAAAATTATTTAAACCGAAGGGCATTATGACCAAACAAAACATTCCCCAAACAGTTGTAAAGGAAGTTTTGTATTGATCTTGAAGATTAATAAGGAATTGATTATAACCAGAAAATCCATCCATGAATGACAACAAAGCATGTCTACTAGTTGAATCCACGATCATGTCCATATTAGGAAGCAAAAAGTCATCTTTTAAAGAAGCTTTATTCAAGTCATGAAAATCTGTACATATCCTAATACAATTATCGGGTTTAGCAACTACAACAATGTTTGAGATCCAAGGAGAATAATCAATAGGTCAAATGAAGCCCAAATCAAGGAGTTTCTCAAGCTCTACTTTAACATGCAAGGCTACATTAGGGTGCATTTTTCATATCTTTTGGCGAACGGGTTTAGCATTTGTAGCAGGAATGATGTTTTGTGTCACAATTTTTGGGTCAATTCCTAGCATATCTAAATATTTCCAAGCAAAAGTTCCAGGAAAATCATGAAGTAAAAAATTTTAGTGTCCTCTTGTTCTTCATCATCAAGGCACTTCCAAATCTTAATAAATTTTTCTTTATCATCAATGACCATGGGAACATCAGTTGTATCTCCTAAAGGGAGTGCATTAGATTTAGGAACTTTAGAATCATATGCTTCTTTAGTGATATCACTTTCTTTTTTCTTGGTAACTATCATAGAACAAGTAACTTGTTTCATGAGATTAGGAGAGGATGTGTTATCATAAACTCCTAACATTTATTTTCAAAGTTTCATCACTATCAACATATTGACATGATTGTGGTGAGTTATTATCAAGTAATTCAGGATGTTTGATTGTGAGCATATGTTTTGGTTGACATGTAATATTGTCGACATTCAAAGATGGCCATTGAGTAGCTTTTTTCATCTTAGAAAAAGAATATCCCAATTTAGTTTTTGTCTCTTGTGTATTAGGTTCAATAGGAACACAAATACCTTGTTCATGTTTTCCACACACTTCTCTAGTATATCCTAATTATATTACAAGTTCATAGCCTTTTCCATAGACTCTTTCCATTTCTTTTGGATTAGGCAAAGGTTGATAATCTCATCAAAATTTGTTGTGTATGTTGTATTTTCTTCCAAAGTAGAGGAGATAGATTTGTGAGATGATTGTTCAGAATTTTGAGTTGACATGATGGTTAGTTTTTCTTATTTCTCATCTTTCATTTGTGTGATTATGTATTCACCCATTAATTAAGGTGTGAATTATGAGGATCCCCAATCATCACCAAATAATTAAGATACTAATCCATGATCATTTTGTTCAATTTCCAGAGGCTCTATATTGGATGTTGGAATTAATGTTTTCAGAGGACTTGTAGCTCCTTTTTCAAGGTGCAAGCAAATTTTAGGCCCAAGGTTTATTTGAACTTGATAAATGTAATTGTTATAGACATATTTCATTATACGATGAAGGGTTGAAGGCACTGCATTCATCTCATGAATCCATGGTCTGCCTTAAAAAAGATAATACAAAAGATCATAAGTTATGACAAATAGGAGTTTGAAAAGTAGCCACCCCCACTATAGTAGGTAAAGTGATTATACCAAGTGATTTCTTTGTTGTATTGTCAAATACTTGAATGGATACAAAATTGGGTATTATTTGTGACTTGTCAACATGCAATTAATGAAGGAGATTCACACTACACACATTAAGGGTAGAACCATTATCAATGAGGGTTTTTTTGATACATATTTGATTGAATTGAGCAATTATCATAAAGGCTTCATGTTGTTTCTACAACTCTAAAGGAGGAAGCTCATGTTTATTGAAATTAATGTCTAGAATAACTTGATTCATTCCATGGATTAAAGCTGCCACATCATTCGGAGTTGTACCAAAAGGAATGACAATTTTTTATAAGACTGTTTGAAGAATAGTGTGGTAATTTGGTGAATTCTAAAGTAAATCCCAAAGGAAAATATTTTTAGCCTGGGTATTATTTAATTGTTCAACAAGATCATACTCCTTTGTGTGTGGGAGAAAGAGAGGAGCACTAGGTAGATTGGGTAAAGGTAAAGAGGGTGGGATTAGTTGTGGTGGTTGTACATTGTTTCAGGTATTGTATGTATGAGCAATAGTAACATTACTAGATTGTTGCAACACATTGGTTTTAGGTGGGTAAAGAGTGAACTCAGGTTTATTGGAAGGATGAATTTTATGCGAGGGTGGGTAAATAATTAGTTGAGGTTGAATCACATTAACATTCTTAGTTTTAGATTTCCCACAAGAAAAATTAGTGGATGACTTGAGTGAGATGAAATCCTTAAGGGTTTCATCTAACAAGTAAAAATCATCAAGACTAAAAGGTTTGAGGGCTAAGTTATCATCAATTGGTTTAAGTTGTTTAGGATAAGCATTAGAGGTGTTAATGTTCATTATTGTGTGTTCGACACAACAAACCTTAGTGCATGAATTATTCAATCTGAAGTCATGAAGGGCTTCATCTAACAAGTCAAAGTCATCACAACCAAAAGGTTTGAGAGATACATTATCATTAATTGGTTTAAGTTTCTCATTGCAAGCTTTAGAGGATGAAGTGAGTGAGAGGAAGTCGTGAAGGAATTCATCTAGTTTATCTACATCATCACTACTAAGAGCCTTAGATGAGATTTTGTTTTTAAATTGAATCATTTGTTTGAAAGGTTGGTGTGATGTTTCTATTTTTGTGTTTTTATGTATTGATGAATTTGATTTGAAAGAACTAGCAACTAATACTGAAAAGGAAATTTGCAAAAATATAAGACTTCATAATTTCCATGAAAGAAAATGATCCTTATGCAAATGAAACAGAAGATAATTGAACTATGATAGAAAAGAAACTACAAGAATTGGAAATGTGCAAATCAATTTAAACTAAATTATTTAAACACTAATTCAAAACTTATAGTGGGACTCATTCACCCAAGGTTGCGAATGAGTCCCAGGGGAGGTATTTTTAGGTTTTTTATGATTTTTTTGACTTTTCAAAATGTTTTCAAGTCCTTAAAATGTAGCTAACGACTGAAAATGCAAAAGTGTGGAATGATTTAATGAAATGATATGCAATAATGAACTCTAGATGACGCTTTCACTAATGCAATTTTAACAAGCCCAAGGATGCACAATAATGCAAAAGATAATGAAATTGAGTCCTAGTATACAAATGAAAATGCAAATCAAAATGATATGATGTTAAATATGTAGGTTCACCAAAATGAACCATAGATTTTTGGGGGTGAGGTTTATAGGCTACTCTTGCACTCTTTGGATCTTTCACTTAAAAGGAGAGAGATAAACCCCACCAAAATCTAGGCAGTTCACTCAAATTAGGAAATGTATGATGTAATTAAGGATAAATGAGATGATCTAAATGCAACTAAATGAACTAATTGATTGATTATGAATGAAAAATCTAAGAAATATGCAATGTTTGAAAACACGGTGATGTTTGCAAAAAGCTTAAAAGAATGAACAAAAATGCAAATTAAAATAAACAGAAAGCTATTTTTTAGAATGTGTGTACCTAGGAAGTTGAAGAGGACTAGAAAATAATCTAGAAATATGACAATTCTAACTTTTGAACTGACTGGGACTCATTCACCACCAAGGGAGAATCAATTCCAGGTTAGGGTTTTTCTGCCCAAAAACTGATTTCTGCAAACTAGGTGTCATGATCTACATCTAACTCAAAAATTCACCTGATGAAGCACTCATTTTCCATGCATGGTGAATTAGTCCACTTTCAAATTTCTATAATTTCAAGTCTCTATTCTGCACCTTGATGCATGTGCAACACTTTTTGATGGAAACCCAAGTCAGTATCTTGGAAAATTCCTACAAAATAGCTTAAAATTGTTTTTCTAATGGGGGGTTTTCCTTGGTAAAACCCCTAGTTGGGTAAGTAAGCATTAAATAAAGAAACATTTGGATAAAACCCTAGCCTTGGGTGTATTAAAGATTAGGAAAGTCTGAAGTATGTCAAAAACCCTATTCTATTGTGCTAGAAAAAGAACTACAAATGTGATTTGAGTAATGCAAGACTTCAACCCTAGAAATCTCACAACACATAAAAAATGGAGATAAAACGACATGTAAATGGAATGTAAGTGAAATGCAAATCTTAATCTGAAGATAGAGAGGTAATGGAAGACATAATCACTTTGAAAACAAGTCTTTAGGTGTGATTTGATGGCTAGTTGGATCTCCTCAACCTAGATTTCTCCATGATTCATGATAGGCATCCATCATCAACCCTTTGCAATGTTGAATCTTGATAAAAAACTGAGCTTCAAGACCTATAAAAACCATAGTTTGCTACCCTAAGACTTCAACTTTGCTAATGAAACTTGTTGTAGAAGATTTGACTTTTGAATTTTTCTTTTGTGAAATGACTAAAAGATGTGTAAAATGACTTAAAATGAGTATTTATAAGCAACAACACCTAATTTTCCCATTATTTAGACCTAGGAGACTAACATTTATTAAAAAATTAAGTTAAATTAATTGAATTCCCATTCAAAATTGAAATTTCCCTCAAAAGGGACTCATTCTCCACCCTTGGCGAATGAGTTCAACCAGAGGGAACTCATTCACCCAAGGTTGCCTATGGGTCCCACCAATGGTTTTTGAAGGTGGGATTTTGGGATATGGATGAATTAAATGTTGTTTCTTAGGATTTAAGTGATTTATCAAGTGAAATAGGCATCTAGATCAAAAATAATGGGTCAAAGGGGCCTATAAATGTTGTTTTGATGAATGAATAGTGCAGAGGTACCCAAAAGTAGGTCCAACTAGGCATGAAATTGTCTCTTTTCTCAAGAGCGTCCAATTTTCTACACCACAGACACAATAAAAGATGTCAATGTAGGGGCTAGTGGCTTTCCTTCCTCCCTTCAAGAGGCAGCCTAATTAGTTCCCAAAGCATTCCTCTAACACTTATGCTCACGCATAAGGTGGTTTCTATGTCTCCAAGAGATAGAAGCTTCAACTTGGGGAGGAACAAAGGGATCATGTTCAGCCATAAGAGTGTCTATCATAGCCACTTCTGGTTGAGGGAGTGACTCCTAGATAGGGAGAGGAGGAAGAGATGGAGGAGTAGATGCAACAATAGATGTGGGAGTAGACTCAAGTGCCTCAGTGATGGGCCTCTTCCCATTCACCACCTTAGAGGTAGGAGTAGTAGGAGGTTGCAGAGGTTGAGACACAAAATATTCTCCACAAGGACCCTTCTTCTTACCATACAATATGGGCTAAGGCACCATGGGTAAAATAGGATGATGGAATACTTGACACTTGTCCTTCCACCAAGATTGCACCATCATACTTCATAAGAGATTCATAGGGGAAAAAGTCGATAGCACCATAACAAGGTAAGAGGTAGAGCAGGTGGAACTGTAGAGGAGGAAGAAGCACCTTGAGCGAATTTCTCCTCCTTTTTTTAAAGTAGAAGAGGTAGCCTTATGTTGTGCTATTTGAACCATATGTTTTTTGTTCCTATGGACTTCTCTAACTCTTCTAGGGTTTTTCACCTAAAAGGAGAGAGATAGGGCCCAAAAATGCTAAGGGTTCATTCAAATATGTTATGTATGGTGTATATATGACTAAATGAGGTGATCTAGATGTAATTTTTTTGAACTAATTGATTGATTAAACATGCAAAACCTAAGAAATATGACTTTTTTGAAAACACATTGTGTATTGCAACAATGAACTAGAAATGAATGCAAAGTTAAACAGAAATGAATGAAACTTGAAGTGTACACCTAGAATATTTATGAGGACTATAAATTACTTTTGAAATGTTGTTAATGCTGATTTTGAGGCCTAGAGGGACTCATTCGCCATTCTGGGTGAATAAGTCCCAATTCTGGTGAATTGTACTAGAACCTGTTTCTGACAAAAGGGTATCTAAAATTCTAAAAATCTAAAAATTGACCTTGGGATGGGAATCATTCACCACCCATGGTGAATGATTCCACTTTTGATTTTATAGATTTTCAAAAGTGGATTCTGAAGCTTCCAATTTGTACTTTGATTCCTTATAGGTGTCTGCTTCAGAAACTCTAATTTATGGGTTTGAAAATAGATTTTTATTGATATTTTGACTTGATGAATGAGGAGAAGACTTTAGAAACCTTTCAACTTAATCTTCAATGATTTACAAGCTTCCAACAGACCTAAATCTGCAAACATACAAGACAAGAGAGAGAGATGTTGAATGTTAAGGCATGGGAATTTTCCTTAGTCAAACCCTGTTTAGGTAATTAAACAAAAATGATGAAAGAAAGGAACAAAACATGCAACAATGGAATATATTACCTTTCCGTGATGAATGATCTTGAAAGTATACAACATAACATGAAGATTCAACCTTTGAATGTTTTAGAAAGCTAACTTGATGACTTGTAATGAGAAAACCCTAAGTCGCTTGACTTGAGATGGAAGATTGGTGGATGAAAATGTGAATTAAGTTAATGGATGTAAAAATGAGTTAGGAGAGGTGCTTTTATAGGAAATTCACCTTATTTTCATATTAATTTGATCCCTAAATCTAACATGGAGAAAAATTAAACTTAACCTAATTTTTCCTACTCAAAACCCTAAAAATGGGTCAAATGGGACTCATTCGCCACTAATGGTGAATGGTTCCCTCCTAGATGGGGCTAATTCACCACTAATGATGAATGGGTCCCATAGGGGCCATTTTTTCTAGATGGAATGTTGAGAAGTAAGAAAATTAGGCTTATATCATGACTATATCAGTTATTTGATCAAATTATGCCTAGGGATGCACAATATGGGGTAATAGGGTTTTATTAATGATGACGCAAATTTCAATGTGAGTGTGACTAAGTAGACTTTACAAAAGTGAAATGAGGTCCAAATAGCCTAGGAAGGTGCAAGAACCAATGTGAATGTGCAAGAAACATTACAACACTAGTTTATCATTAAGTTTATTTTAGAAACCTTTTAAATTGATGTGATAATGTTATTAACCACATTTTATAATGTTGAATTAGGGAGAAATAGGTTAATTAAGTCTAGAAAAGAGTGAAATTATCTTACAACACTTTCAACACATTTACAAGATGTTAAAAGCATCTTATTCGATTTATAAGGGTCCAAGACCTCATGTGGATGCATAGAATGCCTCACAACACTAGATTAAGGCCTTATTAAGTCAATTTTATAATGAATTTATCCCATGTCAAGCAAAGGGTCCTTTTTGATATGGCACATTTAGCCCCCACTTTAGTGAGAAGATCAACTTATTTAAAACTCACACTAAAGTAGACATGCAAGAGAGATATGAGTGTTCAAATGTAGATGATAGAGAATGACAAAGATCGAGAAGACAATGAAGCCCTCAGGATCCAAGATCCTAAATCAAACTAAAAAGATACATAATCATGCAATGGAAAGGAAGAAGATGAAAATGAAAAGGTGGATCAAGCTTCGACCATTTTTCCAACTAGTTGTGGATTAGATCTAGGATTTTTTGTTTGAAAATTACAATGCATACTCACTCTGGGGCGATAGAACACATAACAATCCATTGGGTGAGAAAGCCCAATAGTACTCACTCTGGGGCCATGGAACTTCTTTCCATCCATGGTGTGAGAAGGCCTAAATGTACTCACTCTTGAGCCATGAAACTTTTGACTATCTGTGGGGTGAGAAAGTTCAAGAAGGTAAGATATATATGCTAGTTGGTATGCAATCACAAACACAAAGGTGGTTATGGGGAAAATTCATGCTACTAGGTGGGCTTCCCACTCAACCATGTTAAAGTTATACCTCCTAATAACTTTAACAAGAAACCACAAAGAAAAATGAAATGAACAAAAAGAAGGGTACAATAGTCATGCAAATTGTGTTATACAAGGTAGAAAAAGTGCAAAATGCAAAAATGTGAAACGAAAAAGATGTTCAAAGGAGTCTTGTTCAGCTCATGCAAGGTTAGTCACTTATGGGACATTGCGTATAATGTCTCCAAGAGAGGACCAACCAAAGAATATTATATTCACAACTTAGGGGATGCAATGTGTCGCATTAGGCCACCAAGAATGTAATATGCTAAGATAGATCACACTTATGAAGGACATCACACCCAATGTGTCACACTAGGAACCAAGAATGCAAATGTATTATGGTAATGTATGCCCCCCACTTTAAAGCAGTTGTGAGCACCCGTACTGTGAGCAATTGCTTTAAAGTAGAAGAAGAGGAAATGAGAGATTACTTTGAAAGCCCTATGCCAATTCATATGTTTTTGATAATCTGTGTCATGAAAAGGGTAGTATGTCATATGCAAGCCAACTTAAGGCATGTCATCCACATCCCAAGCTTGCTCTTATGTATTCATGAAAGGTTAACGAATAGCCAAAGGAAGAAACCACAAGTGACATATGAGGACAAGGCTATTGAACCCCTTGCCCCCACTTAGTGTAGGACAAAGGCGAGCCTAGAATGGATGAAAGTGAGGTATCAAGTAGAAGAATTAACTACTACCACATAAGGAAGAGCACCACAATCCTTGAGATTTTGAATGTTATTTTTGTGCAAAGTCTCTGGTGAAAGTGGAGATAAGTATGATATATTAGATTTGTATGTGTATTCATTGCAACAATGTGTAGGAGGATGGTTGTAAGAAATTCCATAAAAATCTTCCAATTTAGATGAGGGGGGTGTGTGTTTGTGAGAAGGATTGATTTCTATACAAGAACATAAATCCTTTTTATTGTTATGTCTCATTGTTACATGAAGGATGGGAGTTATGTTGCCCCCATCACCACCATGAGGTGATTTGGTAGAAATAAGTTGAGTGAATGGAACACAAGGTTGTTTGGGTTGAGATTGGGATATTACACACCCTGCCTTAAAGGGAGGTGTGAAACTCCAATCACTACTAGAACTTGTGTCAAAAAATGAATTATTTGTATATGACTCTTTGGAGTATGACAGTTAGATTGTGGAAATGTTATGGAAAGAAGGTGTAGAATCTAACAACCCCAAAATTATCATGAAAGATTTTTGTTGTGGGTGAATAATTAACATCAATGTGTATAGGTTCATTTTTTGAGCTAAGAATGAAAGAATTAGGGGAGTTGGAAGTGTTGTGATCAATTGACACATAGCTTCGATCATCTACATCAATCATGTATATCTTGTTGTTGTATTCAAACTTCATGACACGGTGAAGGGTAGATGGGACTCCTTTCATAGGATGAATCCATGTTCTCCCTAGGATAATATTGTATGGAAGGAGTTATTTCATGATGTGAATAGAGGTGGGAAACACTATAGGTTCAACCTTAATAGGTAATGTGATCATCCCAAGTGGTTTCCTATGAACATTGTGAAGGCCATGAATATGAACATCATTAAGTTGAATAAGCTTTGTGTCCATGCCAAGTTTTTGTAGGAGGTCATGCTACAAACATTAATTTATGATCCATTGTCAATGAGAGTGTTCCTAGCTAGAGTTTCATTAATGATCACCTTTATCATCAAGGGATCATTCTTGTTTTGAGTCTAAGTGAGGGAAATTCATGTTTAGGGAATGTGATTTTAGACTAGGTGGTTTGCATGGGATGAGAGGAGGATGTGACATGATTTAGTTTTATGTAATTTTGTATCTCTTCCTTCTATATTTCCAACATTTCATGGAAGAGAAGTTTGACTATTGGTGAAAGTTAAATGAGCTCCCATACATATATATTAGGAGTCTTTTTAAGATCTTCAACACTAGGTGCTTTTCGAGGAAAAGGTAATGGTGTAGAACTATCATGTGGTCCTCTAGATGTTTGAGTCACTAAGTTACAACTTAGCAACTACAAAAAATTGTTAGGAGTGGATTGCATCATGGATTTTAGGACAACTCTAAATTTTTTATGTTTTTCACTAATGGAAGGTGACTTAGGAACCTCACTAATTAAAGGAGATCCCACTTGTGTCGTAATAACCTCAATTTTTTGTCTTTATGGGCATGATGCATTGGTGAAGGGGATTCTAATGCCACTTCATTATTCTCACCTAGGGAAGGTTTAGTGGTTGAAGTATAGGTATCAATGTTCATATGTTTGTGCACCATGAGATTCTCCCTAGAAGGAGAGTTTTTAGGAGACCAAAAAGCAAGATATGTTTGACATTCATAGGTTGGTTCCTCTAAAAGGACTTCATAGCAAGTAAGGGAATGATCAATGGTTGAAGAGTTTCTTTCAAGAGGGGACTCCCTAGGTGAAGGAGGACAACTAAGATATTCATGACCTTCATCGATTGTGTTGTCTAACATCAAAGTATCTACTTCACATCAAGGAGAGATACTAGAGGAAGAAAAAATGTTGTCATGATCATCTAAGGTTGTGTTAGGTTGGTTATGAATGTGTTGTCCTCTAAGAGAGGTAATAGGAGAGGAACAAGTAGAATTCTAAAAACTCTCATTAATTAATTCTTCTACTAAAATATCTTCATCAAGAGGAGAGATATTATGAGAGGAACAAGTATGATCATTAGGAATAGCCTAAGCTATAGTCTCTTTCACAAAAACACCATTATAGGGAGGGGATAGGAAATTTCTTCTAACATGTCTACATATGTAAGGTACTAAGAGTGTTTGAATAAGAATGAAAGGAACATGTAACCATTTCATGCAATGTTTTAGCAATATGAACAATGTATATGCAAGAAACAAAACACTCTTATCTAATGTATGTAGCACCTTAAGAATGTAAACAATGTGTATGCAAGAATAAAAAGTACTTTTAACAAACTAATGCAAAGTTTTATGAATAGTTCATATGGTATATGAAAAAGTGAAAAGTACTTTTATCAATGTGATGCAAAATTGTAGAAATGGAGGCATTTTCAAATGTAAGGATGTTTGCAATTAAAGTGATTTGAAAAATGAGGAATCTAAAATGATTTTTTTTAGCTAAATGCATAAAAAAAAAGTTCCACAAACTTTCTAGACTTATACTATATGATACTAGGAGGCTTAGGAAGCACAAAAATGAGGTTTCTAATGCTGTAACAAATAGTCAAAAATCTAGATAGGGACTAATTCGCCCAACATGGCGAATGAGTCCCAATACTGGTTTTTTGCAAAAAATTTAGAAATTTTCAAAAAAAAATTATGTATTTAATGTTGTATGATGTAGAACTAAGATGGAGATGTATAATTTCAAAAAAATTATGGAAAAATGCAAGCTAATGCACTTTTTCTAATGCAAAAATTTCAAACTAAACAATACATGAAATGAGCTAATTTAGGCTAGATTTGATGAAATAGATGATGAAGAAATGTAACCAAATGATATAGGTATGAAAGGGCACCAAACAAAATCCTAAAAATAGGGTTTTTAGCTTTGTAAAAGACAGTTTCAAGGGTTAGAAGGGACTGATTCTCCTAGGGTGGCAAATGAGTCCCAGTATGGAATTTTTTCAGAATTTTTAGACATTTTTAATGGATTTTGATGTGTTATGAGTGCTATGATGCAGTCCTAAATGAAAAATGCAGAGTTTTAGAAAATTTAAATGAATTTAGATGCCAAAAATGCAATCTAAATGCACTTTTTATGAATGCAAAATTTAACACCTAACATATGAATGAATCATTAAAATCCTAATGCAAGCTAGATATATGATGATGAAGGACTCCAAATTAGAAAATAGAAGTATTTGAAAATCAGATTCACCAAAATAAGCCATATATTTTTTATTCCTATGGACTTCTCTAACTCTTCTAGGGTTTTTCACCTAAAAGGAGAGAGATAGGGCCCAAAAATGCTAAGGGTTCAATAAAATTATGTTATGTATGGTGTGTATATGACTAAATGTAATTATGTGAACTAATTGATTGATTAAACTTGTAAAACCTAAGAAATAGGATTTTTTTGAAAACACATTATGTATTGCAACAATGAACTAGAAATGAATGCAAAGCTAAATATAAATGATTGAAACTTGAAGTGTGCACTTGGAACCTTGATTAGGACCAGAAATTTCTTTTACAATGTTGTTGATGATGATTTTCAAGCCTAGAGAGACTCATTTGCCATTCTGGGGAAATCAATCCCAGTTCTAGTAAACTATGTCAGAACCCATTTTTGACAAAAGGGTATCTAAAAATGTAAAAATCCAAAAATTGACCTTGGGATGGGACTCATTCATGACCCATGGTGAATGAGTCCACTTTTGAATTTCTATATTTTCAACAGTGGTTTCCAAAGCTTCTGATTTGCACTTTGATGCCCTATAGGTGTCCATTTTTGAAACTATAATTTATGGGTTTGAAAATGGACTTTTGTTGATATTTTGACTTGATGAATGAGGAAAAGACTTTAGAAACCTTGCAACTTGATATTCAATGATTTCCAAGCTTCCAAAGGACCTAAATTTGCAAACATACAAGACAAGAGAGAGAGATGTTGAATGTTAAGGCATGGGGGTTTGCCTTAGTCAAACCCTGTTTAGGAAATTAAATGAAAATGATGAAAGAAAGGAATAAAACATGAAAAAATGGAATATATTACCTTGTTGTGATGAATGATATTGAAATTTGGCAACATAACATGAAGATTCAGACCATGAATGTTTTAGAAAGCTAACTTGATGACTAGTTATAATAAAACCCCAAGTTGCTTGACTTGAGATAGAAGATTGGTGGATGAAAATGTGAATTAAGTTAATGGATGTAAAAATGAGTTAAGAGAGGTGATTTTATAGGAAATTCATCTTATTTTTCCATTAATTGGATCCGTAAGGCTGACATGGAGAAAAATTAAACTTAAAACCTAAGTTTTCCTGCTCAAATGGGACTCGTTCACCACTAACGGAAAATGGGTCCCACCTATTTGGGACTAATTTTCCAATATTGGTGAATGGGTCCCACAGGGGAAATTTTTTCTAGTTGGAGTGATGATAAGTAATATAATAAGGCTTATATGATGACTATGTAAGGTATTTGATCAAATTATGGCTCAGGATGCATAATATGGGGTAATAGGGGCCTATAAATGATGATGTAAATTTTAATTTGGAATTGCGATACAAAATTCAATGCGAAAGTCTAATTAAGTACACTTTACAACACTAAAATGAGGTCCACATAGCCTAGGAAGGTGCAAGAACTAGTGTGAATGTGCAAGAAACATTACAACACTAGTTTACCATTAAGTTTATTTTTGAAACCTTTTAAATTGATGTGATAATGTTATTAACCACATTTTATAATGTTCGATTAGGGAGAAATAGGTTAATTAAGTCAAGAAAATCATGAAAGTATCTTACAACACTTTACAACACCTTTACAAGACGTCGTTAAAAGCATGTTATTTGATTTATAAGGGTCCAAGACCTAGTGTGGATGCATAAAATTCCTCACAACACTAGATTAAGGACTCATTAAGTCCATTTTATCATGAATTAATCCCATTTCAAGAAAAGGGTCATTTTTTCCATGACACGCTATCATGAAAGCTTTAACTAAAATGGAATAGGGAGGAGGGTAGGTCACCTTTGGCTCTATGCTCCCATTCTTTTATTTTACATAAGTTTGATACAGTGGGTTCATCCTAGCAGTGAGAAGACCTATAGGGGTAGGACAAAAGTGATCAAGTGAGTAGCCTCCACATGGCACCATTGGTTTGTAATTGGTGTTATCGACTACATGTATGGAACCCTTATGAGATAAATTCAAGCATTTTTAGATCACCGATGGGATTGTGTTAATGGAAACTAGCCAAGGAATGCTTAGATTCACTTTGAACAAATTGGACTCTAGGATAATATGAAAGAGAGCATTGACAATCTTGAGCCCAACCAAGACTCATAAGGTGATAGAATATATGGGAGGGATAAAATTCTATCATGTGTATGTATAGTGATTTTATAATCATATCCATCCATATGTAAAAAAATTATGAATATGATCTCCTCTGTGATGACATTAACCCAACATGTAGGTTCAAGGAGAATTTCAGTTACAGTGTTCACATTGATACATGTGGGAATGTACAAAGGAGATGGTTCTCTATTGGTATTCATCAATAAATCCTATGAGATAAATGTTATAGTGGGAGGCCAACTCACAAGTTGCATAGATAGGATGGGTAGATGCATAAAGGAAGCCATATTTATGTACACTAGAAAGGACTTTTATTGGATCCCCCAAGAGCTCAACAATTAGATGGTTACCTATTCAATGTTTTATCTCACAACACTAAGGGATCCTTCTAGCTATGTCACTAGAGGTCATAGGTTGGGCTATAAAGCTAGGTGGCATGCAATGAACACAACCACAACACTCCTAAAATAAGAAATAATTTTGGACCTTTAGTACCATGAAACAAAATCAAAATAGTTCACATCAAGTTTAGCAAAATGTAGAGGGGGACTGACCTCTAAGGACCCTAGGTCATGGGAGAGTCTAGATCAATTAGCTACCTTGATATACCTCATGCTAAGGATTTCTTAAGATAATTTTGAATTTTTAGAGGGTGAAAAGGAAGGACAGCTGATTTGTCCTTATCCTTTTCTCAACCCAAGAGTTTAGGAAACCAAGTGAGCAAATTCCTATGTCTAGACTGTGACCTAGGAATCTCTCGACCAAAGGAATCTAGTGTAGAAGATAGACAACAATGTGGTGCACTAGCCTCCTGGTCAGGCTCTAACATCCATACAGGAAAAGGGTACAAATTATAGTCTAGATAAATAGAAAACTAGCTAACAATTTTGTATAGTTTAAAATGATGAAAGAAAAATAGAAACAACTAAATCACTAAAACAATAAGAAGAATACTATAACTTAAGAAGATGAAATTTGATGAAGAAAAAGGTGGAAAAATCAAACTTATAGTCAATCTAGCCTCTCGCAAGCTCCACGTGAATGTGATATCTACACACAACAAAATAGGGAAAAATTTTGGGGCTATTTTGGTGCTTACCACATTCAAACCCCCATTTTGATGTCTCCACCTCTACGGATAACCAGGATAGAAAAAAATAGAGAAAGTATGATAAAGAAAGAATTGAAAGGAAGAATACCAATAAATGCTTACAACAATATGCTACGTAAATCAAATAATGATGCTAAGTAAAATGGATATCACCTCCCAAATAAAATTCTTTCAAGAACGTGAAGGGAGATGCAATTTTACAAGCTTGTGAGTACCAACATTGTCACAACAATAAGAGTGAATGAGCAAAGTGTTGACTTGGAGCTTCAAAAATGGTGGAAGTGTTAAGAATGAACTATGTAGAAGCAAGTGTGATTGATTGAGATTGAAGAATCTTCAAGAAGATTGAATGAATGGAGAAGATAATATTTTGAGGGTGAATAGAAGCCCAAAAGATCTGCTCGAGTTCAGTCAAGGGTGTAGGGGTGTTACGCTACCAATGAAGAAGTGTAACACACATGTAGATTCTAGAGGCCAAAATCTTATCAAGATGGTAGCATGTCATGTAGATGTTTGTGCACTGTACTAGTGTCCTTTAAAAAAATTCCTCCACAAACACTACAAACAACCACCAAGCGGGTGGAAAGTGAATGGATGAAGTGGAATATCATCTTCAGGTTTAATTATTCTAAGGTAAGGGGTGTAAATTAGGAATTTTCAAGGGGTCAAAATTCACTCCATTAAAATTATTATATTTAAATATATGAAAGAAGATGGATAATTTCTTATTTCTATTTTTTCTTAATCCATATATTCCATGTTTATCTACTTAAGGTAAAAGTTTTCAAATATTTTATATTTTAGATTTTGCATATTATGCTTTTATCACTTTTAAATCCACTACCTTTACATTCTTATGGAGTTCATAATTACCTCATCAATGTCCCATTCAATAAATTTCTAAAACAAAAACCATCTTTCTACCATGATCACCTCACTTCCTTGTAACTTTAATGAGGAAAATAAGTTGCATTTAAATGAGTAATACACACACACACACACACACACACACACACACACACACATATATATGTATATATGTATGCACACACACACACACACACACACACACACACACACACACACACATATGTATATATATACACACACATATATATATGTATATGGATATGTGCGGGATCATAATGGGCCAAAAAGTGGTGATATGACTGGTATGTGGTCGACAACATTTTTTTACCCAAAATTGATGAAATGAAAAGGGTTTTTTAAAGAGATTCTAAACTTTCTGCAAATATAAATTATCCTTTACTTTGAATTAATAAATAATTATTATTCATTTTCTATTTGAATTACGACTAAAATCTTGATTGATAGGTTGATTGAAAAAAAATTATAGCTTTCAAACGGTATCACTTTTTTTGAATATGAAATATGTGTCACATTCTATGCTTCACATACTATAAGATTAAAAAATAAAATTAATTTCATGAAGTTTTGATTAGGTTAAGGTGGTCAGACATACGAGTTTTTTATATTTTTTAAAATTTGTAATTAAAAATTCATAATTAATTAGTTACCTAGAAAAAAATTTACAAAAAAATAGGCATCACATCAGGACATGAGTCCTCTACTTATATCTAAAATCTTATAAAAAAATATTATCATTTTATTTTGGTTAGGGTGGTCATGCAGACACCTACTTCTTATTTTTTCCTTGAAATTTAAGTACTACTGCATTGAAATTTCAAATTTTCACTAAATAGACTTTTTTTAAAAATAAACCTAATATTTTAGAAACTAAATTTAATTTGCTATAGATTTTATTCTTTCATATTTTTGAGACAATATAGATAACGTATTCAAATTTTTACGTCAAGTTGTCTAACTTTTTTTTTTAATTCTTTGCCACTTAAGGGCCTATTTTTTCCATGATGATCCTGCACATCTCCATATATATATACATATACATACACACACACATATATACATAAATATATATACATATATATATACATATATACATATATATATATATAGATATATATCTATATATATACACACATATACATATGTGTGTGTGTGTATTATGATTACACAACCATTATTGGAAATTTGTACTCCTTGGATAATAGGGGCATAATATCTTGAATAGAAATCAATGTAAAATATGAGGGGGAAATGAGCTATATACTTTCATATACCAAAGATTGTAAGATTAAATGGTAAAGCATACTTATTAATCAACAACACATAGAAATATCCCAATTAATTTTCAGCTAAAGGCCATCGATAAGTGTATAATATTTGGAATATTGTTACCTTCACCAATTTTACATTATCATCTTACCAACAACCATGGTAATAAAATTCCTAGACATACAAAGTTTCATAAAAATATATAACAATCATGAAGATAATTTGACATGAAAATAACCTACAATAGCAATATCGTATAATTCTATAATTTGTAGAGCCAACAAATAATCATCTAAAAAATTAACCATAACTTTCTTATAAGTATGAGGGAATAAAACCCTAACTTGTGACAATACAACACCATATAAATCAAATTTTTGTATGCATTCCTAATTAAAATAGATGTTACGAACTAACTGGGAGATAATGGAACCATGCATGGTATCTAGGAGAGCTCCTCTACATTAAATGTAGGTAGATAGGGTGAGAACAAAATAGAGTGACATTTATTTTGTGTTGAACTATAATAAGAAAAAAATATCATTAAAAAACATGGGTTCCTTTGTATATACTCAACCCCTCAATTTTCTAAATTGTATCACACTATCACTTATGCAAAAATATATCTTCATTATACAAATTGGGCCATAAAATATATAAAATAAGCAACATGTTATCATACATGTAATAGGTGCAAAGAAATTGGAATTCCAAATTTTAAAATAAGAGGCCATCTTAACTCAAATCCCCTTCCAACACCTTAATCCATTCTTTTACAACCTTAATATGTAAATTTATAAAATTTAAATTTTTAACTTATAGCTAGTGAATCAGAGAGTGTGATTCATCCTTAAGATTTGAAAGTGATGAAAAAAATTGAAAGCAGTGGATTTTTTTTAATAAATGTATCCATTAGGATTTCATACATACAATATATATGTTGAAAATACTAATAATTGCTTATTAAATTTATAGTCAATAATATCATACATTTTTAGAATGTTGATGAAAGGAGGAATTTTGTTGTTCTATGCTTGGGAGATAGAATAAAAAATTTCTACACTTCTCATTCAAGGATAGCCCCAAAGATCTCAATCTAAAGTATGCAAAGGAGAAAGAGATATTGCAATAAGTTTTTCCTAGGGTTTGATTATGAAATAAAGAAGGGTTCACCACCAAGTGAGGAGTTGGAAATATTAATGAAATGCAAGAGATAATGCTTAAACCTAATGCAACGAAATATTTCACTAAATGGCCTAGGAAAGCATGTAAATCATAACAGAAAGATGAGAGATTAAGGTTGTGCACCTAGGAACCAAAAGAGGATTGGATGAACACTTGAAATGTTGAAAATATTGAAATCAATCCTTGTTGGGACTCATACACCATTTTGGGTGATTTAGTCCTAGATTAGGGTTTCTGGGTGGAAACATAAATGTGGAAGAGATATGATTGAAACTCCTGAAATCTACAAATTTGACAAAACTAGGACTCATATGCCAGAAGTGGTGTATCAATCCAGTTAGGGTTTTATGGAAACTCAAAAGTATAATTCTTCTCTTCATTGTTTGCCTTGTCCTTTCCACTTGATTTTGGATCTAAAACTCTGATTTGCAACCTATAGATGCCTTTTAATTGATCTTGAATGCAAGGTGGCAACTTTGACAACTTTGAACACTTGACAAGTTTCTACAAACTCACTCTGCAATGTGTCTTCAAACTAGATCTATAAATCACACACTAGAGAGAGGGAAAAATATTTTTTTTTTAGTGGAAAAGGGGTTTTCCTTGATCAAAACTTGAAATGAAATGAAATTGTAAAGCAAAATGATGGTCCAAGGGCACCTTCAGACCATATGGTCAAATTTTATCAAATTTTGAATTTATGTTTTGTTTTGATTTGTTTAGTGTAATAAGGTCATTTATGACCATTTTGATCATATTGATCAATTTTGGAGTGTTATAGGCTTGCTTCTCAAATATTGTAAAAATTATAAAAGTTGATCAAAAAGTTATACAACTTGTAAAAGTGTCATAATGGTGTTTTATGAGAAAATTAATTAAAAGGTGGTTGGAAATAGTTAGTATGGATGTAAAATGTATATTTTCATCCTCCAAACTCGAATTGGGGGTTGAAGGAATTGTGGTTGAAGATTTGGAAAATGAAAACAAGCATTTTTTGTGTATTTTATGATGTTCAGACCTATTCATTCACTTGGTACAAATTGTATGGACAAAACGTAGACCTAAAACCAATTATAATGTGCTGGAACATGAATCTACTTTCATTTTATTTTTTGTCTCATCAATTTTCACTGATTATTAAGAAAGTTACAAGCAATTTTGTAAACACTAGCTGAAAGATGTCCTAAGGTTTGCAGTCACATAGAAAATGACAACTTTTATTTTATCCAATGAAAAAGGATAATTTTTTTAAAAAAATTGTATTGATGTCTAAAACAACCCCAAAAAATTGTAGATCATGGAGTGCACATGGGAAGGAGATCTTTTCAACAATCCACTTTCATAGATTCTCAAAACAATCATGAAAATCCCTTAAATGGTGACTATCTATTGAAACCATCATTTAATCTCATGTATTTGGGTTGGATGAATGTTGTGTCATGATATAGAGGCATACCATGGAATGGGTATAGATAGAACTTTCTCTTTTATGTAGTTTCAATCATTTCTTTGTGTGCATTGAAATGGGGTTAAGTCTAGTTACACAATTAAGCCTAATTAGGAAAAGGATAGTTTTTGAGAATTTCCATACAAAGAAACCCTATCTAATTTCTAGATATGTATTATAAGAGCCAAAATGATATTCTAAATGTGTTTAATTTTCTATATATTAGGTTTGGTTTAAAATATATTCCCAAAAAGACCTTTTTGAAAGGCTATAAGGAAGAATGGTGGTTTATGAAGGACAACTCATCAATTGATGAATAAGGGTTTGAAAGAGTGGTTGTCTGCGTGTGTTGGAATATTGTACACCCCTTCTCTACATAAAATTGGTATCAAAGCCCAAAGATCTTTGCAAGGAATTTTTGTTAGTGTAATTAATATTTAATTACACTTGCATAACTTAGGTAATATTTTAATTCCTAGGTTAATTATTCTCATCCTTATCTTGTTGAACTATCTTGTTGATTAAGATAAGATTAGGGTTATGCATACTTTTCTTTTATAAAGAAAATAATCTCATGTAATTATGAACTCTTAAATAATAATATTTTGCACATATTTTTGCAATAGTTTTTCTTTTTCTGATTTTCTCTTTTGTGGAATGTTTTTTCGTTTGCATGTCTGATCCTAGTTTCTAACATGGTATCAAAGCCTTGATTTGTAGCCCCTTCTCAAATTTTTGAGAAAATCATTGCATAGTTTGTTTGGGATTCCTCAAGGGTTTCATACCTTGACATTGTCTCTCTATTTAGGTGCTCTTGCATGGTCACTTTTAGCACACATTGGAGGAAATTTGAGCTCATTTTCGAGTCAAGGGCTATCGAAAAAGTCAAGATTGACTTTTGTTTTTCCTAAATTTGACATTTTATGCCAGAATTATGATGGTTTGGAAATTTGTGACATCTAGGAGTTATGAATCTTCTGTGTATTTTCAGGTAGATTGGACCTTGCCATCAGATCCAGAGCATTCAAGAGATGAAAATCAACATATAACTCTACCTATTTTGGCGTAGGGAGCTTCTGAGGAAAATTGTTTTTGTTTTAGAAGTTGTACAGTCTGTGTACGACCTCTGTGCACACAAACCAAAAAAAAAAAGAGGTCTTTTTGAATTATTTTTAACCTGCATGAAAGAAAATCAAATCAAAGTTTTTTTTACAAAAAATCAAATGTAATTTTTTTTTTTTTTAAAGTCTTTTAAAGGCCTAAAATCCTGGGATGGTGGGTACCTCGTACCCTACTACAACAAGGTTGTACACCGCCACTGGTAGGGCAGGCCCTACACACCAAACCCATCCTCTCGGTCAGCACACATTTCCACTGGCAACCTCCCTCACTGGTGGTAAAAGAAAACATCTAGCAAACAACACACCATTTACGGCCTCATCAATTCCTACACAAACTGGCATGTAAAACAAAGATATAATCTCAGAAGATTCCATCAAAATATTCCTCAAAATTCCATGCATGCAATGTTTTCAGACAACCATCAACTTTTTGTAGGGGGGGCACTTTTTTGCCTTGATGGCCCCCAAGCCATCAAATTTATGCTCACAAAATGATGACGTCAGCATGACGCCATCGTATGACCAACCCTCTTTGCCCCCTCCTAACCCCAGATTTCCTTCAAGGAGCAGTTTTTTTTCTTTTTGGAGTAACTTGGGTATACGGTATCGAAACCAAGCAAATGAGATATCACCTTCGGAAAGCTAGTTTTGAGTACTATCTTATGGTGTAGTTTATTTTTTAGTAAATTTTTTTTATCTACATTTATTTCTGTTTGAAATAAGATGTTCATTTATGGCTTTAGAGCTCAATTTTTTTCCACGATCTCCAATTTTCACCATCTTTGCAGCATTGGAAAGGTATTGAGGAGCTCTATGTTGTTGTCCATGCACTTTTTTCTGTATCTATCCTAGGTTGATCATTATTCCAGATTTGTCCCGATGGGTGTTTTGGAGATTACTTGGATGTTTTGGTAGTTAGCATTCTCTCCTTTTACAATCATTGGGTTATTGTAATAAATGAATTGCGATAAAGTTCCATCAAGGGGGTTTCTTGCATAATAATCTGATTAGAGTGTGCATGCACTTTGATCTCCATCTTGTTTTGATGATAACTCACATGGGTTATATCTGGTTTCTTAGCTTCTTTTGGCCACATCTTTCTCTTGCTTGACACATATTAGATTCACAGCGGTTCACACTTTAGATTGGGAGTTTATGGTTATTGATTTGCATTGGTTCAGATCCATCTTAGTTTGAGGGCCATGTTTTTATGGTTAATTTTCTAGATTCTTTATGGTACTTGTTCCCATGAAATATTTTTAGTATCAATTTGGCATCGACATCGAGATACATAGTTTTCAGAGTCTATCATCATTTCATCTACTGTTGCTTCACAGATTCCAGGGTTGTTCTAGTTTGTGATTTTTCTAGTGTTCCATGGCATCAGGTCTGTTATCGCATTATTATGATTCTATTTTGGTTTCTTGTAGACAAAAGTATCTTTCCTTTCTTTTTGGATTGTAGTTCTAATGTTACTCCACAGTGTTCTTCTAGTGCTTCTTTGCAATAGTCATCTCATTGTAGGGGGGGTTTTGTCCCACTGGGTTTTCCTTCTCTAGCTCATTATTGCATTTGTACATGGGTACCTGATCAAGCCTTGTTGTCGAGACCCATTCATGCTTTCTTGCATTCATCTTAGTTTTAGGTGCATGCTTTGTTAGTTTCCCCAAGTTGCACTTACGGGTGGTGTTAGTGTAATTAATATTTAATTACACTTCCATAACTTTACTTCTAGGTAATATTTTAATTCCTAGGTTAATTATTATCATCTTTATTTTGTTGAGCTATCTTGTTGCTTAAGATAAGATTAGGGTTATGTATACTTTTCTTTTATAAATAAAATCATCTCATGTAATTATGAATTCCTGAATAATAGTATTTTGCATATCATTTTGCAATAGCTTTTCTTTTTTTGATTTTGTCTTTTATGGAAGGTTTTTTGGTTTGCATGTTTGATCTTGGTTACTAACAAGTTTTGGAGTTTGTGTTTTCTCTTTTTATGAGTTGAAGGAAGAGCCTGAATACCAAAATACTAGGCCAAGGGAAACAAATGGGGTCTAAGGTGAGGTATCATGAAAGCAAGAAGCATTGAGAAGAAGCAAGGTGAAAGAGACTTTCTTGAGAAAGAAGAAAGGAAATGTTGAGAAGATTAGTCTATGGACACTTGCAGAGTAAGGAGTTAACAAGAAAGAAAGAAAATAAATGAAAAGAGAAAAGTGAGATGAAGAAAAATGAGAGAATAATAGATAAATATTCAACAATAGATAATAGAGTTGAGGCATGCCTTGGAAGAAATGGAAAAATGAATGAATATTGAGATGCAACAGTTTCTTGAGAGAGAAAACTAGAAGAATGGTTGGCATTGGCCGGTAAGGAAGAAGGTTAAGTGGCCTATCAAGAAGATCATTTATAGGAGAAGAAAGCAAGAGAGGACAACAAAACTAGACATTGGAGATTCTTTGTTGATGATGGAAGAGAAAAATACATCTGAGGAAGAGGAAAAATGTGAAGAAAATGGGTCCATTGAGACTCAAGATTTTATTTCTAACAATATTTTTGATTATGTGTTTATAGTTGGAATAGATGAAAATGAAGATGGAAAAAAGTCTAAAGAAGAAGTGCATGCAGTGTATGAAGATTTTTATACAAATCTAGTACAAATGGAGGATCTCTTGGGTGTTGAAGTGGAGTTCATGGTATAAGGAGACAAAGATGAGACCTCAAGGCCTCAATATTTTATTTATAATCTTTCATTGGAATATGTATGTGTAGGTTTGTTAGACAAGGAGATAGAACTCATTGAGAAGCAATCTCTTGAAAGAAATCAAGTTCAGAGGAGGATGCCAAAAGAGTAATACCTTGCAAGGAAGAGAGAAGAGAAGGACCTAAGAGGAAAACCTAGAGAAAACAAGTGGAAGAAATCAAGGAAATAGTGTAGAAGAATTGGAAGGCTAGGAAGAAAAAGAAGACCTGCACTCAAGTGGACTTGAGTTTTTCTTTCCTTGGGAGTATGGTGCAGGGGCACCTTCAGGCCATATGGTCAAATTTTCATTTTATGTTTTTTTTTATGTGTTTTGTCTAATAAGGCCACTTGTGACTATTTGAGATCATATTGATCACTTTTGGAGAGTTATAGGATTATTGGTCAAGTATTGTAAAAATTGTAAAAGTTGCTCAAAAATTTGTCAAACAACTTGTAAAAAGTGTTAGGGTATGTGTAAGATCATGATGGGCCAAAAAGTGGCAATATGATAGGTATTTTTAGGATATGTGGCTAATGGCTTTTTTTAACCCAAAATTGATGAAATGAAAATGGTTTTTAAAGGAGATTCTCAGCTTTCCACCAATATAAATTATGGTTTACTTTGAATTTAATAAATAATTATTATTCATTTTCTATTTGAATTACGACTAAAGTCCTAATTGATAGGCTTCTTGAAAAACACCTATAGCTTTCAAACAATATCACATTTTTGGAATCCAAAACATGCATCACATTCTATGCTTCACATACTATAGGATTAAAAAAATAAAAATTGAATTTCATGAAATTTTGACCAAGTTAAGGTGGTCAGACATACGAGTTTTTATATTTTTAAAAAATTGTAATTAAAAAATCATAATTAATTATTTACATGGAAAAAAATTACAAAAAAATATGCATCACATCTGGACATGAGTTCTCTACTTATTTCTAAAATATTATAAAAAAATATTATCATTTTAGTTTGGTTAGGGTGGTTAGACAGACACCTACTTTTTATTTTTCCTTGAAATTTAAGTACTACTACATTGAAATTTCAAATTTTCACCAAATAGATTTTTTTTTAAATAATGTCTAGTATTTTAGAAACTAAATTCAATTTTCTATAGATTCTATTCTTACATATTTTTTATATAATATAGATAAATTATTCAAATTTTTATGTCAAATTGCCTAATTCTAATTTTTCTAAATTTTTTGCCACTTAAGGGCATGTTTCTTCCATGATGATCCTGCACATACTTGTTATAATTGTTTTTATTAAAAAACTAATTTAAAGGTGGTTCGAAATAGTTGGTATGGATGTAAAATGTATATATGCATCCTCCAAACTTGAATTGGGAGTTGAAGGAATTGTTGTTGAAGATTTGGTAAATGAAAGCAAACATTATCTGTGCATTTTCTCATGTTTAGACCCATTCTTTCATTTGGTACAAATTATATGGACCATATATTGACTCGAAACCAATTTGAATGTGTTGGAATGTTAATATACTTTCTTTTTTTTTCTCATCAATTTTCATTGAGTATTATGAAAGTTACAAGCATTTTTGTAAAAACTACTTGAAAGATGTCCTAGGGTTTGTAGCCATGTAGAAAATGTCATAACTTTTGTTTTATTCAATGAAAAGGGCTAAAATTTGGAAAAAAATTATGTACCAATTTCTACAACCCCAAAAAAAATTATATTATGAAGTGCATGTGGGAAGGAGATCTCTTCACCAATCTACTTTCATAAATTCTCAGAATAGTCACAACAATCTCTTAAATGGTGACTATTTATTGAAACTCTCGTTTAATCTCATGTATTTGGGTTGGATGAATGTTTGTATCATGTTTTAGATGTCTATCATGGTCTGAGGATAGTTAGGACTTGTATTTTTATGTAGTTTCAATCATTTTTTTGTGTTCATTAAAATGGTGCCAAGCTTAGTTATACAATTAGCCCTACTTAGAAGGAGGACAATCAATTATTGAACATTTTCGTACAAAGAAACTCAATCTCATTTTTGGATATGTGTTATAAGAGCCAAAAGGGTATTATAAATGGGTCTCATTTTCTATATATTAGGTATGGTTTAAATGATATGCCCAATTTTTTTTTTTGAAAGGCTACAAGGAAGAATGGTGGTTTATGAAGGAAAACCCATCAATTGATGACTAAGTGTTTGAAAGAGTGGTTTTTTGTGTGTTTTATAATATTGTACACACTTTATATACATCAAATTATGAATGAACAAAATGGAATGTTGCAACTCACCAAACCCTAGCAATAAAGTACTGCAAACATGTATGAAATGGCTCCAATGGATGTAGATCTTGAATCTTGCTTGAATGTGATAGATCTTGAATTGAATGTTAGATTGAATCATAAAACCATACATCATAATTTTAAGCTTAATAAAAACATGATCCATAGTGACTTTGATATGATGCTTGATGCTTGAATAATGCTCTAAATCACTCAATAACCAGCTCTTGAAGACTCTTCAATGCTCTTGTAAAACATTGAATCATCTTGTGAACTAAAATTCATTATAAGGATCCTCATTCAAATTTTTAGGTGTAAATTTAGTGAAATAAACTTGTATTTATACTTTTTTATTGCAAATTTCCTAAAATTACAACACTACAAGCTAACCTCAGATCTAGGAGAATGAAATCCCACCAAGAATTTGAATTCAATTTAATTTTGGGCCACAAAGGACTCATACACTAAGAGTAGTTTACGAGTCCCATTAGGCATTAATAATGGGAAAAAAATTCAATTTTTTTTAGAATAATACAAAATCTAAATTGGGGCCCAAAAATCTATGTGGGACTCATATGCTCATGTTGGCATATGAGTCCCATATCACTAGATCTAGGCCACAAAATCTAAAAACACCAGAGTTATGATTGGATGTTGATTTATGTAACAATTATCTTTGGAAAAATGCATTTAATGAGGCTTGTGGATGCAAAATAGGGCCAATTAAAGCATAAACATGCCTAATTATATAATAAAACCCTAGAAAAGTGTGAAAATATCATACAACACTTTACAACACCTAAAATAAGGTAAAATTAAGTTCATTTTGTTCACAAGGTCCCAAGACCTAATGTGAGTGTGTTAAACACATTACAACACTAAGTCAAGACATCGTTAACCTCAATTTTATAAAGAGGGTCGAAAGAAGTGTGAAAATGACACAAATAACATTTTTTGACTCTACATTTAGCCCCCACTTTAGTGAGAGGAGGAACTTGGTTCAAAATCACACTAAACTAGCCAACACACATCAAGAGGAGTCCTAATACACGAAAGCTAGTAGGATAGGACTGAAACAATCAAGAGGGTTGCACAAGCCCCCAGGATTGAGGTCCTATGACAAACCAACATAGGAACAAAATAACACACATGAAAAATGGTATAAGGAGAAATAAAAACATAAATGCATGCACTACCAAAGACAAGGAGGGAAGAAAAAGTAAAACAATGGGTGTATCATGCTTTGACTCTTTTTTCATCATGATGTGGATCATATCTATGCTATTTTTCCAAAAAAAATTGAATGCTCACTATGAGGTAATAGAACTTCAGGTTTTCCACTGGGTGATTAATCATGGAGGGCGGGACACATACACACACAACCGTTATGTGCTCACACACACATGAGTGGCTATGGGAAAGTCATGCTTTGGTTTATCTTCTTGTCCATCTAGGCCAAAGTTATACTTCCTAATAACTTTGATAAGGCACTATGAAACAATGAACATCAAGCTCCATGAGGCAAGAAAAACATTGAATGGTTTGAACTCATGAACAAACAAGAAGTATCCATAGGCATGCAAGGTATGCTATGCAAGGTGGCCATACAACCAAAATTTTGTAAATGAAAAATAATGTAAAGAACATTAAAAGGTTTCTTGCTTAATTCATGTAAGGTCTTTAACTTCGAGAACATCACGCCTAATGTCTCTAAGAAAGAACAAACAAAATAATAGAATATTCACAACTTAGGGGATGCAGTGTATTGCATTGAGCCACTAAGAGGAATACAATATGCTAAGAGAGATCACACTCTTGAAGGACACCACACCCAATGGCACCACAAATGAAAGATACATGGAATGAAGTAAGAAGGATACACCATAAAATGCAAAAGAATAATGCCAATGTATGCCCCAACTTTAAAGAAATTGCCAAGCACTATGTTGTGAGCAATTCCTTTAAACTCTAGCAAAGGATAAATGCAAAAAATAAAAAGGACATTAGAGCTTATTTTGAAATCCCAATGCCAATTCATATGTTTCTAAATGAAGTTGCATCATGAAAAGGAAAAGAGTGGTTTCCCCCAAAATAAAACTCTAAACACACATAAGGGATCTATGGATTTGGGCTCAGTATGTTCCTGCTACAATGTTTTTATAGAGCTCAGAACTATCATCATTCCCCAAATACTCATAGGACTAGAAGAATGACACAAAGAGAGTGAAAACAAAGAAAAACCTTTTCAGTCAACATGGAAGAGACATGAATATCTTGATGCCTTGTGCCATCCCCTAAAGGAAAATACAAGACAAAGAAAAAGATAAAAAGAAAAATATTTTGAGTCAACATGGAAGAGACATAAATGTATTCATGCCTAGCATCATCCCCAAAAGGAAAACACAGGACAAATGAAAAATATTAAAGAAAAAGCTTTTAAGTCAACATGGAAGAGACATGAATTTCTTGATGCCTTGTGTCATCCGCAAAAGGAAAACACAAGACAAAATAAAAGGCCAAGATAAAATATTTACGACATAAGGAAGAATGTAGGTACAAATAAAATATTGTTACAAAGAGAGAACATCAAAGAAAATGGTACAGGTGATCACATTACACACATCCAATCACATGAAAGGAAAATAATTAATGCAAAAGACTAGTAATGCACATGTGAATCAACCTATTAGCAAGTTGTCTGCATCCCAATCATGTTCATCATATACAAAATGTGGACAACTAGACAAAGGGACATTAGAAAGTGCCAAACTAGAGTTATAAATTCCAAGTTCAACACTCTTCTTAGGAGATTGTCATACAAGATCATAAAAGAGGAAAACAATGTATTCAATTCATGATGCACCTCCTCGTCAATTTTAGCAACATCATCATCATCATCCAAGTTAATCACAATAGGAGGTTGAATGATAATGTCTAAAGAAGGGTTGAGCTCTTGTTGTCATTGTACTAGAGGGTCTTTTTGTTGCTATGAGAGAGACCCATTGTGTATTGCTTCAGTTAGGTTTGGATTTTAATTTTCTTTGTTTGTTTCTTCATTTAACCTTCAAGCAAGAGTACGACACCTATGCCTACACTCTCTAGCATGTCTATTTATTTTAGTATGACTTTCAAGTTGTGTTTTTGTAGTAGTGGGTTGATCAACCATAGGTTTTTTTCTGCCCTAAGGGGAGGAACCTAAGGAACCAAAAAAATTTGTTCAACCACTTTCTCTTTAGCTTTTTAAACCTGTTTTATCTTACAAGGTGTGATAGGATTGTTTTTGTTATCTCTTGGTATTTTGTAGGAATTAGGAAAATAATTTTTCTTGGGTTGGTCTTGGTTGTTTGGAATGTATTTAGGCTCAATCATGGTTTCATCGAGGATAATTGGTTTAGTCATAAGTTGAGACATTTTTGGAGAGAGAGTTTTGTTATACATTTTTCTTTGAGCTTTTGGTAGGATTTGAAAAATATGTATTTGTTGAGGTTTAATAGGTTCCATAGGCTCGGTCCAAAAGAAATCTAATGAAATTTTTTCCATAGGAAGAAAAAGGGTAAAGACACTATGATGTATGGTAAAAATTTCATTTTCAAAGGTAAACTTTAAGCATTTATGCACAACTGACAAGATGAATTCCATGGAGTGTAGCCATGGGTGACCAAGCTTTGCTTGAAATTGGTACAATGTTGAGATAATGGAGAATGAGACATCTAATGTTTTTATTCCTATTTGCAAAGGTAAGGTGATTGATTCCATCATTTGGCAAGCAAAACCAATATGCCTCTTGATCCATTCTTTTGATTTATGATATGTCTCTTGGTAGAGCTCATGCACAACTAAGAATTCTTATGTGATCACATTCTCTTCACATAGAGGATCTATTAATATCCCATTAGTACGATTATCATAAATTTGACTAACTATGTAAGGAGGACCATCAGGTGCATGTTTAAGTATATCTTTGGATGAAAAAGCAATGTCAAGAGGATTTTTAGGTCATCCCTTATGATGTTGAGTTTCAACCAATGCAACCAAACCATCGATAGTATTTTTTCCTTGTTGATCAATACCTATAGGAATTTGTTGAATTTTATCTATGTTCTCATCATCTCTGTCAACATTTATTACATCAATCTCTATATTTTCACTAGCTTTGACAAATGAAATATTATTTTTAGGCATGGGGTTGGTAAATATTTGTATGTTTTGGATAGGAGGGACAATAGACTTATTTCCTTCATCAATAACACCTCCTTGATGGAAAGCCTACAATAATCAATGAGGTATTGCACAAGATGTTTAAGATGCTTACAATGCTCTATGTCATGTCCATTTTATTGGTGATAATAAGCATTTGAGATAAATATTGGAGGTAAACATTTATTAAGATCAAGCATTTTAATGGGAGGCAAGGTAATCATATTTTTTTCTAAAAGTTGTGACATTGTGTTATGAAGGATATCGTGCAAGGGAATGAATTTCCTTTTAGGATCCCCATATTTGAAGTATATCACTGATTTTATAGAAAATACTTGGTTACCGAAATGTTGCGTTGTTTTCTTAGTGCGATTTAGTTGAAAGAAACCTTTATTTTATTTTCTAAAATGTTGATAATTGTTCTGGTTTGCAGAGTTCAACTTCTAAGTTCAACTATAGATGGATTTTGCATCTCGAGTACTAACCAAGGCATGTTATGCAAGGTGGCCATACAACCAAAATTTTGTAAATGAAAAATAATGTAAAGAACATTAAAAGGTGTCTTGCTTAATTCATGTAAGGTCTTTAACTTCGATAACATCATGCCTAATGTCTCTAAGAAAGAACAAACAAAAGAATAGAATATTCACAACTTAGGGGATGCAGTGTATTCCATTGAGCCACTAAGAGGAATACAATATGCTTAGAGAGATCACACTTTTGAAGGACACCACACCCAATGGCACCACAAATGAAAGATACATGGAATGAAGTAAGAAGGATACACCATGAAATGCAAAAGAATAATGCCAATGTATGCCCCCACTTTAAAAAAATTGCCAAGCACTATGTTGTGAGCAATTCCTTTAAACTCTAGCAAAGGATAAATGCTAACAATAAAAAGGGCATTAGAGATTATTCTAAAATCCCAATGCCAATTCATATGTTTCTAAATGAAGTTGCATCATGAAAAGGAAAAGAGTGGTTTCCCCCAAAATAAAACTCTAAACACACATAAGGGATCTAAGGATTTGGGCTCAGTATGTTCTTGCTATAATGTTTTTATAGAGCTCAGAACTATCATCATTCCCCAAATACTCATAGGACTAGAAGAATGACACAAAGTGATTGAAAACAAAGAAAAACATTTTCAGTCAACATGGAAGAGACATGAATATCTTGATGCCTTGTGCCATCCCCTAAAGGAAAATACAAGACAAAGAAAAAGATAAAAAGAAAAATATTTTGAGTCAACATAGAAGAGACATAAATGTATTGATCCTACCATCATCCCCAAAAGGAAAACATAGGACAGATGAAAAATATTAAAGAAAAATATTTTAAGTCAACATGGAAGAGACATGAATTTCTTGATTCCTTGTGTCATCTCCAAAAGGAAAACACAAGACAAAATAAAAGGCCAAGATAAAAGATTTACGACATAAAGAAGAATGTAGGTACAAATAAAATATTGTTACAAAGAGAGAACATCAAAGAAAATGGTACATGTGATCACATTACACACATCCAATCACATGAAAGGAAAATAAATAATGCAAAAGACTAGTAATGCACATGTGAATCAACCTATTAGCAGGGTGTCTACATCCCAATCATGTTCATAATATACAAATTGTGGAAAACTAGACAAAGGGACAATAGAAAGTTCCAAACTAGAGTTATAAATTCCAAGTTCAACACTCTTCTTAGGAGATTGTCATACAAGATCATAAAAGAGGAAATCAATGTATTCAATTCATGATGCACCTCTTCATCAATTTTAGCAACATCATCATCATCATCCAAGTTAATCACAATAGGAGGTTGAATGATAATGTCTAAAGAAGGGTTGAGCTCTTGTTGTCATTGCACTAGAGGGTCTTTTTGTTGCTATGAGAGAGACTCATTATGTATTGCTTCAGTTAAGTTTGGATTTTATTTTTCTTTTTTTATTTCTTCATTTAACCTTCAAGCAAGAGCACAACACCTATGCCTACACTCTCTAGCATGTCTATTTCTTTTATTATGACTTTCAAGTTGTGTTTTTGTAGTAGTGGGTTGATCAACCATAGGTTTTTTTCTTCCCTAAGGTGAGGAACGTAAGGAACCAAAAAAAATTGTTCAACCACTTTCTCCTTAGCTTTTTAAACCTGTTTTATCTTACGAGGTGTGATAGGATTGTTTTTGTTATCTCTTGGTATTTTGTAGGAATTAGGAAAATAATTTTTCTTGGGTTGGTCTTGGTTGTTTGGAATGTATTTAGGCTCAATCATGGTTTCATCGAGGATAATTGGTTTAGTCATAAGTTGAGACATTTTTTGAGAGAGAGTTTTGTTATACATTTTTCTTTGAGCTTTTGGTAGGATTTGAAAAATATGTATTGTTGAGGTTTAATAGGTTCCCTAGGCTTGGTCCAAAAGAAATCTAATGAATTTTTTTCCAGAGGAAGAAAAAGGGTAAAGACACTATGATGTATGGTGAAAATTTCATTTTCAATAATAAAATTTAAGCATTTATGCACAACTGAAAAGATGAATTCCATGGAGTGTAGCCATGGGTAACCAAGCTTCGCATGAAATTGGTACAATGTTGAGATAATGGAGAATGAGACATCTAATGTTTTTATTCCTATTTGCAAAGGTAAGGTGATCGATTCCATCGTGGGGCAAGCAAAGCCAATATGCATCTTGATCCATTCTTTTGATTTATGATATGTCTCTTGGTAGAGCTCATGCACAACTAAGAATTCTTATGTCATCACATTCTCTTCACATAAAGGATCTATTAATATCCCATTAGTAGGATTATCATAAATTTGACTGACTATGTAAGTAGGACCATCAAGTGCATGTTTAAGTATATATTTGGATGAAAAAGCAATATCAAGAGGATTTTTAGGTCATCCCTTATGATTTTGAGTTTCAACCAATGCAACCAAACCATCGATAGGATTTTTTCTTGTTGATCAATACCTATAGGAATTTGTTGAATTTTATCTATGTTCTAATCATCTGTGTCAACATTTATTACATCAATCTCTATATTTTAACTAGCTTTGACAAATGAAATATTATTTTCAGGCATGGGGTTGGTAAATATTTGTAAGTTCTGGATTGGAGGGGCAATAGACTTATTTCCTTCATCAATAACACCTCCTTGATGGAAAGTCTACAATAATCAATGAGGTATTGCGCAAGATGTTTAAGATGCTTACAATGCTCTATGTCATGTCCATTTTATTGGTGATAATAAGCATTTGAGATAAATATTGGAGGTAAACATTTATTAAGATCGAGCATTTTAACTCGAGGCAAGGTAATTATCCTTTTTTCTAAAAGTTGTGACATTGTGTTATGAAGGGTATCATGCAAGGGAATGAATTTCCATTTAGGATCCCCATAGTTGAAGCATATCGCTGATTTTATAGAAAATACTTGGTTACCGACATGTTGCATTGTTTGTTTAGTGCGATTTAGTTGAAAGAAACCTTTATTTTATTTTCTAAAAGGTCGATAATTGTTCTGGTTTGTGGAGTTAGACTTCTAAGTTCAACTATAGATAGATTTTGCATCTCGATTGCTAACCAAGTTTTGATAATCACAAAGGCCAATACATAAGTGCATGAAAAAGGGGAGCTTCATCATGGTAAGATTATCTTGTATCTTACTGTGCAAATTATCTATGAACATCTTTTAAAGGTGAGGGTCGGGGACCTCTACATCGATTTGGAAATAAAGTGATTGATAGCATGAAATAAAGTCAGTAATCTTTTCTTCTTCTTTTTACTTACATCTCATCAAATTGGCCAAGATCATTTTAGGAGTCATATGCACTTTAAAACGGTGGATAAATTCCTTAAAAAATTCATTTAATGAAAGAATTGAGTTGTTTAGTAATGAAGAAAACCATTCTAAGGTAGTATCTTTCAAGGATCTAGGGAAAAGTTTAGCCAAGAGTTTATCATCAAGAATAAATGCACTACATAAGGTTGTGCAAATGGAAACATGGTTATAAGGATCTCCTTTCCCTCCATATTTCTCGAATCTAGGTGCCTCTACACCTTGTGGCATTAGTGTTCACAATATCTATAAGTACAATGGATTTTTTTGACATAATATGTAGGTGGGACATTTTGATTTTGATTTATAGTGAAAACTTTCTTTTGAAGGGATGAACTTGTTTGCAAAAGTTGGTTTATGAGATGGTCATTGCTTGTACTGTGAGATGGAGGTGAATATAGTGGAGGGGCGTATATGTTTGATGGAAAATTGTTCATGGAATTCTTATAGGTGGTAAGGTGGTAGGAGATATGATGTGCAATGCCATAAAGGTACTAGGGATGCTAGTGGAAATACCCAAGGAAGGAATCGTATTGATTGTATGTTGCATTGTTGTTGTAACTTGAGGGTTGGCATAGGTAGGAATAGAGGTAATTATTGTGGGAGGAGGAATTTGAATTCCTCCTTGGCTTGTAACATTTTTCAAGGTTAGAGGGAAACTAGCACGGTTGAGGTAAGATTTTTTCTAAAGATCTGAATTATGTTACACACAAGGTCAACTCTGTCTTCACTTTCAAGCATGCAATGAATGTTATCTATGGTAAGGATAGTTGTTTAAATATTCTTAGTACTTATTTGATTTTGTAGGTTTGATAAGTCTTCATGAATTTGGATTATTTTTTCTTGTGGAATGCTAACAACCATTGTTTCAACATGTGTCACACTACATGAAGGAAAATATTTGTTAAGGGTATGGTCCATACCTAGTGAACTACTGTCAAGTACTAGGAGTGAAAGAGCTAGAAAACCTAAGATTCATGATGATTGTGCTATCATGGGATGATATGAGTCTCAAAATTATTCTCACTATAGTATTAGCAATAGGACACCAAGTGGAAAAGCTCATGCAAGGGATACTAAATACAGGATTGATGCAAATGAAATTCAAATGAAATTAAGATAAATGTAATGAAATGAAAATAAAAAAAACTCTATAAATAGAAACATAAATATATCAACAACAAACAAAAACTTAGAAATAGAGTTTTGAATTCTAGAAAATGTAGTTTAAAATCCACACTGGGACTAAATCGCCTAAAGGGGCATATGAGTCCCAATTTGAGGATTTCTTTTCACAAATTTAAAAAGCATTTAAGTGATTTTTATACTTTTTAGTTTGGATAATCTGTAGACTAATTGTAAATGAAAATTTTAGATGATTTTCAATTATGCAAGATGCAAAAATGCAACCTATATCCACTTTCACTAATGCAAGATTTAGAAACCCTATATGCTAATTAACTAATGAAAAATACAATACAATGTTAAGGTAAGCTAGATCTAGGATGGTGGTACACCTCAAATCAAAATTAAGATTATCTATATGCAAGTTAACCAAAATGAAAGGTGGAAATTTGACATTCTATGCTTGGGAGATAAAATAACAAATTTCTGCATTTCTCATTCAAGGAAAGTCCTATAGACTAAACTAAAGAGGGGTTCACAACTGAGCTAGGGCTTGGAAAGGATAATGAAATGAGAGACCTAATGCATAAACCTAATGCAATACAAGATTTCAATAAATCACTTGGGAAATCATGTAAATTAGAATAGAAATTTGAGAGATGAAAGGTGTGCACCTGGAAACCTGAAGAGGACTAGATGAAGACTTGAAATGTTGAAAACACTAAAATTAATGTGTATTGTGATTCATACACTAGTCTAGGTGATTTACTCCTAGATTAGGGTTTCTGGTCAAGAACAAAATTCTGGTAGAGATATGACTAAAACTCCTTAAATTTGTAAATTTTACCAAACTAGGACTCATACGCCATAAGTGGTGTATTAGTCCAATTAGGTTTTTCTCTATAAATTTTACCAAACTGGGACTCATATCCCAGAAGTGGTGTAACTCTAATTCTTCTCTTCAATGTTTTCTCTATCTTTTCCACTTGTTTTTCGAATCCAAAACTATGATTTACAACCTATAGATGTATTTCAATGATATCCAATGTAAGGTGAAAACTTTCTCCAAACTTTCTCTTCAATGTGTCTTCAACCTAGATCTACAAACCACACACTAAAGAGAGGGAAAAATATTGTTTTGTTAGTGGAATGGGATTTTCCTTGGCCAAACCTCATCTTTGTAATAAAACCTTGAAATGAAATGAAATAGGAAAGGAGAATGATGAATGAATAATATGTAATGTTGCAACTCACCAAACCCTAGCAATAAAGTGTTGCAAACATGTATGAAATGACTCCAATGGATGTAGATCTTGAATCTTGTTAGAATGTGATAGATATTGAATTGAATGCCAGCTTGAATCATAAAACTGTAGAAAACTAAATGTAGTTTCTAAACTATTAGGTTTGTTTAAGAAAAAAAAATCTATTTGGTGAAAACTTGAAATTTCAATGCAGTGGTACTTAAATTTCAAGGAAAAAATAAGTAGGTGTCTTTCTGACCACCCTAAACACAATAAAATGATAATATTTTCTTATAATATTTTAGATATAAGTAGAGGACTAATTCCCCGATGTGATGCATATTTCTTTGTATTTTTTTCCAAGTAAATAATTAATTATGAATTTTTTATTACAACTTTTTAAAAAATATAAAAGCTTGTATGTTTGACCACCTTAACTTGGTCAAAACTTCATGAAATTCATTTTTTTTTTTAATCCTACAGTACGTGAAGCATATAATTTGGCGCATGTTTTGGATTCAAAAAATGTCATACCATTTGAAAGCTATAGATGTTTTTCAATCAACCTATCAATTAGGACTTTAGTCGTAATTTGAATAGAAAATGAATAATAATTACTTATTAAATTCAAAGTAAACCATAATTTATATCGGTTAAAAGCTGAAAATATCCTTTAAAAACCCTTTTCTTTTCATCAATTTTGGGTAAAAAAATAGTCGTCAACCACATACCCATCATATTGCCACTTTTTGGCCCATCATGATCCTGTTCGTACCCTTTACTTTGAATTTAATAAATAATTATTATTGATTTTCTATTTGAATTATGACTAAAGTCCTCATTGATAGGCTAATTAAAAAACATTTAGAGCTTTCAAACGGTATCACGTTTTTTGAATCCGAAACATCCATCACATTCTATGCTTCACATACTATAGGATTAAAAAAAAAGAATTTCATGAAGTTTTGACCAAGTTAAGGTGGTTAATAAAAAATTCATAATTAATTATTTACTTGGAAAAAAATTACAAAACAATATGCATCGCATCCGAACATGATCCCTTTACTTATATCTAAAATCTTATAAAATAATATTATCATTTTATTGTGGTTAGGGTGGTCAAACAGACACCTACTTATTTTTTCCTTGAAATTTAAGTACTACTGCACTGAAATTTCAAATTTTCACTAAATAGATTTTTATTTTTTTATTTTTAAATAAGCCTAGTAGTTTAGAAACTACATTCAATTTTCTACATCTTACATTCTTACATATTTTTGAAATAATATAGATAACTTATTTAAATTGTTATGTGAAGTTTCCTAACTCTGATTTTTCTGAATTTTTTGCCACTTAAGAGCCCATTTTTTCCATGATGATCCTACACGTACCCTTGTATTTATACTTTTTATGCCAAATTTTCCAAAATTACAACACTAAAAGCTAACCTCAAATCTAGGGGAATGAAATCCCATCAAGAATTTTAATTAAATTTAATTTTGGGCCACATGCGACTCATATGCTAGGAGTGATGTATGAGTACCATTAGGCATTAATTATGGGACACATTATAAAAAATTCTTAGAATAATGAAAAATCTAGATTGGGTCCCTAAAACCTAGGTGGGACTCATATTCCCAAGGTGGTGTATGAGTCCCAGATAACTAGATTTGGGCCACAAAACCTAAAAAATGTTGAATTATGATTGTATGTTGCTTTATGTTAGGATAATCTCTAGAAAAATGCATTTAATGAGGCCTGTGGATGCAAAATAGGGCCAATTAAAGCATAAAGAAGTTCAATTATTTAATAAAACCATAGAAAAGTGTTAAAGTGTGGTACATCACTTTACAACACCTTAAATAAGGTAAAATTAAGTTCATTTAGTTAACAAGGGCCCAAGAACTAATGTGAGTGTGTTTAACACATTAAAACACTATGTCAAGGTATAGTTAAGCTCAATTTTATAAGGATGGCCCAAGCAAGTGTGAAAATGTCATAGATGTCATATTTTGACACTACAATTGATAATTTATTGAGTAAAACCTTTTCATTTAATCAAATTATGATAAAATAAGATCATTGATATGGAGGATGAAGTCATGAAAAGAGGATGAAACCTCTAGACATGTTGAAGTAGGTAAAAATTTCATACTTAGAATCCCCAAGGCTAAACCCAGTACATTTTTGCTGTAAAAAGAGTACTAGGAACAACTTTTTTCCAAAAGAAATGGATATCCATTATGAATAGATATTCATTATTCACATATATCCTTTTTTACATAGTAGATATATGTTATCTCAAACTACTAAAAAGATTGGTATTCTCTAGGTAATGGATATTAAATTTGAATAACATATATTTGTTTTGAACAAGAAAATATTTCATTTTCAATAATATATTTATTTTGAGAAAATTTAAAATTCATTATGAATAATAGATACTCATTTTAACAAACCAATTTAATAAAAAAATTATTCCACACATACAAAAAATTTAATGTCTGCTTTATGATTTTTACTAAGTAAACATACATATTTTTTCCTATTTATATTGTATGGCCCATGATAATCCTATACTCACACTTACATAGCTAGATACTTTTTTGTAGTTATCCTCTTGATGACCTACTCCTATAGGTAACTTAAAATTTGCATAAGCATATTATTTCACACAAAGCTTTATGTTTTATATTTTTAACCTCTTTAATATATCTAGTTGATCTCATAGGAACAAACTTATATTTTATTCTCTTTACCATTCTATCCTATCATTCAATTTTAGTCTTTCATTTTTCTATTCCATTGTAAGGAATAGTTAAAATACTTATGAGCGAGTCAATTGGTCTCCTTCGAGTATGTTCTAACATGTCACTTCAACAAGTTATCTTCACAAAACTAACTCTTTTAAGGTTAGTATTTTTTTCAAATTTAAAATATTCTTCAAAATAATTAAATCCAATCAATCATTTCATTAGGATCTAAACTATCAAAATAATTAGTCAAGTACGTTCAACTTTTCTTACCATTTATAGTGAGGTATTTCAACATATTTTCGTATTTAGTTCTCATTGAAATAAAAAAATATTGTAAATTTATTCACATTCTTAATAATTAGTACTATCACATATTGAAAGGTTTTTAATGCCTCTTCTTGTGTCCCCTTATACTACATTCAACTAAGCATATTTCATTTATTCATGATCTAAACTATCAAAATAATTAGTCAAATAAAACAAATTTTCATCTTTATCTTCTCATTCAAACAAAAAATATTGAACATACATTTATCGTCAATATTAACCATTAGTACTATTATTATGGATTGAAAGGTTTTTAATAACTATTTTTGTGTCCTCTTATACCACATTCACATAGGCATGATTTTTTCATAATAGTAAATTTTCATCCATTCTTTTCCAAACACAAATTTGACCTCTATCCATTCTTATAGGTGGCATTGTCTTAGCTAAGGTGAATTGCCTCAAATTTTAACAAACTATACACAACTAATTCAACTATCAAGAATGTTATACCCAACATTATATTACTGAATGATTCATAACATGTTATCTTCTCATATTCATTAATTTACCAACTTCAAATAATCACCAAATTTGAAACCTACTCTAATACCATCTAATGCTCAAGGACAAAGGGACCCATTAAGGATTATCAATACTTGTAACAAAATATGATCTATTTAGTGTAAACCTTATTTAATTCAACTATTAAGATGAATTATGTATGCATATCAATACTCTTTTTCTTAATTGAAAGAGTTATATTACAAGTCCTACTCATATCCACAAATTATACTAGATCATGTTATGTCTTATGATCTCACTTAATGCATTTATTACCTCCTAGAATCTCAATAAATTTATTCTCGAATATTTATCTTCTACCATTTATCTTGTTTCTCTGTAGTAATAGATATGACCTAAAATTAAACCAAACTCCTCTAATCTATATGTTGATGTGGTGCTTGTTACCATGATCTATAGTTCTATAGAAATGTGATAAAATTCATTGGCCTTAAAATTATTCTACCCTAATGGTTTACCTTTGGAATTAATACATCACATTGACATATCATTTAGGTTCATTAGTAGCATGTACTATTATCACCAATGAGTTAAGGTTTTTGAAATTGTATGTGGTATCATATATAATCTTTCCAAGGACATATAGTGATCAATGTGGTGAATGTTACAAATTGATGCAAGCTTTAAATACTTACTTCATATCTCAAAAATGTTATGATTGTACAATGAATACTCAATGCATGCCTCATCTAACTTCCTCAAGTGAAATATAGGTATGGTGGCCAATACTACATGAAACTAAAATAGAAGGTTTCGAATACATAAAATAATCTATGTCTAACCATAACTAATAATAAATAACTATGGTGGCTTACAATTATTTTGATGATCTAACTATTCTTGTATTTTTTCTCATAAATGTTTTAACATTGATGATGGAATTGTGGTGATGAAAAGTCCCTCAAAATCAACTTGTACTATTGAAGTAATACCTACAAAGCAAGAAAACATTAGAAGGAATGTTTTTGGTTGATATAATGTTACTCATTTTCTTTGATGCTCATGCATCATGTTTCCACTAGGTAATGTATTTTAGAATAGAAATTTTGTTTGTTCCCATATTCTAGTTGTAGACATATGAATTTGACCACCTCCATATGGTCAAATTCATCCTTTTTATTCCTGAGTTCCACATCCTTTATCCCCATTAATTAAATAGATCACTATTTAATTAATATCACCCTTATTTTAATATCCTCAAGGTATTTAATAAAGTAATTACATACCTTATCCCCTTTCCTTTCTAAATTAAATAAATACTCTAATTTATTTAATTTAGCCATTTTGCATTTATGAATTTAAATCAAAATTTTAATTCATTCTTTCTCTCCCCTTGTCCATCCTCCATAATTCTCTCTAAACCAAATTAATTTAATTGATCTATGGTTAGGATGTGGCATCTATTGATGACATTGTGCCACAGAATAACTAGCTATATAACCTTGTGAGAAAGGGTGATCCAGATAACCACCCTGGTATCATGGAGTATTGACCTTGGGTTGTCTGCTCAAGGTGGTGGGCCTACATCAAGTTTGTAAATGTTCAACACTAATTCAGTGATTGTGTTGCCTGGTGTATCTTCATTGTACGACACTAGTACTTATTTGCAGTTGAGTTAGTCCAACCCTTCTTTCTATTTTTTGCATGCCTTCTTTCCTTTGCCGTAGTTTTCCCCTACATTTAGTGGTGAATTTTCTTTGTGGATTGGCGATCTTGTCCTATAAAAGGGTGATTCCGTGTCTGAGTCCAGCCCAAGTCATCCCTTTAGGCGAGCTCATCCTTGTCAGAGGAAAATTTTCATGTGGGTCCCTTTCCTAGGTGGCACTGTGTCTACTTGTTCCCTAGATAGGAACTTCTACCCAGCCCTTATGCAATTCTGCATCCATTCCATATCCTTCTAGTCTACCTATTCCCCTTGAATAAGCAATTTTGTCTTCTCCTTTAGCGAACCTATTGTCAACATGGGCGATCCTAAATTCTATCTGAGTCTTCCCCATCTGTACACCTCTTAGAATAGGTGAACCTATTTTTCATAGAGGCGAATCTATTTCCTCCTATTTTCATCCTCATTTGTACAGTTAGGATCTTAGGTAGATCTGTTTCTCCAATAAGAGAGTTTATTTTAAATGTTCTCACTTGTGTCCATACCATTCAATAAATAGGTGAACTTTTTACCCCTCGATAGGAAATTTTGAACCCATCCATACATTATGAGACTTAGGCGAATTCGTCATCCCTGTTGAGCATTTTTGCAAAATTGAGTCCACCTGTCCCCCCTTGGATTTTTGAGGATTTAGGAAATTTTGCGGATGATAGAGGTGATCCTATCAGATGTTTAGGTGATCTTGTCCTTAGATAGAAATTTTTTTATCTCGAATCTACCCATTCCTTTTGCATCCCAAGATATAGGCGAGTTTGAGTCTTTGATATAGGCAAGTCCACCCAATACAGAGGTGAGTCTGTTGACCTTGAATAGAAAAAGTCATGACTTGAAAGATGAACTTGCACTACAAAGAGGAAAATGTGATATCCATGCAAAATACAATGAGCTAATCCTTTTGGCCATTGAAAGCCTATCATTTTCCAAGTCCTTTGTTGTGATAAAAAATATTTACCACCATCTATTCGCTTGTGATTGTCACTTTAGTCCATCTAAATTTTCCAAAAGTCATACATTCATAAATTAAAGCATATAGGTGCATCTTATAACATTCATAGATTGTGTATCTATCATCAGTTCATCCATCCCAATCCCCTAAGATTTGTTTTAGATTTTTCTATCCAAGTTGTCTTAGGTTCCTCAACTTGATCGTCATCCTTCACACTTACTTAGGATTGTTGTCTATCCTAAGTTACTAATCATCCACAACCCAATAAATCTACTTCCATCTTGAGGTAGATTCAATTTCATAATCATCCTTTTCATCATCTAATCTAATCATTATCATCTTATGTCATCTCGTTGAACCTCTAAAATTGGTTTAAAATCAATCTAACCTTCCAACCCAATCGACTGTCAAATCCTATCAATCGTCTCATCCCATCAATCAATCTAATTGAATCAAATCATAGCCTCTATCCAACCATTCAATCAATCAATCCAACATTTTATCCAATTGAACCTTTAGTCATCACCTAGGTCATTCATTTAAGTGCATCCTAGAGCATAACCTCATCTTAGTTCATCCTGATATTTTTTCATTTGCATGCCCCTTACCCAATCGCAAGCAAAGAAACTCATGGAAAAATAATAGGCTCAAGGTACCTAGCCTCACATTCCTTAGGATCCCACCAATGGTGGCTCATTGCAATCCAACACTGAGGTTCACACTACTTCACCTTGTGCTGACGAGAGCATGGTAAACCAACCCAAGGTCATGGTGGATGAATATCTCAGCAACCCTATCAATTTCTAAATTACTAATCGTCTTCTCAACAAGAATGGATTTAAAATACTTGCCACATTTCATATAAAGGGAATCAAGCCACTGGCAGGGTTTGACTTATCCAAGTATGTCAATATCACACCTCTTGCACCCCAACATCGCAAGATCCTCATAACTCACAAAGTAATCTAGGTAATTTATACATCCTTGAGGGTCCACTGCAAGAGGGTTGGTATCAACTTGGGTTTGGAAACATCATTCTTTATCAAGTTGTACAACCCCCATAGGTTCCAATTTCGGTCACGAGAGAACCTTATTCAAACATCCCTCAAGGCCCCAATCCTAATGATCCCATTTCTTTGGTATGCCACAAATTCTCCCTAATCTACCATCCATGCCCATGACACAGAACTCAACTCCCATACAGTCTTCACCACCTCTTCCACCTAATCAAACAGGTCAACCACCAATGAATACTAGGGGAAACCCTTTTGTTGAACCACCTCCACCTCTGAGATCTACACGTGCATCTAATTTACCACCACCTCTAGGAAACATCCCATCCTTGCATCAGCCTCAGGTTAACTTGTAGCAAGAAATGCCATCACAACCATCTCACCAACATGTGTCACAACAACCTCCAACTAAGCCTCTATAGTATATCACCATTCCATCTCTACCTCCAAAACATACTTCAATTCCTTTGTAACCCCCACATCAAGCACAATTTGCTTCAGAACCTCAACAACAACCTCCACAATAGTTGCAAGGTGTCCCATCACAAACCCCTAGTAGCCATAGATTCCCACTCACGAGCCAACACCATCTTATTAGTTTCCTCCTCATCAACCAAAATTACCTCAATACCATCAAATTCCATTTAGACCTCTTTATCAACAACCACTTGAGCATACACAAGTTACAACATAAATGTTGGGAAACCCTATTACTCAATACTTGTATCACCCGCAAAGAACATACACTACATATGCTAATCCATCTAATGCAAATCCACATATCATAATCCTCAACAATCACAACCACAACTATCTTACATAAATCCCCAAGAATCACAACTAAATCCTTATTACCAGCCATCCAATCCACAATAGCCTCCATATGCATCCCAACAACCAACTATTTTTTATAACTATCAATCCAATCTATATTATTCTCAACAATAACCATCATACAAAAAGGGTGTCCCCACCTCTTCGTATTAAAAAGAACCTCCTTCATATCAACAAGGTTCCTCCACCTCATACTATCAAGCTTCATCATCCTATCAACAGCCTTATGCCAATGCACAATCCACACATTCCAATCAATATTAGTAAACCTCCTCATATCAGCCTCTTCCATCATATGATCAAACCATCCCAACATCATCCGCATCATATCAACAATATGCTTCATATAGTCAATCCAAGACTACCAATCCTCCATCAAAACTAGTTAATAAGTAGTGGGAAGAGATAAAAGCTGCATTAAAAGACTTACAAGCAAGGACCTCCAAAAAGTATTTCAAATTCAAAGAGATTTGTCCCTATCTATTTAATCCCTCAATTTTGCTTGTTCATTTCCCTAAGAATTTTGAAATTCCAAATTTTGATAAGTACAAAGGAACTAAAGACCCAAAGAGCCACCTTTAGGAATTTTGATCACACATCAAGAAGTCCTGCACAATGACAATTATCTCTTGCAGTTATTCCCTAGGAGTCTAACAGGGGTGGCTCTAGATTGGTTTATCGATCTTCTAAAGGGATCAATCTCTTTTATTCTAGATCTTTCAGAGAAATTTTTTGCACATGTCTCCTTCAATTTGGAGAGGGATATAAATACCTTAGATCTTCTAAAATAAAAATAACGTGAGGGAGAAACCTTTGCAAGCTACCTACAAAGGTGGCACACCTTGGTTAGTTGTATGAAATCCCACCTTAGTGAGAAGGATATGCTCACCATATTTGTAGCAAACACCCATCCCAATATGGCACATAATCTCAATCTTCATTGTGTCACAACCTCTTCAGAGGTCATAGAAAAAGGTATTATCATTGAGAGGGAACTCATTGCTAAGGGATAGGTTAAAATTTATAATCCTGATAAGGATAAGTTGTCCAGAGATAAGTCTCGCTACTAGAACAAGAACAAGAATGCTATAAATGATGGTTTGATGGATACCAAACATGTTCAAGTAGATAATACCTTAGAGAGGTCACAATATTTCCCTAATCAACCATCGATTTCTAATATCATATTAGTTCCACAAAGGGCACCAAGTCCTCCCAAATAGTACAATCAATAAAATCAAGGGAACCATAAATGCACATTCACTCCACTGGGAGAATCTTCAATTGTTGTCTTCAATAGACTTCTCCAAGTGAGTTATCCAATCACTTATCCAATGACTAAGCCTTTCGATGAGTCTAAACCAAAGCCTACTTGGTACATAGAAAATGAATATTGTGACTTTCACAAAATTAAAGGAAATTCCACTAACAAGTGGCAAGGAGTGAAAACATAAATCCAAGATTTTATAGATTGAGGTGATATCCAAGTGGATGCAAACCAGGCCACAACATATAATTCCCAACTCCAAATATATCAAAATTCTTTCCCAAAGCAAAATCAGGGTGCTAGTACATCGAATGCCAATCCTAGGTCAAGCCATAACAATAATCAAAATAACAACACAAACAATGTTAGCTATAAGAATGTACCCTATAATTATGATGACATAGTTATGTGCATTAGCTAGGTAGAGCCTAATGTATCAATGATTCGAGTTAAAGGAAAAGAACCACAATGTGTTGTCACAACCCGTCGCATGAACATAACTATCTTTGGAGCTTCCATGTTGGCCTAGCCAGCTCCTATAAGCTCAAAATATAATATTATTGATCACCTTGGAAAGAAACCTACTCAAATATCCATTTTCTATTTTCTTAAGTCTTCTCCTATCCATAAAGAAAAACTCACTAAGGCTTTGTAGGATACCAATGTCCCTAATGATATAGATCCTAACCAATTTCAAGCCTTGGCAGGACATTTGTCATCCACCTATTAGCTAGGATTTAGTCAAAAAGATATGCCATCCATTGATTCAAACCATAACCTTCCCCTTCACATCGAGGTCTTTGTAGCCCATCATAAAGTAAAAAGGGTCATTGTAGATAATGGCTCTTCCCTTAACCTTTGTACATTGAAGTTCATAAAATCAGTAAGCTACACCCATGCTAACTTGAATAACTAGGTTATCACCATCAAAGCATATGATAATGCAAGACAAGACTGTAAAGGAATTATTTGTCTTCCTATTCAAGTTGGCCCTATTATACAATATACCACCTGCCATGTCCTTGATCTGGACCTTCCCTATAATCTCCTCCTTGGCTACACATGGATCCATACCATGCATGTCATCCCTGCCACCTACCATCAATGCCTTAAATTCCCTTTAAATGGGATGCAAGTAACCATACATGCATATCCCCAACTCTTTGAATATTGTCATGCTTTGGAAGCTTCCATCCCTCACTCTCATTACTTTCCAGGAGTTGAAGTGGGGGAAACCTAGGCATCATCCTCCAATCCATCTTCCAATCCATCATCCACTATATCATTCATTCCATCTGCCACAACTAAATCAACAATTACTAAGGTCTAGATCATAGAAAAAGGTTGTGGTGAGTATGATATGTGTCCGGATTTGAATGTGGCAACCATTCCACAATCTCCTCATACTTATGGCTAACCTTCTCAGTCCACACAAAAAGGAGAAGAGAAGACAATCACACCCAGTTCTAAGAACATGAGGTCTAGCACTTTCTAATCTCCTAGGACATGACAAGATCAACCATATAATGATACCAACCTATTAGAACTATAAAAAATTTAAAATTTCATGGCTGCACATACCCATTAGTTCCCAAAAAATTTCCATACCATAAGCACATGAATCTTATTTGCATAACAAATTTGCCCATATTTTATCATTTGGTCCCATAGAATTCACTTGTCCTTAAGCATTTCAATGTGTAAACCATATCAACATAACATGATGTGGGTCTCACAAATTGATAAAGCATTCTATACTAATATATGTCTTTTTCCAATCTACCGGCAAGACATTGGCAAAGTCTCACCAATGTTATTTCATTTGGTAATACACATCGGCATGATGCAATTTGCAGTCTCAACGACATAGGGGTCCTATTGAAAAAAGAGTGGTCAATGGTGTAATTCATAGCGAGCTTATTTGTGTCTTACCAATTGTGGTACAATTCTAGAGAATCAAAAAGGAATCTTTAATATTCTTAACAAGTTTCCCATAAAAGTGGATCCTATTAGTAGTATATTTTCATCAAGGTGAGTTCGAGGAAGTCTTGTCGACCCACCATATCGCTATAGAAGAATTACATCGGTAGGGGGACTTAGCAAAATTCATAGTCTCACTAATAATGAAATTCATTAGCCAGACATGATTCATTAGTGTAATGTCTCGGAGCACTCATTTGGTTTCACCGATAAAGCAAGATAAGATTTCATCATTGTCATTGATATGAAGTCTTGGAGTTCTGCCGACCCCCTGAGCCACAACGATACTCAAGATTGAAGGCATGAAGTGTTGGGGAGACTCATGATGTCAGTATGACTGCATGACACTATAGTAAAATATGATCTATTAGTTGTCGGTGAGACTTAGAACATCTATGAGACTATGGGACACCAAATCGATATGTGATCTATGGTGATCGGAGTAACATTGAACGTCGGCAGAACTACATGATGTCTTCGTAGGTGTCTGGTGAACATTTGGAAAGGCTCAAATACAATAGATCACCAAGATTCGAATATGAATGGATGTGACCTTTGATGTGGCTAATGTATAAATACCCATTTTTGATAGCGAAAGAAAGAGAAGGGGATCGAATAAAGATAGTAGGATATAGAATGCTTATAATTTTTTGAGACTATGATGCATGTAAAAAACAATGGAGATTTGAATTGAGTTTAATTTATTTGGTGGAATTTATTTGGTTTCAGTTGTTTCTTGTGTTAAATAAAAGTATTACTGAAGTTGTCTCCAAGGTTGATGTTTTCTAATTGTTTAAATTGATATATCAAGGATATTTTTCAATTTATCAGTGCACACTTTCCATATCTGTATGGTCGAATTAATTAGTTCTTTCAAAGAGAGATTAAATCCTTTTAATCAATCATAGTAATTAGGGAATCTCATTTGGATTACTAAGAAGAACTTAGTAGTCACATCCTTGCATGTTTATACCAGTTATAAACTTAAAATTGTATGCCAAACAATTTGAGTATCTACCAAAAAAAAGTTATTCATTTCAAATTATCATTTGACTCCATACACCAAATAAGTCACTAGTCTCTACCATTCCACTATTTAGTTTCATTCATTTTTTCATATGAACACATTAGATTTTATCCTTGATATTGCTTATACAATTTGTACCAAAATAAAACTCATTTATCCACTCCTATTTGCCATTGTGGGTAAATCAATTTAAAGGAATAAACATTGGTCAAGTCTTCTTCATTGTTATAGGTATAAGCACCTAGGTCTGGCAGCACCTAAAGAGTAGAAGGTCTAAATAATTTGGCCTTGTCTATTACCCTGAAACCTTATCAAGAGATTGGAAATCTCTTGAGGTATTTTTCTTGTGTTTTTGAAACCTAACACAACCAATGGATACACTGAGAAGAGCTTGAGGCTTCACCCCCTCTTAAGGAATATTTCTAGGAGACTTATCCTCATGCATCTAAGTTAGCTAAAAATTACAATTATCAAGTGGTAGGCCTAGGAATAGAAGAACAAGGATGATTGTATCCTGTCAACACTCCTATCTAACCTAGACATTTGGGCTTAGTCCATAACATGAAGCAAAAGTTTCTCACACCATCAACTGGTACTTTCTATAATGTCAATGCAGACAATGATTTCCTTAAGGACATACCCGAGGAAGACACTGTCATACTCACATATGATGATGTTGATCTCTCATCCATGTTCAACTGCCTATCTATCTTTATCATTAGCCTTTCCCTTCATCATCCCAAACTCATTAACTAAGACTTATGAGGTAGTGCACCCATTGATACCTTTCCTTTAGTGAACACTTATGTACATCTCATGGGATTTGTGGAAGATGAACACCCTAACCACAAAATTAAGAAGAAACCAAATAAAAAGGGTCTAGTGAAAACCTCTCTAAGTTAGTTCTTGACTCATCAAAAGTCAAAATAAAAGGTGTATCTGACAATGAAAACTTTGACAAGGTTCTAGAGGATGGGGATGTTTATCTTTCCCTTGTTGGAACTCAATTGTCTAAGCAGTCTTCCATTTTGATCGAAGAAACTCAAGAAATTAATTTGGGAATAGAAGAAGACCCTAAGGCCACATATGTAGCCAAATCCTTGTCAAAGGAAGAACATTCTATCATCACCAATATATTAAAAGAGGGAATCATTAATTTCGCATGCACTTATTCAAACCTGCTAGGTCTAGATCTTGCCTTGGTGGTACACCATTTGGATGTTCATCCAGATGTCAAACCTATTAAATAGAAGTTAACAAAAATGCATCAGGTAGCTTTACTTATCAAGAAATAGTTGGAGAAACTGTTAGGGGTTGGGTTCACAAGGCCTATTGACTATTCTAATAGGATATCCAACATAGTGCTTGTGGCCAAACCAAATGTAAATATTAGAATTTGTATAAATTTTTAGGATCTTAAAAAAGCTTGTCGTAAGGATCATTTCCCACTTCCAAATATTGACATGTTGGTCAACCTCATAGTAGGGCATGAGATGCTATCCCTCATAGATGGTTTCTCTGAATATAATCAGATCAGTATTGCACCAGAAGATCAACATAAAATTGCCTTCACCACTCCTTGGGGCACCTTTTTCTATAATGGCATGCCCCTTGGACTCAAAAATTTAGGGGTAACCTATTAGCGTGACATGACTGTCATCTTCCATGATGTCATCCATATCATAATGGAAGGTTATATTGATGACTTATTGGGGAAGTCCAAGATCGGAGAAGAGCATCATATGATCTTGAAGAAAATATTTGAGTGGTTAGAGCACTACAATATATACCTAAATCCAAAGAAGTGTGTGTTCAATGTTATGTCTAGAAATCTCTTGGGATTCATAGTCTCCAAAAGGGGTATAGAGGTAGATCCAACAAAGGTCAAAGAAATAATGGAAATTCCCCCACTGTGTAATCTCGAGCAATTAAGAACTATTCAAGGGAAGATACAGTCTATTAGGTGGTTCATAGCTCATCTAGCTGAAAAATGTCAATCATTCACACAATTCTTGCACAAAGACACCACCTTCAAGTGGGATCCAGGATATTAGCAAGGCTTTGATCAAATTAAGGAGTATTTGGCTCATCCACCCATCTTGATGCCTTCCATTCGAGGTAAACCACTTTTGTTGTACATATCAGCTGTGTCGATTGCACTAGGGGCATTATTAGCACAACATGATGAGTCCTCTAAAGAGCACTATATCTATTACATTAGTCAAACATTGGTTGGATATGAACTCAACTATTATCCAATGGAAAAGGCTTGTCTAGTAGTGGTCCTCAGTTCACAAAAGGTTCATCATTACACACTTAGTCATTCTATGAAATTAATATAAAAAATGGATCCACTTAAGTATTTGTTGTCCATAACTTCTTTAATTGTTCGTATGGCTAAGTGGATCATGTTACTGAGTGAATTTGATATAGATTATGTGGACCGTAAGGCGATCAAGGGACAAGTTATAACAGATCAGTTGGTTGATGCTCCTTTAGTGGATGCATATCCTTTGGTAGTTGAATTTCCCGATGAAGAAGTCCTCACATCCATAGAAGCAGATACATGGACACTCTACTTTGATGGGTCATATACACATAATGGAGCTGGTGTAGGTGTCTTATTCATCACTCCTGAAAGTGATTACATCCCAAATCATTCAGATTAGAATTTTCATGCATAAACAATATAGAAGAGGATGAATCTCTTATCACTGGTCTTAGAATCACCATCCAATGGAATATCATCCATCTACGAGGTTTTGGTGATTCCCAACTAATTATCAAACTGGTCAATGATGAGTTTTAGACAAAGGATGACAAGTTGTTACCCTACAAACGAATGGTGGATGACTTTAAGAAGTATTTCACCTTCATCCAATTTCAGCACATTTGCAAAGTCCAAAACAAGGTAGCAGATGAAATGGCTACAATCAGTTCCCTTATTGATATGCATAAACATCAAATGGACTATGAATTTTGTTGAACACCTTTTAATCCTGGCATATGATGTCCCTGATAGTGAGATGGTGTGCAATATCATAGGTCTTGAATCACTTTGGTACCATGACATTTGCACCCATCTCCATGATAGTATCCTACCACCTAACCTTACACAAAATTAGCACAAATCCTTCATCCAACATACTTCTCATTATATCATTGTAGAAGATACACTTTATCATCATGGGTATGATGGAACTCTCCTTAGGTGTCTGAAAAAATCATAAGCCCATACTAAGTTAAATGAGGTACACAGTGGTGTCTATGGGGCCCATTTAAATGGCATGGACTTAACAAAAAGGATTCCAAAAGCTAGTTATTATTGGACTACAATGGAGTATGACTCTTGTGAGTTCGTGAAGAAATGTCTACCTTGATAGCAACATGCAAATTTAATCCATACTCCTGCACAAGACTTGAATCCCATCATAGCACCATGTCCTTTTTCTTAATGGGGTTTTGACTTGATTCAAAAGTTTTACCGTCCATCCTCGGACAACCACACTTTCATCATCATAGTCACTTAATACTTTACCAAGTGGGTAGAAGCAATTCCACTCTCTCAAATAACAGGTATTTAGATCTCCAAATTCATCCTTTTCCATAATCTCTACAGATACAAAATCCCTTCCACCATCATCACCCACAATGTAAATCCCTTCAAAAATCAGTTTATGAAATGCCTTTGTGAGACATACCATATCCAACATCATTGTTCCACACCCTATTACCTACAAGGTAATGGTCAAGTGTAGGAAACCAACAAAATTCTTATTAAAATACTTAAAAAGGTGGTTAATAATACTAGCCGATATTGGAACCTCCATCTCCATCTCGTTCTTTGGCCCTACCGCACATCCATCCACACTCCCACTAAAGCCACTACATACTCCCTTGTGTATGGTGTCAACACAATCTTCTAGATCGAAGTTGAGATTCCATCAGTCCAAGTATCTCGAAAGAACCTCATCAGTGATGAAGAAACCTAGGTTGCATGCTTAAGTCAGCTCAAACTCTTGGATGAAAAGCATATCAAGGCCTATAATCATCTCCAAGCATACCAACATTTTTTTAGGAGGATCTTCAACAAAAGTTTCATCCTCAGTAGTTTAATGTTGGTGATCTAGTCCTCAAGGAAAATCAACATACTTATCAAGATTGAGACAATAAAGGAAAGTTTGAAGAAAATTGGTTGGGTCCTTATGTTGTCATAGCTAAATATGGTTCTAGGGAATATAGGCTTGCTACACCTAAAGGAGAACCTTTAGAGGAGCCTATCAAAATGATGCACCTAAAAAGGTTTTATACCTAAGTCAACTAGGTTATCCTATCTTGAAAAGTGCCAAAAAAAGTTTAAAAAAATACAAAAAAAAAATCCATAGTAGTAAAGAGAAATAATCCATCCTATGGTGGAAACCACCTCTAGCAGCACCTTGGATAAGTACGTTTGGTGAAAACTAAGCAACAAGTACCATTTGTAGAGGGATTAATCATTATCTACCTTTCATCCTAGTTACTTTATGCTTCCATCCTTCATATATCCTTGCATGCCATCCTTGTATCCTATCAATCCAATCCTTTCATCTGCATTCACTCATCTATTGCTTGGTATATTTTGGTTGAGCATTTGATGATCTACATTAGCTATCTACAATCTTGAGCTTTTATCCCACTCTAAGTTTCATTTTTTGTCTTTCGGTGTCATTGGTCAGTCTCATGTACTCATCTATGATTCTCTCATTGTGTCGGTTGTCATTAGGTCTCATCTTTGTGTTTTTACATTTTTGTCGAACTCCATTGCCCCTTCGCTTTCACATAGGCAAGGTTGAACATGTGATCAGCCCCTAGGGCATTTGTCTATCTTGTCTTTTTCATCCATCATGGTCTTCATTGTCCCCTTTCTACTTTTATCCATGGTCATTCATCAGTCTTTTATTGAACTATGAGGGCTTTGTGTTTTTACATAAGCAAGGCTAATCTTTGATCAGGCCCTGAGCCCCTATGTCTTTAAGGTATGGCTTGTTGTCATTTCATGTCATCAAGTATGTCCCTCTCCCAGCTAGTTCTTAACAAACAAAATATGTTAGTATCTTGAGGTCTAATCAATTTCAAATATCCTGAGTCATGTCGATCATCTAGTCTCTCCTCCATCTTTGGTCTTAATAGGATGCATCCTTCCTAATCAGACCACATCAATCCCATCCACCCTTTTGATTCTATGGAAAAGGAAATTTGAGATTTATTGTGATCTTTTGATACTTTTGGATTTTGTTTATCTTTTGAGCTTCCTATTATACCTTGTCAGTGTCACCATGATCTATCATATCATGGTGCACTTTGATTGGTAAACATAAGGGCATATCTTGATCTTTTGTTTCTTTTTCTGTATTCTTGGTTGTCCCATGTAGTACCTACTAAGATCCCTATGGTATTATGTTGTGTTGGGGAATCCTTTGTGCTTGTGGTTATCTTAATACCTGGCCCAACCAAATCCCTTGAGGCTTTGAGGTGTTGGGATAGTCTTCTTTTTTTCTTTTTTTTTATGCATTAGACACTAATCTACCTTGGTCCCTCATACCTTGTTGTATCATGTCTTATGCTATAGCAAAAATCAATTCTCTCAAAATGGAAAAATAGCATTAGGATTGCATTTCATTTATTCATCCTGTTGTATTGCATTTACCCCAATCCATCCTCTCCCCAACCTATGAATAGTTATTTTGGTTGTGTAAAAACTCATCTTTCATCTTCTCTTCTTCTCAACATTCCTAAAATTTTGACAGGTGCAGTATCACACACATCATCTTTCATCTTGATATGCGATACATTATCACACCCATCATTCACTTAGGATTGCATTTATCATTACACTGGCAGTACCAAGGTCATCTTTGCTATCAAATCCCTAGTTTATGATGTGGAAAATGAGAAAATCAAATGAGATTTATACCTAACTATAAGGAAAATCATGGACATCATAAAAATACGTTAATCCAATCATTCATTAATCTTGATCAATATCATATTAAATTGAGAGAGTATAATTTGTTCCCAATAATTATGTTCATCTTAAGTTGTTTAGTGTAATCTCAATTGGTTATTCTAAGCATATTAAGTTCATTTTATATCATTTCATCTCATGTTCATTTATCATAATCATATCCATCTTAGGTTGTTTAGAATAATATAGATTTGTTATTCTTAGTATCTTAGGTTCATTTCATCTCATTCCAATTTGTATTTTAAGTTCATTCCATTATCATTTCATTGCATTATCATTTTAGGTTGTTTAGAGTTATTATCCTAAACATCTTATTCCATATCATTACATACATTCTATTACATCACACCCATCCATAATATTATCACCTATGCATACATCACATTTTCATATCATAATCACATCATAATAACGGGTGCTGTCACAATAGTGGTTTACAATTCCTGAGAGGAACGAATTTTAGCTTAAATCACATATTTTTAGAAAATATAATGATTTAAGCCTTAAAAAGTTCCATTTTAAGGATTCCAATTGAAGAGGGTTTGATCAAATCACCTTAGATCAAACCCCCTTGGATAGAACCTCGCTAGTTTTAAACCATACCTATAAACGCTTCTTTTACACCTATCAAAATGCTAATAAAAAATCACTTTTGATTTAGCTTTTGGGGGATCAAATGAATTCATTTAAAATTTATTTCAAATGATTATGGTATTCCTCAGAACAAGCTATCCAATGAATATAATTTTACTATGTTTTGGTTTTGTTATGTATTTGTTTCTTAAGTTTTATTAAACATAGGTTTTTCATCAAAATGAATTTCTTTGTTCTTCACATGTGGAAAAATAGAAGATTATCAAAAAAAAAAAATTGAAAAATATGAGTGCACCAGATATTGAAGTCCTTGATCCAACAAAAAAAATAAAATTAAAGTTTGACAAATACAAAAAAAGTTACGTGTTATACGGTCGCGCTTTGTCTGAATTGTAATTCATTTGACTTTGAAACTTGATTAAAGAAAAAATATTCAATAAAAAACTATCTAACCAAGTGGAAGCACTATATATCATAGTTAAAAATCTAAATTTGGAAGAATTAGAATTTTATCCTTCATGGAAAAAAAGTTATGTGTTATACGGTGTGCATCACTTTTTTAAAATGTTGTTTTCTGAAAAAAATCAATTTTCGTGGGAGATGGAAAAAGAAGTGCAATTTGATTCCAAAAATTTTGAAAAAAATATTTTTAGAATCTACAAACAAATATTGATGAGACTCTAGTTTTCACCATCTTCAAATTCCTCACGGTTTAGCCGCAATAGGTGCCCGAATGTGAAGATTTAGTTAAAAATAATAATTTCAGTGTCCAATTTGGCCAAAAATTATAAACCACTATTATGGGATCACTGTAACACATCCATGACATGCATCATAAAATCAAAAGAAAATTGATTGTATAGTGTACACACATGCATTTCCACTTGCACCACAAGTCCTTAGTCTCATATACATAGTGTATAAAATCATAAATCATCCTTTACATTGTGCATCACAACATGTTAGGCATAATGCATTTAATCTATAACATCCATATAGACATAAACATAAATCATCATAGTCATATGCATATATCATAATAATCCATCATACACATGAGCATAAATAAAAATCCATCACATATAACCACATAGTGTTGATAATGTCTATTGTATATCATATAAATATCAAAATATCATGTCCATCATAATCCATAATATTTCCATAACAAGTCCATAATAATTCCATCATAAAAGCATAAAAGCATGTCCATCATGTCCACCAAAACCCATGAAATAACATACAGGTACAAAGCTCTAATAAAATACAGAGACTACATGTCCTAAATGAATAAAGAATAAATAATACACTAATCAGTGAATGAAATAATATCTAATATGTACTAAGGAGTCTCTAGTCTCTATCTTTGTATGATGCTCATCCACTCTACACCTATCAAAAATTAGGATCATGCCTCCTTTGTCCTATCTACCCTAAGCTGCCCTCATCTAATCTCTAAGGAGAGTTTTACCCTGAACCTTTTCCCTCATTTGATCTCGTGAAAGCTAGTGTACCCACGCATGTGTGTGGCTCATGAGTGGCATGGTGCTGGCGTCTAGGGTATGCATTTGAAATAGGGAGACATTCTTTGTGTGACACTCAAAACTACCTAATGAGAAGAAAACATATAATAGGCCACCTCTGTCTTGGTATTTGTTTCCTCTACCACTTGAGCCCTAGCTAGATCTCTCTCAATCTTGTACCTATCCCATAATCTAGTGATGTATCTCTTCTCACTCTCCCATGCCTCCTAATCCATCTGCATCTAATCTGCCTATTCCTGCAGTCGGGAAATTTGTTTTACTATTGTATCTATGTCACTCTGCAAGGCTCACACCTATGCCTCTACTACCTCTGCTCTCTCCAGTATTGCCCTTCCATCACCCATTGTAATCTATACACACTTTGCTTTGTCTTAGATCTCATATCACTCCCTCCTTAGCACATATCATCCCCTCCTCAGTTCTTCTCTCTCCCTCCTCAACTCCTCTAGCCCCCTCTACATCTCAGCTATCTTCCTCCTTAGGTCATCTCTCTCAATGTGGGTCTCTCGTACATTCTGTGATACCTCCTTTGCTAGGGCTACATATTCCTTATCTCCCTCCCTCTGCAACATTTTTTTATCTACCTATAATCTTTCTTTTTCCTCCTCGGACTCCCTGAGTCTATGCTCTATAATCCTCGGTCATGCCATGGCCCCTATAAGCAATACTATGGGATCCTTAGGTACTAGCAGCACATAAGGAACTATTTCCAAGGGGTGAATTTTTGGAGAATCCACCTCCATCACATGCCCCTCTCCTCTAGCATTCTCCATCTCTACACATCCATCACCTCCTCTCATCTGCCGACCTCCTCTCCTCCTCTACTATGTGGCCAGTCTCCTCTCATCATTTGAACCATATCCCAAGGCACCCACAACTGGTTGTATAGTCATAATCCATCCTAACCACCCCTCTTTCCACCATTTGGAATATTGCACTATCATCCCTACATTTGGTGGCCCTCCTCTAAAGGGATACTGAGTTAGTGGGACCTAATCCCACATCGCCCATCCATAATCAATTGTAATAAGCTCAACCCATAGTGTTATTGACTGCCTGGTAATCCTTTAAAATCTCTATAGACCCAACCCATAGTGTTACTGACTCCTTGGTAATCCTCTAAAATCTCTACAACCCCATAATGATGTCCTACTGAATCCCAAACTTTCATGTGGCCCTATCCAATTTGTGGAGCTCAATAATAAATGAATCTTGTCTAATCAAGTATTAGAATGAAAAGAAATATCACCTATACCTCGTATCATCATCCGTCCATCCGTGGAAGTGTCATTCCAAGTACAATCTCCATGTAATGTCCTCCAATCTCAAGCTATCTAGTCTTTGCTACCATCCCTCCAAATCCCCCACCAGTTAATTATGCAATCTAAACCCGTACTCAATCCTGCACCAATAATCTACTGGTAGCATCTCATCTCTAACCTTTATAGTCAAAATGTCTGGCCTAGCCACACTAATGTTCTCCCACACATACACCTATAGTAGTGTCACATGTGTGATGCTCACAAACCATCTATAGCAACAACATGCATGTCCCTAGAAATTTGTGCTAGTATGCATGCTCCCCATGCAAAATCACCCTCTCCTCTCAACAATGTGTCTGAAAACCTCAATGATATTGAGGCTGCAAAAGTGTCCACTCCTGTCTAGTAATAGGATCCTGCTATTCAATCTACCTAGGTATAATGGTAGAGCAAGTACATGTAATCCTAGGTAGGTATCTAGATCAATCTCACTCCCCTAGGTTGGAAGCTCCAATTGTCCAAAAACTACCTACAAAATCTCCTCCTGTGGTTGGGTACAAGCCTAGCTAATCAACTTCCCTCTAATTGGTAGGAATAAAATACTCCAAAAATTAACTAATGTCACTATCATCTCCCCTATTAGGAGATGGAATTTTTATGTATATGAGCTCCATCTCTCCATCAGTGCTGTTAGGAGTGCCTGGTATGCTCTAATGTTGGGATATCTCAACATGTGCAATAGTCTAGCCTGTGCCAGTGATCCATGGTCATGGGTCATCATCACCCGGCATGTCACCTCCATGACCATTGAGTGCCTCTCCCACATCCTTAGTGACTCAAAGCTCTACATTAATACAAAATAATTTGTCATATTTTCATCATTATTCATTTCCTCTCTATATTTTTCATCCATGCCTTGGGTTTAGCGAATTCACCTCTGTACAAAGAAAATTTTCCCTTCTCCCTTCCCAATTCATTCTCCTATCTAGGAAGCATATTCGCCCCTTCATTTTCTTCTCATGAATTTGCCTGTTTCACTGGTGAATTTTCCCCTTTCTTTTCTCGGTATGAATTTGTCCATCTTGCCCTTAGGGGTGAAGTCACCTTTTCCCTTTCTCCCCAAGGGAAAATTTCATTTTTTCCCCTATTTCTTTTCTCCTCAAGTGGTGAACTCTCCCTTTCCCTTTCCCCCTTGATGGGTGGATTCACATCCACCTGTTTCTCTTTTTGGACATAACTTATTTTTCCCCTTTTCTAGTTTTGGAAAATTCAAATTCTCGTATCCCTAGTGCATCCACCCCTATGTTGCATGAACCCACCTTTCTGCTTGGAGGGGCAATTTTGTAATCACCCCTCCTTAGCAATTTCATGTCTATGTTTGGAATTTCTACCTCTTTCCACAGAGAGGCGATTTTGAAATCAACCCTCCCCTAGTGCATACGCCCCTGTGTAACCTTCCTTCACCCTTTTCTTTGTCCATTCTTGTGGACATGTGAATTTTCCTTATGGATGGGTGAATGAGCCCATTTGTGGTGAAGCCATGCCCATAAATCTACCCGCACCCCCAACTATATTATTCTTAAAAAAATCAATCAAATCACGAAGTGGGATTTCTAATCATAACTGGTGGGGTACTTCTTGGTAGTAGTAGAACTGGTGCACCTCCTCACCTCAGTGGATGAGCTCGTCATCCACAAATCCCTTGACCTCACCCACCCCATCAACCATCCTCTTCACTCTATCTCTTTCTCTCTCTTGTCTAGTTAGCTCCCAAGTGGGAAAAAGGTAAATAGTAACTTTTCAAATTTACTATTTATAATTTTAACATTTTCCACCTATTCAGCCTTTTAAAACTTTGGTAATGTTTACCCTTTATTTAACCCTCTTATTAATTCATTCACCCCTTTTCTTTTGCAGGTTGCCATTTGCAACCCGTTTATCCTTTTTATTGTATTTAAAATCTATTCTTCATGGTTTTTTGCACTCTATCACATGGTACCCTACATTTTTCCATAGCGAGAAGTCTCTCATGGTCCCTTTCTCCTCCCCATCTACCCTCTCAAGGGTGCATACCCTACCATTTTCCTCCATTCTTCTTCTGTCCTATCCATCTCCTTGTGATACCAATGTATCCTCCATCTTTTATGATTAGAAAACCTACACAACTTCTCATGCACTTAGTTTTCCCTGTGACAGTGGGCATCATCTTGCAATCCTTTCTTCTATTGAGTCATCTGTATTTTATTTTTCTTCAAAACATTGTTATCATAATAGTATTTCAAAGAGGGGAAAAATGTAGACATCTAAATTTGACCACCTCCATATGGTCAAATTCATCCTTTTTATTCCTTTGTTTCACATCCTTTATCTACATTAATTAAATAGTTCACTATTTAATTAATGTTGCCCTTATTCTAATATCCCCAAGGTATTTAATAAATTAATTACATACATTATCCCCTTTCCTCTCTAAACTAAATAAATACTATAATTTATTTAATTTAATCGTTTTTCCTTTATGAATTTAAATCAATGTTTAAATTCATTATTTCTCTCTCCTTGTCCCATCCTTCATAATTCTTTCTAATCCAAATTAATTTAATTGATCTATTATTAGGATGTGCACACCTCTTATTATAATTAGGGTCGCCTCCTCCATAATACCCAACTCTCCCCTAATTCTTCATTAGGTTTCCTAATCTCATATTTGCACAACCTTAAACACTTGATTAAGTCAACCTAATCCCCATGCCATTCATGGAATATGTCCAAATTCAACTTCATTTAATGCTTTCTCCTTTTGGAGAATGAAACCCCTTCCCTGTGTTAATTTTTAATTTACATTTAATCCCCCTAGGCATTTGAAAGAATTTTTAATTCTTTCTCTCATCTCCATGTGAATATTTCAGGAAATTTTAATTCCTCACATATCCCATCACCCACATGTGGACAAGGACCTCCTTTATGAGGAGATATTTCCCAAATCCCAAGGTTAATTTAGTATCTCCACCTCACCCACCACATGTCAAGATGTGAGGGCTTGTGTGTTTTCAACTCACCCTAGACCTTGATCTTTTCCACCATGGCTTCATCCTGACCCTCCATGGTTTAGAGGCACTTCCCCTAAAATTGGAGGAATTTTCCCTCATTTCCATCTATCACCATTGCAATCAACTTTAGCACTGAAGAAACGAAGCACTCATCCAAGAAAATCCACCATTGTTGTAGCACTCTTTGCATCCATATCTTTCATCCGTTGCAATACCCACAATCACCATTGCATTCACCATCACTTCATGATCATTTAGAGCTAGTTTGTATGCTATTTCCCATCAAAGTATCACACATTCGAACAATCAAAAGGCCAACCAAAGAAATCAATTCAACAAGGTAAACGGTTTCATATTTTCATGTAGTTTTCTTGAATTCATCTTAGGCCAATCTTGAGTGTTTGTCGTGTCTCTTTGATCTTTGAATTACTTTTGTTTTTGCATTTTAGTAGGTCAAATTCACTAGCACACACTATAAATTGGTTGAACCAAACATTATGGATGTTTAGTTGTGAAGTACAACTAGCACACCTTTTAAATTTCCCCAACTCTTCACATTCCCATGTATTTTTCATTTTTATTTCCTTGAGAAATTTTATAGAAACTTTTGTAAGATAGAATTATGTGATAGAAAAATCATGTATTTTCTACAAATTAATAAAATGACAAAGCTAACCCTTTTTTCCCATGGATGTAGAAAAAATGGTGAACCATGTAAATTATATTGTCTTTGTGCATTTGAAATTTTCATCTACCTTAATTTGATGTAGGTTTATATTACTCTATATTACTCTATATTTTGAATGATTGGTACTAAAGCTAAAGATAAACTTAGGAGAGATTGAGGAAGTAAAAAAATGGAGAATTGAAAAATTATCAAGCCAAAATCTTAGAATCTAGAAATTACAAGTAGAAGCTCTATTGATTCAAAGAGATCTTACAATCACACTAGAAAGTAAAGGAAAGAATCTTGCTAGAATTCCCAATGAATATTGGGTGAAATTGAACAAGAAGATAGTGGCAACAATTATTCTTTCCCTATCCAATAATTTTCAATTTAATATTGCAATAGAGAGGATAGTGAAAATATTATGGAAAAAAATTTCAAACATATATGAGATGTCCTCTACCTCTAACAATGTTTTTTAATGAATAAAATATACAATTTGAAGATTGGAAAAGGAAATATTGTATCAAACCATTTAAATGAATTTAATATATTTATCACATAGTTAATTTATTTTAGCATATTTACTTGGATGATGAAATCAAGGCCATCTTAGTATTATGCTCTCTAATTGATAACGAGGAAGGAGTTATCATGGATGTAAGAAATTTAGAATTTAGTAAAAAAGGCAGCATGTTGAAATTAAATTATATTAATAGAAATCTTCTTAGTGAGGGTGCAAGAAGAAAAAACCAATGTTCTTCACCAAGAGACACTTTGGCAACTAGCAATAGAGGGAGATCTAAGGAGCAAGGGAAAAATAATAATATAAGAAGATCCATGTCCACCAAAAGATCAAAATATAGAGAAAAAAGTATTTGTTGCTAGTATTGAGTTAAGTAAGGCCACATGAAAGTAAATTATTGGTCTTATAAAAAAGCTGAAAATTGGCCAAAATAAAATGAGGTAAATTCAACATATAAAGAAAATGCATGTGCTCTTGTCTTGTCCATTGGAAAAAATGTAATAGATGTGTGGGTTTTATATTTTAAATCTTCTTTTCATTACACATCATGTTGGGAGGTGTTGTGCCCTTAGCACACACGCCCCGTTCAGAACGGTGACTCTCTTTTCTTTCGCCTCGTCGGGTTATTTTTGTTGTTGCCTTGTTTTGCGCGCCTCCTTTTTTTGATGCCTCGGATGGTCGATGTTGCTTCAAAGTCCCATCATAAATATACCATGCCTCCCCTTTTTTGGTTTTGCTGTGTTCCGAAGCCTCACCGAATCCCTCTGGCTATTTGGCCCTGCCAACAGCCCCAGGCCCTGTTAGGCCCGGGCGTCCGGGATTCCGTCTGCGGGTTTCCCTGCTGGAACCGCTGTTCCAGGCGGCGTCCGCTGCGCGTCCTTCCGGACCTCGGGGTCTGAACCCCTTCTTGCCGTCTACAAAAAGTTGTTGAAATTTTTGAAGGCATTCCGCCATCCGGACTCCGAACCCCAGAGTTCCGCTCGTGTTCCGTCGTCCGCGATGACGGACCTCCTCCGGCGTCCCGCCCCTCGGGTCCCGCAGGCCTTTTCGCCGCCCAAAGTCTTTGAAGTTCCTACCTGCCATGGGGCATTCTGCGCCCGACCATCCAGAATTCGGTGACGATCCTGCCATCCCTGACGGTGGATCTCTAGAGGCATCCCGACCTCTGGGCCCCCATTCGCTCCCTGCAGTCGCCAATCAACCAAAGTGAAACTTAAAGCAGCCGTTGTCTTGCGCCACCCCAGCCGCTGGGCCCTGGCGTTCACGCCGCCATCGCAAACCTATTTTCAAATTCACCAACCTTTTTGCCACCGTACTTGCAATAAATGCGATCATTCATGGCGGTTGAGGGTATAAAATGCCCACTCTGGCCAGTCATTTTCATAAACAAGATTGTAGCGAATTGGACCAACTACCATTTGGAGCCCACCATCTTTAGCATCGTCACAATCATTTCCCTCAGCGTCATTTCATCAACCGTCGGTGGATCCCACATCTCCCCACTCTGCATATTTGAGGTAGGCCATCCATTTGCCCTCCTGAGCGTCATTTTCATGATTTTGAAAGATTTAAATAAATGAACAATTGATAAGAAGGCATAAAATGGTATAACACCAAATTGCGCTCATAACCCATGTGCTGGAAAATTGAGGGACCTTCCATAATGCCTTCCCCGCCAAACCGGGACTTCTCCTGTCCTCGGCCATTCTTCGCGCAGGGAGGTTGTCTCCCTCAGCCCCGATATCGTGCTTCACCGTCCGATAAACTTTGAATGAACCCTATCGCCGATGGCGATCCATCCCTCCGGGCCCATACCATTGGACTTTCTCATTCGAAAGTCATCATGGATTTCGCCGTGCCTAAACTACAATCCAAACCCTGCCTCCCAGCTTCCAGATCTCGATCTTCGCCTCGCCATGAAACTTTGAAACTGAGTGTATGTCATGTTGGCCTCTCGGGCCCGGCACCCCAGGGTTCCACCCCGAGGTTCCGTGGGTGCTTTGCTGTCGTCTACAGAAAATTCTGCCTGGTGTCCCAATCTGTGGACTCCGCCTTCGTGTCTTCTATTAACATCTGGCAATTTCACTCAACGCGTCCTTCGGCCCTCCCGGCTCCGAGTGCCGGGTCTCCGCCCCCCTTTTTCCGCCGCCCTCGTGGCGATGTCTCTCCATCCCTCTGGCCTCCGGGTCCCACCCTTCCATCTGCTACTGAGGCATAAATCAAAGTTCAAATGGCGAAGCCCTCTCCTAAGCCCAATCTTGCTCCTCACTATTTGGATGTCCGTCTAACAGTCGTTCGCCATCAAATCACGCTGAAACTCTAAATGACCATCTACTCGCCGGGCCCCGTGTCCCGGGACTCCCGTCCTCGATCGCCGTTGTAAACAGGAAATCACCTCCCATCATCCCAACTTCTGATCTCCATGCTGCTGACCGCCGTTGAACTCAACGCAAAACTCATGGCGCTGGGCCCTTGTTGCCGGACTTCCCCCTGGACTTCCATCTGATGTTTGTCATCCTAAATGGTGAAGTTCATCCGTCTTCCCGGTGTCGCCAGCCCTAGCCCTCAGAAGTGAAATGACTTAATACCGGCTGCCTTTTGGCCCTCTGGGCCCCAGACCCCAGACTTCCATCCTCAAATTTCTGTCAGTTGTCTGCCTCTCCAAACTGCTATCTACTTACAGCTTTCTGTTGCGTTTTCCCTTCCAGACAGCATTCCTGCTAGGAAAGTCTGGCCCTCCGGGCCCGGATTGTCTAAATGCCCTAAATCAAAGATCAATAACATCTAGAGATGAAAGTTCATGATATGCTTGATTGATTATTTGAAATAGATGTTATTTTCAAGATATGGACTAATATGAATACTTTCGTGACCCCTTTTACTAACTTTTCCCTCGCTTGCAGAATATATGGAATCAGGTGCAGGAACTTCAGGGGCATCCACTGAAGGGGACAAGGGGAAGAAGTTAGGAAGGATCCCTCGAGGGAAAGAAGACAAGCATCAGATGAAGTACCAGTTCCAGGGCGAGCCGCTCCACTCAAATGTCACAATGGATTGGAAGGAAATCATCGACACTAACATTGGCCAGGTGGATATAGATGAATTCACGCAGAGGGTCAAGGTCAACCTGACAACAAAGAACGCCAGGTTGATAAGGCAGAGTGGAATAGCTAAGGCTACCGATTTCCCTCCATCCCTCATGGCGCCTGAATTGGTCATGGCTTACCGAGAGGTGTATCAGACAGATACCAAAACAATTGTTGATAAGGAGGGAAATGTCCTCACAAACATGTCGCCAGAGGGGATCACCAAGAAATTCCACATTCCCACATTCCAACAGATGGAGGTCCCCACATTGGAAGAATGCCAAGTGGCATGGGATGATAACCTAATGGGATGCAAGAAGTCAATAAACCTCCATTGGCTTAAGGAAAGATGAGGCAGCGTTACGAAAGTTCCTCAAGAGCTTTTCCGTAGCAATTTCCACGAGGATTACCATGACTTGGTAACCATGTTAAAAGTAGGGTGATGGGTCTTCCAATGGCCGCCTACTTCTAAAAATGGATGGCCTATTTCATTGAACAGATCCTGCGAGGAAACGAAGACATCACAATGAAGGTTTCATTCTATTAGGGAGGAATCATAAGCAACTTATTCCATGAGCAGTTTGTTAACGTAAAAAAGAGCTCCAAGTTTTATATGACCTCCTACCTTTTATATTCACTGGCAGATCAAAGACAGTACAACAGGTTGTTTGTAGCACCCGATCAGGGGCAGAAGTGAGGACTCAAGCCCTTTGACAAATATCTGCAGCTCCAGTACTGCAAATTCAAAAGAGATTACTGCAGGGTTAATGACGCCTTCATTGGTCATATCAATAGGTTGATCACTAGAGATTTCAAGAGGAGAGTCTCCCACAGTGCCAGGGCGCTTCTAAAGCAATATGCTTTTCTTTTCATCCAATATCTGAAGTTTACGTATATCTGGGCCCAGGGCTTCACCGAAAGGCCTAACAGATTGCCTTAGTACCCCAATGACAAAATCATCCTCCTAGAGCTTTCTCAGTAGCTCCAACACCTGCAGGAAATCTTCAGCAACAAGCACATAGCAGGGATCTCCTATCCCATGACCCTTGGCTAGGGCATGTACCGATTACAGACATCACAATGTGCTAGTAACTCCAAGGAGTTGAAAGAGTACCATTTCAACTGGCACACCGCTCGCCCACGGATGGACCCACATGGCCATGTCAGAAAGGCACTGGGGATAGCCTATGCCCATCAATATCACATTGAGGATTTTTGGGCTGACTGCCAAGATGAAAAAGAAGTGCGTGCAAGGCACTACATGTGCATAATGGTACTATTCCTAGGAAGGGTGTAACCATTCCCGGTGCCGGACCAAGTCAAGGAAGATGAGTCCACAATCATGCATCTGGGGTACCCTGCAGTTGCCAATCTGCCAATACCATTGATCGACTGGGATGAACAGGAGGTCGATGACCTAGACACCATAACCTAGCTGATCTCAACTCGTACCAAGGAGTGGATTGATGGACAAGTGGCTCATTTAAAGCGACAAGGGGTGGTCTTGACCTATGAGGGGCTCAAAAGCGAGTCGAGTGCCACAAAGGATGTTGCTACTACCACGTCAACTGGGGGGACCTCCAATTCTCCTCCCGTCACTAGGTCCCAGAAAAAAAACAAATAGAGACTGCACAGTCTCAAGACCCCAAGGCCCCTACAAAGAAAGAAATGGGAGGCTCGTCCCCCAAAAGGTTTAAATAGGCAGAAGGTGGGGAAGAATTGAGGCCTCCCTTGGCTCTCCCTGCCCCTCCTGTTGCACTGTCCACCTCCCTGGCTACGGTCGCCACTTCCCTGCCGGCAGTGGAAATTTTTGTCCATCTTACCCTTTTGCCTCTGGCTGAGTCGATAATAATTGTTGACTCCTCTTTTGCCATGACTTCTTCCCCTTCCTCTACTGCCATGTCACCAATCACATCGCTCCCTCTGGCAACTATAACATCACCTATTCCCGCTGCCGCTATGCCCGAGGCTCTTTCACGGCACATGCAGAACCTTCCCCCTGAGCTCTCTCAGATCTTGATGGATCCAACTCTCCAAGCAGCCCTCGCCCAAGTCCTTGCAATGGCTCAACCTTTATAACCGCTGAGAGGGCCACCAGCTATGGAAGCCACGATGCTAATCTCAAAGGAGTTGGAGGAACGAGAATAGGATGCCTCAAAGTCTGTCGAGGAGGAGGCTGATGAGTATCATGAGCACCTTGAGTACGAGCACCGAACCATCGACATGGTGGTTTATGAGGAGGAAGAGACGGGCTGTTCTGAGAGTGGGGACGAGGAGGGTGGCTTGGGTGCTAAGGAAATCATCCAGACCTTTGATGATGACCTTGAGGAGGAAATGGCATGACAGTTGAAGGACGTTGGGACAGAGGCAGTAGGATCGCCACATAATGAAGAAGGGAAACCACCAGAAGAGCAACATATAAAAGATCTAACCAAGGCTGAGACCCATGTTGCCAAAAGTCCCGAGGCTAAGGGTACAGAAGAAAAGAAAGAAGAAGAAACAGTAAGAGAAGAAAGTCCCATTCGACAATCGTCCACCAAGCTACCTGTCAAACACCTCGTGTTCGCTCATGACTCTGATGAGGAGGAGGATGCTACCAAAAAGAAAAAGAATCCCAAAAAGAAAAGGAAGCAGAGGTCTTGCCTTTGACTGAGAAGAGTGAGGGTGACCATGATTCACCCAAGGGGAAGTCCACCGTGCCCAAATGGTTAGAGAAGCAGATCGAAAGAATGACCCCTATGCTAAAGGACCCAAGGGCGAGGTTGGAGGCCATCTTGGCTCGAGCCCAAATCACAACGAAGAAGGAGAAGAAGCCCAAGGTCTGATCCAAAATAACCATAGATGCTTCCGGCTCCCGAGCGGCACAAATCACAACGCCCACCATGGGCCAAGCTAGGGTAAGCTATAACATCTCTACCATTAAGTTGGAAACTGCAACTAGAGAGCAGAAGGTCAAGCACCTTGAGGAGTCAGTGGCCATAGTCGTGCACCTGATAAAGCAAGATAAAATCTCCAAGGATGAGCTCAAGGTGCAAGTCACAGCCCTAATAGATTACATACAACAATGGTCCTCAATGGACGACCTGCCCACTACATCCACAGCTACGCCTCAGTTGCTTTCCAAAGAGCAGATTGACAAAATGGAGAGAAGGAAGAACTTGAAGAAGACTACCGAGGATTTGTTCTGACAAGTCATATACGTCGGGAACATGGGAATCAGCAGGGCTATACGAACAGCCAACAAGTTCTTGAACCTAATACAGCCTCTGGAGAGCACAAAAAGGCTCTGTACCAACTTCCTCGCGACCTATGACTCCACCTTCCCAAGGATCGAAGCTATCCTTTGGATGCCTGAAGCCACGTGGGAGGAGAAGCTTGCATTTAAAAAAGAAGATCACTATCTAATGGATGTACGGCGCAGAGACTTCGATAATCGGAAGGAGAGGTTGGAGCAAATCTTGAGTAGGGTGGATCCTGATATTGAGTGGATCAAGGAAATCCGAGCGGAATATGTCTAATATCTCAAGCTGATGACGGGTTATGATATGCCTACTGTGCAAATGGATCCAGAGAAGATCAAACCCTACTTCCAGGAAAAGATGAAGGATGGGATGGCTAGAGAAATCATAACAGAATTCCTGAGTTTTACTGCCTGGGCCTTCGACCAATCAAACCTATTCAGAGACCAAGGCTCAAAATATAATGAAGATTAGAGAAGGCTGGAAGAAAATGCAAAGGAGTGGAGCTATCAAGCACTATGATGTGAAGTCCTCGAAATAGACAAGCTCCAGGCGGTCATCCTCAAATACATAGAACACACAGCTTCTGGAGAGCAGAAGGACAGCCCAGCCAAAGATGAAGACCTTCCTGAAGAGTAGCTACAGCAAAAAAAATAGCAATTTACTAAAGGACAAAAGAGCTATAGTGCTATCAGCTAGATGACGAAATAGGGTAAAAACAAAATGTAATTTTAAATTGTGATCTATTTGGGGGTAGGTGAAACCCTATTTTGTAATGAATCTTGGCCACACAATAAGAATGAATCTTGGCCATTCATTTAAATTTTGGAAAACTATAAATAATGCTCCCCTCTCATTTGCAAAGAGAGAGTTGAGTTGTAAAGACATGCTACAGAAATTTATAAGAAAAAAATATTGACTTGGTGTATTTTCTTGGTTTCTCCCATGTTGCTTGATTCAATCTCCAATGTTAGATGTTTCACTTAGATTTTATCATTGTTTAGTTAACTGTCTTATTTCTTTGGATAGATCTTAGAAATACTGTTGGATGATTATGAAATTCTTTCCATGTTGATGATCTCTTTGTCCATATTTTTTGTTGTTTGCTCATGGTAGATAGCTGTGCAAAGTTAGCCTAGACTTGATTTCAAAGCTGCTCCAAACATTTATCTTTGATTCATGCATGTATGTGGTGGATGAAGGATAATTTATATGTAGACCTTAGAAGATAGCACAATTTTCATGATACTGTGAAATCCCTGGTTCAGTGGGATATTGTTTTAAGAAATTGTCTATTGTAGGAACTCCATTGTAACTATTCATAGCTACTTGCAGACTTAGGAACTTTTCCTCTCCCTTCCTTTTCCTTTTTTTTAATAACTGGCCTATGTTAAGGTTTATTGGATATTGTAAAGAAAAATCCAACCACAAAATGGAGTCCAAGATTGCTGTTTGAACCTACAGCCAATGCATAATAACTTCCCATCCTAAGAACTCCATTTCAAGATCCAACTTCTATGCTTTATGTCCACGCTTTGTATTTCTTGTGTAAGACCGCCTTGTGATTCCAGCAAATCACATCAAACTATTGAGGTATCTAAGCACTGTCATGACCTGACATCCGAGAGACTTGGGATAGTGTTCTGCAATCTGATTGTGGAAGATTATCTTTCGAGAGAGGTAGTGTACCTACGCACTGCCTATGTTGAGAAGTGCATAAAAACACCATCAACAGAACTGGGGCTAGAGGGAGGGCAACATTCGAAATACCAAGTTAAGGGATAAAGGTGAAGCTGGATCAAATCGGATCATTCTCCCCAAAAATATTTCAAAGAGTTCTACAGTCAACACCAAACAAGGGAGAATTTGAAGAATTGCAGCCCCCTACAAGGGCGAAACGAGCTCAAGGAAGTAGTGTTGCCTCTTCCTCCATTCCACCCTCACCTTCATTTGGCTTGCCTTCGTCTTCCACCCAACCATCTCAAACTGCATTTGCACCTCCCATCTCCGACAGCCAAGGGATTGCTCCTCTCCTGGCCCTTCCACCCCAAGGTGCAGTCCAGTCATCTGTAGCTCAAGTGCAGCCCCAGATTGCTGTTGTATTGCAAATACAACCCCAAATTTTCATTTTCCAATAGCAAGAACCACCTCTGCCACCCTCCATGGCTTGGTTAGCACATAACCCTTCACCAATACATTTCATGGCCTACAATGATATGCCTAAGAATCTAGAGGGCTTTTGTTCGAAGTTCCATCTGCACAATCTACAAATATCAGCTGAGGAGCATATCAAAATATTCGAGACAGCGATCACCGAAATGTAGGTTGACCACAAGGACGTTGCATGTTTCCTTTTACCACATTCGTTAGGGGAAGAGGCCTTCTACTAGTACATCAACCTGCTGAGGGGGTTCATCACTTCATGGAACCTAATGAAGAATGCATTCCTGCAGAAATACAAGATCCCCATCAGCCCTTCAGAGCTTTACCTACAGTTCATGTCTATCATGAGGGAAGTTAACGAACCTATTGGCTCCTTCAATGACTACTTCCATCGGGCTTACACAAGGCTTTAGGACCCATACCTCCATAATGATGCGGTAGCTCTCCCAGTCTATTATGTGGCACTGGACAACCTCACATCAGCCTTGGTGAAAATGATGTGCCCACCGCTCACTACCCTAGTGACCACCTATGCGGAGGCCATTGTAGCCAGTGTGGACTTGGGACAGAATATCTCCGGCTTGCTACCTTCTTTGGGGTCGGTAGCCCACCCAATGCAGATTCAGGGGCTTAATCAGGGGTTTGCTCACCAAACCCCCCTTATGAACCAAGTACCTCAATTGCCCATGGTGCCACATCCAGGGTAGCCATTGATTTATGCGCCTCTCGCACCTTCCTATTTGCAGCCCCAACAGTAGTATAACTATTCCCAGGCTACTCCACAATAGCAAGAATATTCCCATCAACCCTAGGCACCATTGTACCTGTAAGGACCGGACTTTCCTCCAGCCTATCAAAATTAGCTGGCAGCCCGCCCACTTTTCTCCAAAATACGACGCCATCACCCAAAAATGGGACTGACAAAGACAAGTTAGAGGAACTGACTGAGATGATCAAGAAGATGTCTACAGAAATGATGCACCTAAAGAACCAGAATAACCAGTTGCAGGCCTCCCAATGCAATTTCCATGCCAATCTCAATAGGGACAACCAAGACAATAGGGACAGTAGTGATAATCGAGAAGCAGACACTTCCTCTAGGCATAATTATGATAGGGGGCAGAACACCAATCAAAATGCAGAAAGGAGACCCTCTCAGAGATAGAATAACACATGGAACACTAAGCCCAACAATGGTGGTGTCCCTACGCTTTTCGATCAACCGGCAAGCAATGAAAAAATGACTAGCAGTGTATACCTTGTTGAGGTAGCCTTATCTAGATGGTGTCGAATTCACAAAACTAGCAAACATTTCGAGTTGGATTGTCCCGAGTTCCAGACAGCTACTGAAATCTTCCAGGTGGAGGTGCAGAATGCAGTGGACAATGTTGGTTGTAGGGACATCGTCCCATCCCTAGCCATATGATTCTTCCTATCTTGTGGTTAATCAAGCGTCGTTCCCAAGAGGTGACCGCAACGAGCCCGAAGTCGAGCCTGCTCCTATTGAGGATGAAGAAGAGCAAGAGGTAAGTAATGAACAAACTTTGGCTCAACTCTTTAGTTCAGTAGATAATGGTCTGGTAGATGAAGAAGAACCATTTGTAGATGAAGTCCACATGTTCCATCAAAGGTCAACTCCTTACTTCTTTAGGAATAGATGGGTAGGTGGACCCTTTACAACTTCTATCCCACTAAACAATTTCGCCAGCCCGCCTGATCCAAATGCCAGTAATAACCATAGGCTTCCTCATATACCTGCCCAATACCTCAACAAGAACAGATCTCAAAACTAGTCGCAAAATCAGCCTCAAGGCCAATCCCAAAATCCATCTAGACAAATGAAGGCCCAACTTCCTAGTTCTTCTATAGGCCAGGCTTTTAGTTCAGAAATTGAGCAAATGGGTGAATATGTAGCAAAAGAGTTTAAGAAGGTAAAAATCAACTTGTCAGCCTTTAAATTACTCAAAGTTCCTACCGTGAGGCATGCCTTCTTTAGGGTTCTTAATGGGATGCCATCTTCTAATACAACACAAGAAACCTCAGCTAAGAGAGTTACCTTTGAAGAACCTAGGAAAGAACAAGAGATATAGGATAACACCGGGAAAAGAAATGATGTTCCTGTGAATCAATCAGCAAGTAGACAAATTGAAAAGAAGTTGGAAAGGGCTAACAGGCAGCTTTCCAAGGACTAACTATTTAGAAAAACTAGGGATATGGAAAATGATAAGAACAAAGGTCAGATAGCTCACATGGACACGCCTACAGGCATCTTCTAGGGGAAACCAGAAACACCCCCTTTCCTAACCACCATTAGGGTCTTTAGGAAGAACCTTCATAACTGCCTGCTTGATTCAGGAGTGTCTGCCAATGTCATGCCCTTGGCTATTTGCAAGGTTCTTGGCATCACCCCCATGCCTTCAAAGAGAAAGGTGACCTAGCTAGATAAAACAGAGATCAACATCGTGGGTGAAATAAACTGTATCCCGATGCAGATTACCATAAACCCTCAGATACAATAGGTCATTGATATCCAAGTGGCTAATATTTATGATGCATATGGAATCATCTTGGGAAGGGAATTTACCAAGGCACTAAATGGATACACCGCCACAGACCTTTCTCACATGTGGCTACCATGGAAGGGGCTACCCAATCAAATCCATATCGACCGCGAACACCGTATGAAGTATATGATCACGAAGTACAATAATCTCAATGAGGTGCTGTCTACCAAGACTGACCTAGGGAATTACCACCCTTTCGCCCACCAAAATTAGGTCGAGTTTCAAGAAATATGTGCGGATGAAGTGTTGCTATTGTTGTGTAGTCCTTCGACCGATTCTACACAAATGCCCCCAGACATAGAAATGTTGATAGAAGTCGATGATGAGTCTGATAAGGATGACGACTGGGGACTACTCAATGGCTTCCAGGAATTCATGGAGAAGTGCGCAAGGGATCAGCTCAGCCTAGGGGCCCGAATAAATTTATAGGATCTCTTGTTGCCCAACTAGTGCAAAGTTCACAATGCTGCACACTCTGAGTTTGATTGTTGCTTGTGCCAAGAAACAGTTGCACATGTTAAAAAATTAGATACTCTCCAAATAGAAACGCCAAAGGAGGCACTAGTAGAGCCACCTATTGATCAATACATTGAGCCAAAAAATTCTCCTAAGGTCATAGGGCCAGCTGCCCAGCTGAAAGGGAACAAAAGCTTAATCAGACCCGAAGAAAAGGAATCCTCCACATGCTAAACGCTTTGATTTGATGGATCAAAGTCTAGGCAAGGAGCTGGAGCTGGGTTCGAACTCATCAGTCCAACTGGTAAGACATTTCTCGCTGCCCATAGATTGCATTTCTATTGCACCAACAACGTAGTGAAATACGAGGCCTTAGTCCTTGGCCTTCTCATCGCCTTGAAGAAAAATATAAAAGTGCTACAATTTTTCAGGGATTCTGAGCTCATGGTTAAATAGGTCAGGAAGTTGTATTCCTGCCATGATCGGAGACTTACAAACTATAGGCATAGGGTTTGGGATCTCTTGGAGGGCTTAGATGCATTCAATATACAATTGATCCCTCGTGCTCCGAATCATACAACTGACGCCTTGGCTCAAGTAGCCAGCACTCTACAACCCCTCTCTCTGTCGAGGCTCAAGAAATTCACTGTTGAGCTAACTTCCATGCCATCGGTCCCAGATAATATTACCCACTTGCAAGTCTTCAATGACGACAAGCATATCCTTTAATTTTTCACAAGTTTTGATATCTTCACAGCTCAAATAATTGACGAAGCTGATCCACAAGAAGTCGAACTGGACATAGAGGGGGTTATTAACCTCAAAACCAACACAATCCCCAGAGGCATGGTTTAGCTGGAATGCATATTTGACTTGGATCAGATCAGAGATCAAAATTAGCAAATGAAAAAGGAGGCCATAAGGAACTAGTGCAATGCTCACAACCTTGGGACAGCCGAGGAGATCAAGAATATTTTTATTGGCAAGGTGTGCACACCAGAGGAAAGGAGAGGAATCACGGATGCATTGTGAAGGTACCATGATGTGGTGGCATGGAGCTATGGAGATGTAAAAACTTATGACACTTCTGTCATTACACACACCATCCCTTTTAAGACGGAAGTGAGACCATTCCGCCAGCGACAGCACCCTATCAATGCCTTACTGGAACCTATCATTTACAAAGAGGTGCAAAAGTTGCTCTCAACAAGAATCATTTTTTCAGTTAGGCATTCCACATGAGTGGCCAACTTGGTCCCGGTTAGAAAAAAGAATGGGGAGATTAGATTGTGTGTGGATTTTCGCAATCTAAACCGTGCCTCGAAGAAAGACAACTATCCAGTACCTTCATTAGATGAGGTGCTACAGATCGTCAATGGCTCCTAGATGATGTCTTTTCTGGATGGGTACTCCAGGTATAACCAAGTAATGGTGCAGTATGAGGATCATCATAAGATGGCATTGACCACTAAATGGGGAACATTCGCATACAGGAGAATGCATTTTGGGCTCATCAACGTCGATGCCATGTTCCAACGCACCATGGATATCACCTTCAAAGACCTAATTGGCAAATGCATAATCATCTACATAGATGATTTGACTGTATTATCTAAAAGGTGAGACGATCACGTCTCCAATTTATGCAAGGTATTTCAGAGATGTAGAGAGTTCAGGGTTTCCTTTAACCCCAAGAAGTGCATTTTCGGAGTGACTGAAGAAAAATTGCTCGGGCATATCATCTCAGAACAGGGGATCTCCATAGACCCTGAACATATTGAGTCCTTACTCAAAATCCCACCACCAGGCAACAAGAAAGAATTAAAGTCTTTCTTTGGAAAGATCAACTTCATCCAAAAATTTATCATAGGTTTCACAGAGATTGTTAAACCTCTCAATGCCATGCTGAAACAAGATACCAAAGTCGAATGGGCACCTAATGCCAAACAATCTTTTGAAGAAATCAAATGGGCCATCGCTGAGGCGCCTATGTTGGTTAGCCTAGATTATCTCAAGTCTTTCTACATCTACTCATTTGCTTTAGAGCATTCCTGTGCTAGCATGTTAACCCAGAAGGATGATGAAGGAAATGAGCATCCGATCACCTTTATGAGTGCCCCCCTCAAGGATGTTGAATTGCGATATCACAACATTGAAAAGCAGGCATATTCTCTCATCAGAGGAGTGAAGAAATTTAGACACTATATCCTACGCAATAAGGTGTTTGCCATTGTCCCCGATGCAGCAGTGAAAACACTGCTCATGCAAAATAAATTGGGTGAACGAAGAGCTAAGTGGGTCACCCTGCTCCAAGAGTATGACATGGAGATCCAACCGATGAAGCAGGTGAGAAGACAGGTACTCACCCACATAATTGTCAAAACAGCAGCAGAAGCTAGACCTGAACTCACGGTGAAGCAGTACCAGCTTGAGGATGTCTCCCCCGGAGAGTGGTACCAGAATGTCGTCTACTATCTACTGAACAATAAATGTCCACTACACCTACAAGAAGTCCAAAAGTGGGCCTTGAGATTGAAAAGCAATGGCTACATGTTACAGGGTTTCATTCTCTACAAGAAGAATCATGAAGACATTTATTTGAGATACCTTCACAAGGAAGAAGCGGATCGAGTCTTGAAAGAATTTCACAACAAATTTGGCATGGGCCATGGTTCTGGTTCTTCCACAGCACACCAGATATTGAGAGCGGGGTATTATTGGCCCACTGTCTTCAAGGATGCTCATTGCCATGTTCATTCATGTCACACGTGCCAGACCATTGCCACTAGGGAAAAGAATGTTATTGTCCCACTGCAGCCTATACCAGAGGCAAGGCCGTTTGCGCAATGGAGTCTCGACTTCATCGGTCTGGTAAGCCCTCCATCATCTGCGGGACACATGTACATTCTTACTGCTACTGATTATTGTACTAGATGGATGGAAGCAATAGTATGTAAGCAATGCACAACTGAAGTAGTTACTAATTTCTTAGAAAGTTTTATTTTAAATCATTTTGGTTGTCCTTATGCTTTGGTATGTGATAATGGACCTGCGTTTGCTTCATTAAAATTTGCTAGCTGGACGTTTGACTATGGGATTGCCCTTAAATTCTTATCTAATTACTACCCCCAGGGCAATGGCCTTGCTGAGTCCACGAATAAAAACCTGATTAATATGATCAAAAATTTGTTAGATAGGAATCCCAAGGAATGGCATACCTAGCTCTGTTTCGCCCTTTGGGCTGATCGCACTCGCCACAAGGCTGCCCTTGGTGATTCCCAGTTCCACTTTGTCTATGGCCTAGAACCTATATTCTCCATCTATCTGAAGATTCCTACTTTTCAATTCATCAATGATTTTTATGAGGGAGGAGATCGTAGGGAAGCTTGGTTAGCTGAGCTCTTACACTTAGAGGAAGTCTGAAACCACGCAATAGAAAATTTTGCCAAACATTAGGGCATTGTTAAAAGATGGTTTGACCACCGAGCCAAAATCAAGGCCTTTAGAATTGTAGATTTGGTCTTGTATTGGGAGAAGGCCCATGAAAAGAAAGGGAGACACAACAAATTCGACAAGCTCTAATTTGGCCCCTTTCAAATAGCTAAAATTTTGAGAGATAATGCCTTTCGCTTAAAGACCTTAACTGGTGAGAACATCCCATTGCCAGTCAACGGGCAGCATCTGAAGCATTACTTCCAGGCTTGAGCTCCTTCGAGCTCTTTGTTGTAAATACTTGTACATAGGTTAGGGTAGTTTGCTTTATGACTTACTTGTATTTTGTTTGCGTCGCTCTTTTATTTTCTCCCTCCCAGTAGTTTTGTTTCGAAAGTTATTTCCCGCTCCTTTGTGGTGGTCGTGCTTGCTTGACAAGCAGTTCACTTTGTTGTCCGTTCTTTATGTTCTTTAGCTAAACATTCACTCTTGATTATCATTCTTTGAAAGATGCCTGTGAATGATTTCCTTGCTTGAATTCTGCTTAGAACTTGACCCTTGGCTAGATCTTCTTACACATATCTTGGATCTCACACAAAACACATAATAATAATTTCTAAAGGACTGTACCATGGTTGTTATGACACCCTAGCAAGTGAAAAATCTTAAGTCTGCTCGAGTGACCACTGCAGTCTCAAACCCATTGTAGGCTTCGATACCTACCCGGTCGAACTAAATGATAAAAGAGAAGTGAAATATCTAAGAAAAAGAGAAAAAGGAATTCTGAAAAAAGGAAATAAATGACCATATGGGTGTTCGAATAACTCTACTGGGGCTATGGACGCCGACCGGTAGTAGAGCAATATCTATGAGATTGTAGCGACAACTTCGTCGGGGCTATCGATGTCTGACTGACAGCGGAGCAATGTCCAAGTTACTTTTGGAGTTAGACAATTTATGTAGCTCGCTTGGTTGAATTGGTAACCCTAATCACTATCCCAAGGAAATGAATGAACTCACTACATGCACACTTCTAAGATGTCCTATAAGCTGACCCAATTAAGGATCTCATTCTTCCAGATTCATCTTTAAAAGCTACTCCTGGTCTGCGAAATCGGAGATTATGGGTCCTGGATGAATTTTTATCCCTAGAACTCTCGGGAGCATTATCTAGTGGAGTTGCCATTTGTTATGCCCTTAGCACACACGCCCCATTCAGAATGGGGACTCTCTTTTCTTTCACCTCGTTGGGTCATTTTTGTCGCCGCGTCATTTTGTGTGCCTCCTTTTTTTGATGCCTCGGATGGTCGATGTTGCTTCAAAGTCCCATCATAAATTGACCATGCCTCCCCTTTTTTGATTTTGCTGTGTTCTGGAGCCTCGTGGAATCCCTCTTGCTATTTGGCCCTGCCAACGGTGCTGGGCCCTGTCGGGCCCAGGCGTCTGAGATTCCCTCTGCGGGTTTCTGTTCGTGTTCCGCCGTCCGCGACGGCAGACCTCGTCCAGCGTCCCGCCCCTCGGGTCTCACCGGCCTTTTTGCTGCCCGAAGTCTTCAAAGTTCCTACCTGCCGTAGGGTATTCCGGGACCTACCGTCCGGAATTTCATGTTTAGAATTCAGTGACGATCCCGCCATCCCTGACGACGGATCTCTGGAGGCATCCCAACCTCCAGGTCCCAATTCGCTCCCTGCCGCCACCAATCAACCAAAGTGAAACTTAAAGCGGCCGTTGTCTTGTGCCTCCCCGACCACCAGGCACTGGCGTTCCTGCCGCCGTTGCTGACCTATTTTCAAATTCACCAACCTTTTTATCATCGTACCTGTAATAAATGCGATCATTCATCGCGGTTGGGGGTATAAAATGCCCACTCCGGCCGGTCTTTTTCACAAATAGGATTGCAGCGAATTGGACCAACTACCATTTGGAGCCTACCATCTTTGGCATCGTCACGATCATCGCCCTCAGCGTCATTTCGTCAACCATCGGTGGATCCCACATCTCCCCACTCCGCGTGTTCGAGGTAGGCCATCTGTTTTCCCTCTCGAGCATCATTTTCATGATTTTGAAATATTTAAATAAATGAACAATTGATAAGAAGGCATAAAATGGTAGAACACCAAACTGCGCTCATAACCCATGTGCTAGAAAATTGAGGGACCTTCCATAAAATCACGCTGAAACTCCTAACGGCCGTCTATTCACCAGGCCCCGTGTCCTGGGACTCCCATCCTCGGTCGCCGTTGTAAAAAGGAAATCCCTTCCCGTCGTCTCGGCTTCCGGACTCTGTGTTGCCGACCGCCGTTGAACTCAACGCAAAACTCATGGTGCTGGGCGCTTGTTGCCAGACTTCCCCCCGGAACTTCCATCCGATGTTTGCCGTCCTAAATGGTGAAGTTCGTGTGTCTTCCCGGTGTCGCTAGCCCTAGCCCTCAGAAGTGAAATGACTTAATACCGGCTGCCTTTTGGCCCTCCGGGCCTCGTACCCCGGACTTCCATCCTCATATTTCTGTCAGCTGTCTGCCTCTCCAAACTGCTATCTCCTGATAGCTTTTCGGCTTGGGAATTCTGAGCTCCCTTAAATCGATCCTAGCAAGCCCAAATCTAGAATCTAACTTCGACCCACATCCTCAATTTTGGTCCTCTTCATCATTAACTTCTTGGCATATTAAAATTTGACCAAAGAAATTCTCTGGGAGCTTTTCGTTGCATTTTCCCTTCCAGACAGCATTCCTGCCAGGGAAGTCCGGCCCTCCGGGCCCGAATTGTCCAAATGCCTTAAATCAAAGATCAATAACATCTAGAGATGAAAGTTCATGATATTCTTGATTGACTATTTGAAATAGATGTTATTTTCAAAATACGGACTAACATGAATGCTTTCATGACCCATTTTGCTAACTTTGCCCTCACTTGCAGAATATATGGAATTGGGTGCAGGAACTTCAGGGGTATCCGCCGAAGGGGACAAGGGGAAGAAATCAAGAAGGACCCCTCGAAGGAAAGAATACAAGCATCAGATGAAGTACCAGTTCTAGGGTGAGCCGCTCCACTCAAAGGTCACAACAGATTGGAAGGAAATCACCGACACTAACATTGGCCAGGTAGATATAGATGAATTCACGTAGAGGGTCAGGATCAACCTGATAACAAAGAATGCCAGATTGATAAGGTAGAGTGGAATAGCTAAGGCTTTCAATTTCCCTCCATCCCTCGTGGCACCTGAATTGGTCATGGCTTGCCGAGAGGCGTATCAGACAGATACCAGAACAATTGTTGATAAGGAGGGAAATGTCCTCGAAGATATGTAGCCAAAGGGGATCACCAAGACATTCCACATTCCCATGTTCCAACAGATGGAGGTCCCCACATTGGAAGAATTCCAAGCGGCATGGGATGATAACCCAACAGGATGCAAGAAGTCAATAAACCTCCATTGGCTTAAGGAAAGACGAGACAGCGCTGCGAAAGTTCCTCAAAAACTTTTCCGTAGTGATTTCCATGAGGATTACCACGATCTGGTAACCATGTTAAGTTGGGTGATGGGTCTTCCAACGGCTGCCTACTTCTAGGAATGGATGGCCTTTTTAATTGAACAAATCCTAGGAGGAAACGTAGATGTCACATTGAAGGTTTCATTCTATTGGGGAGGAATCATAAGCAACTGCTTCCATGAGCAGTTTGTTAACGTAAAAAAGAGCTTCAAATTTTATATGACCTCCTACCTTGTATATTCACTGGTGGATCAAAGACAGTACAACAGGTTGTTTGTAGCACCCGATTAGGGGCAGAAGCGAGGGCTCAAGCCCTTTGACAAATATCCACAGCTCTAGTACCGCAACTTTAAATGAGTTTACTGCAAGGTTAATGACGCCTTCATTGGCCATATCATCAGGTTGATCGCTAGAGATTTTGAGAGGAGAGTCTCCCACAGTGCCAGGGTGCTTCTAAAGTAATATGCTTTTCTTTTCATCCAATATCTGAAGTTTACATATATCTGGGCCCAAGGCTTCACTGAAAGGCCTAAAAGATTGCCTCGATACCCCAACGACAGAATCATGCTCCTGGAGCTTTCTCGGTAGCTCCAACACCTGTAGACAATCTTTAGCAACAAGCACATAGCAGGGATCTCTTATCCCATGACCCTTGGCCAGGGCATGTACCGATTATAGATATCACAATGTGCTAGTAACTCTGAGAAGGAGCTGAAGGAGTACCATTTCGACTGGCACAACACTCGCCCATAGATGGACCCGCATGGCCATGTTAGGAAGGCACTAGGGATAGCCTATACCCATCAATATCACATTGAGGATTTCTGGGCTGACTGCCAAGATGACAAAGAACTGCACGCAAGGAACTACATGCGCATGACAGTACTATTCCTAAGAAGGGTGCAACCATTCTTGGTGCTGGACCAAGTCGAGGAAGACGAGTCCACAATCATGCATCCGAGGTACTCTGCAGTTGCCAATCTACCAATACCGTCGATCGACTGGGATGAACAGGAGGTCGATGACCTGGACACCATAACCCAGCCGATCGTAATTCATACAAAGGAGTGGATCATTGGGCAGGTGACTCATTTAAAGCGACAAGGGGTGGTCTTGACCTATGAGGGGCTCAAAAGCGAGCTGAGTGCCACAGAGGATGTTGCTGCCACCATGTCAACTGGCAGGACCTCCAAGTCTCCTCCCGTCACCAGGTCCCAGAAAAGAAAAGAAATAGAGACCACATAGTCTCCAGACCCTAAGGCCAGTACAAAGAAAGAAACGGGAGGCTCATCCACCAAAAGGCTTAAACAGGCAAAAGGTGCAAAAAAATTACAGCCTCCCTTGGCTCTCCCTGCCCCTCCTGTTGCACTGCCCACCTCTCTGGCTAGGGTCGCCGCTTCCCCGCTGGCAGTGGACATTTATGTCCATCTTGCCCCTTTGCCTCCGGCCGAGTCGGTAATAATTGTTGACTCCTCTTCTGTCATGACTTCTCCCCCTTCCTTTGCTACCATGTCACCAATCACATCGCTCCCTTTGGCAACCATAACATCACCTATTCCCACTGCCGCTATGCCCGAAGATCTTTCACGGCACATGCAAAACCTTCCCCCTGAGCTCTCCCAGATCTTGATGGATCCAACTCTCCAAGAAACCCTCACCCAAGTCCTTGCAATGGCTCAACCTTCACAACTGTCAATAAGGCCACCAGCTATGGAAGCCACGATACTAATCTCAAAGGAGTTGGAGGAACGAGAACAGGAAGCCTCGAGGTCTGTCGAGGAGGAGGCTGATGAATATCATGAGCACCTTGAGTATGAGCACTGAACTATCGACAGGGTGGTTTATGAGGAGGAAGAGACCGGCTCTTCTGGGAATGGGGAGGAGGAGGGTGGCTCGGGTGCTAAGAAAATCATCTAGACCTTTGATGATCACCTTGAGGAAATGGCACGATAGTTGAAGGACGTTGGGACAGAGGCAGAAGGATCGCCACATAATGAAGAAGGGAAGCCATCAGAAGAGCAATAGATAAAATATCTAACCGAGGTTGAGACCCATGTTGCCAAAAGTCCCGAGGCTAAGGGTACAAAAGAAAAGAAAGAAGAAGAAACAACAAGAGAATAAAGTCCCATTCGACAACCATCCACCAAGCTACCTGTCAAATGCCTTGTGTTCGTTCATGACTCTGATGAGGAGGAGGAGGATGCTACCAAAGAGAAAGAAGAATCCCAAAAGGAAAAAGAAGCAGAGGTCTTGCATTTGACTGAGAAGAGCGAGGGTGATCGCAATTCACCCAAGGGGAAGTCTACCATGCCCGAATGGTTAGAGAAGTAGATCGAAAGAATGACCCCTATGCTGAAGGACCCAAGGGAAAGGTTGGAGGCCATCTTGACTCGAACCCAAATCACAACGAAGAAGGAGAAGAAGCCCAAGGTCTGATCCAAAATAACCATGGATGCTTCTGGCTCCCGAGCGACACAAATCGCAACGCCTACCATGGGCCAAGCTGGGGTAAGCTATAACATATCTACCATTGACTTGGGAACTACAACCAGAGAACAGAAGTCTGAGCACCTTGAGGAGTCAGTGGCCACAGTAGTGCACCTGATAAAGTAGGATAAAATCTCCAAGGATGAGCTCAAGGCGCAGGTCACAGCCCTAACAAATTACATACAGCAATGGTCCTCAGTGGATGACCTGCCCACTACATCCATGGCTACGCCTCAGTTGCTTTCCAAAGAGAATATCAAAAAAATAAAGAGAAGGAAGAACTTGGAGAAGACTACCGAGGACTGGTTCTGACAAGTCTTATACGTCAAGAACATGGGAATCAGCAGGGCTGTACGAACAGCCAACAAGTTCTTGAACCTAATACAGTCTTTCAAGAGCACAAAAAGGCTCTGCACCAACTTCCCTACGACCTACAACTCCACCTTCCCAAAGATCGAAGCTATCCTTCAGATGCCTAAAGCCACGTGGGAGGAGAAGCTCGCATTTAAAAAAGAAAATCATTGGCTAATGGATGTATGGCGCAGAGACTTCGGCAATCAGAAGGAGAGGTTGGAGAAAATCTTGAGGGTGGATCCTGATATTGAGTGGATCAAGGAAATCTGGGTGAAATGTGCCCAATATCTCAAGCTGATGATGGGTTATGATATGCCCACTATGCAAATGGATCCAGAGAAGATCAAACCCTACTTATAGAAAAAGATGAAGGACGGGATGGCTGGAGAAATCATAATAGAATTCCTGAGTTTTGTTGCCTGCGCCTTCGACCAATCAGAACTGTTCAGAGACCAAGGCTCAAAATATGATGAATATTGGAAAAGGTTGGAAGAAAATGCAAAGGAGTGGAGCTATCAAGCGCTATGATGTGAAGTCCTCGAAATAGACAAGCTCTAGGCGGTCATCCTCAAATACATAGAACACACAGCTTCTGGAGAGCAAGAGGACATCCCAGCCAAAGATGAAGACCTTCCTGAAGAGTAGCTACAGCAAAAAAAATAGCAATTTGCTAAAAGACAAAAGAGCTACAGTGCTATCAGCTAGATGATGAAATAGGGTAAAAACAAAATGTAATTTTAAATTGTGATCTATTTGGGGGTAGGTGAAACCCTATTTTGTAATGAATCTTGGCCACACAATAAGAATGAATCTTGGCCATTCATTTAACTTTTAGAAAACTATAAATAGGGCTCCCCTCTCATTTGCAAAGAGAGAATTGAGTTGTTGTAAAGACATGCTGCAGAAATTTATAAGAAAAAAGCATTGACTTGGTGTATTTTTCTTGGTTTCTCCCATGTTGCTTGATTCAATCTCCAATGTTAGATGTTTCACTTAGATTTTACCGTTGTTTAGTTAACTGTCTTATTTCTTTGGATAGATCTTAGAAATGTTGTTGGGCGATTATGAAATTCCTGCCATGTTGATGATCTCTTTGTCCATACTTTTTGCTATTTGCTGATGGTAGATAGTTTTGCAAAGTTAGCCTAGACTTGATTTCAAAGCTGCTCTAAACATTTATCTTTGATTCATACATGTATGTGGTGGATGAAGGATAAAATATCTACAGACCTTAGAAGATAGCACAATTTCCATGATACTGTGAAATCCTTGGTTAAGTGGGATATTGTTTTAAGAAATTGTCCATTGCAGGAACTCCATTATCACTATTCATAGCTAGTTGCAGACCTAGGAACTTTTCCTCTCCCTCTCCTTTTCCTGTTTTTAATAACTGACCTATGTTAAGGTTCATTGCACATTTTAAAGCCAAATCCAACCACAAAATGGAGTCCAAGATTGTTGTTTGAACCTACAGCCAATGCATAATAACTTCCCATCCTAAGAACTCCATTTAAAGATCCAACTTCCATGTTTTATGTCCACGCTTTGTATTTCTTGTGTAAGACCACCTTGTGATTCGAGCAAATCACATCAAACTATTGAGGTATCTAAGCACTGCCATGACCTGACATCCGAGAGACCTTGGAATAGTGTTATGCAATCTGATTGTGGAAGATTGTCTTTCAAGAGAGGTAGTGCACCTACGCACTGCCTATGTTGAGAAGTGCATAAAAACACCATCAACAGGCTGTTAAATTTTTTTAGGAAGGTAACTTTGGTAAGGTTAATCTTCTTGATGATGAGCCTTGTGACATTATTGGCAAATGAAATTTTTTATTGAAATTAAAAAATCAAAATAGTTGGCTGCTCTTAGATGTTAGACACACCCCTCAACTCAAAAGGAACTTGATTTCAATAAAATAGCTAGATGCTTAAGGTTGTAGCATCACTTTTGAGTGAATCATGTAGAAGGTGACAAAATGAGCCTTGGTGATTACTAGAGCCAATAAATCAAGCACTTTGTATATGCTAGAGAGTCACATTTGATGTGATCATTGTGATGGTAGTAGTAGATAATAGAATAACTTTCTTGTACTAGAGGCTCAATTATATGAGAAAAAGGGCCTTGAGATTTGTAGAAAATGGATCAACTTTCAAGTTTAAAATTAGTTGATTTAGAGTTGTGTTTGAATTATATCTATGAGAAACAAAAGAGAATCAAATTCTCTACCATAAAATATAATAAGAAGAAATGATTGTTGCAGTTAGTGCATTTTTATGTCTTTGGCCCCATGGAGATAACATCAATTGGTAAGTCCAATCACTATGTTACTTTCTTAGATTATTATACTCGGAAGGTTTTTGTTTACATGCTAAAAAGGAAACATGTAATGTTTAACATGTTCAAAATAAATAAATAAATTGTAGAAAATCAAAGCAAGAAGAAAATTGTGCTTAGAAACTTATAATGGTGGATATTTTTGCTCCATAAATCTGATCAATTTGTGTATATAATAGTATTCAAAGGATCAAAATTTTTCCTTTCAAATCTAAAGAAATTTATGTAGCAGAGAGGTTGAATAGAATAATTTTGGAGAGGGGTCATAACATACTCTCCAATACTAATTTGGGAATATTTTTGGGAAAATTTTGTTAATTTTAAACTCTATATTTGATTAAGTGAGGTTTGTTCTCTTAGTTGGATTTTGAAATTATGCAGGAGAAGTGGTTAGGAAGGAGAATTTCGTATATTCATTTATGAGTTTTTGGGTGTGAGGTCTTTTTTCATATCCCACACTAGAAAAAAAACAAGCCTTGATGCCAAATGAAATAGATGATCTTCATTGGATACAAAGATTAGAAATATGGATACATGCTATGTGATACCATTTCAAAAGTCATCATTCATAATTGATATATATTTTTTAATGAAAAAGTGATGTCAAATTTCTTATAACAAATAATGCCTACAAAATACTATGTTCCCTTAGAATAAATCACAAGTGGTAGTGATTTTATCAAACAAAAGAAGATTGTAAATCAAGCACAAGTTAAACAAAAATGCAACTCCCAACTTTCCATGATAATGAATAGAAAGATCACCCAATGGGTACTCATGAGGAGTTGAATCCTCAAGTTTAAAGGTCCACTAGCGTGTAGGCCACCAACCAAATAAAATGATTTCATTCAACATTTTATCTTCTCCAATGGAGTTTAACCTAGTACATTTGAAGAGGTGTGTGAAGATAAAGATAAAAATAGTGGATGGAGGCTATGAGAGATGAGATAGGAAATATTATAAAAAATCACGTGGGATTTATTTTTTACTCTACGTAATAGGAAATATTAAAAAAATAGCTTGGTATATAGGTTGGAGGAAGAAGCTGGAAAGAAAATATACAATATTAGTTTCGTATTCAAAGGTTACAATCAATAGAAAGGGGTTGATTTCACTAAATTATTTTCACCAATATTGGGATTGGTAGCTATGTATAATCTAGAATTAGAGTAGCTTGCTATCAAAACTATATTTCTACATGGTTGTTTGGAAGAAGAGTTGTACATGAAGAAACTTAAAGTATTAAAATAAAAAGATAAAGGGGATTTTGTTTATTGATTAAATTAAAGCTTGTATGGTTTGAAATAAGCTCCTAGACAATGACATTTAAAATTTGATTCTTTTACAATTGATAAAATTTTTACAATATGTGAAAATGATCCCTGCATGTATTATACTATTTTAGAAAATGGTGTAGTTATGCTATTCTTACTTTATGTTGATGATATTCTATTGGCATGAGCTAGTATGGTTATTTTTAGTTAGTTTATAAATAAAAATTGGCTAAGAAATTTTCAATGAAGGATTTAGGGGCTAGAAAGAAAATCTTTGGAATGACTACCATCAGAGATACATGGAAAAGAGAGTTGAAATTCTCACAAGAAAAGTATATTGAAAATGTTTTAAATAGGTTTGGGACAACAATAATTTGGGTTTGTAGATCACAACAAGTGCTATCACTCTCTACTATTAAAGAATGCAATGAACTCACCAAAGGAGTTAAGGATATGATATGGTTCCAACTTTTATTGGGTGAATTGTGTTGTACATAACAAGTTTTCACACTATTTAGTGACAAAAATAGTGCAATTCATTTGGAAAATAAACTATACTTTCATTCACGAGCAAAGAACATAGAGCTTCATATTGTTTATCAAAATTGTCTTTGAAGATCGTAAGATTCAAAATTGAGAATGGTTCATACTAGTCTCACTCTTGTAGATTCATTGATGAAGGTTGTTGTACAAGAGAAGATAGATTTTTTCAAAGCTTCTCTTGGTTTGGTAAAAGTGTGACATTAATCCTAGAAAAGAAGGTGACTTCTTTGAGCTTAGCTATTGTTAGCAAGGTTTAGACTTCAAGTGGGATATTGTTCGTTTGTGATGTTAAACCAACACACCTTCACAATTTTCTCAAATCTTCACATATCCATGTCTTTTAAATCTTCATTTCTTTGAGGAGTTTTATAAAAACACGTGCAAGATAAAATTTTGTGATAGAAAAAAAACTTCATGTATTCTGTGCAAAAAAAAAATGAGAAAGTTGAGTGTGCTAAATTGGATTGTGGATGTAGCCAAATTGGTGAGTCATGTAAATTTTGTTGTGTATATGTATTTGATATTTTCAAATATATTAATTTGCAACAAGTTTATATCACATATTTTTTCTCTATTTATTTCATTGATGGACGTGTCACTTTATATACCAATCTTAGTATTCTTTTTACAACAATCCATTCCTTTGCAAACATATAGAATAAGGTGAGCATGTTTAGGTGGTTAAATAAATATGAGACAACGCCACACAAATCAAACTAGGCAATATGCAACTTATTCTAAGACAAGACTACAATTCTAATTTAAACTAGATATCTCTACTATATTTTTTTATATCCACCTTAATTTTACACCTATACTTATACCTTTATACCACAATGCATCAATCAATCAATAAAACCAAAATAAACATCATAATTTTTTTTTAATTAAACCATTTGTTTCCTATTCTAATGTCAACTCCCTTGAATCTAAATTGATGTGTTTTTATTACTGAACATAGATTACTTAGTATAAGAAAATAATGTATTTCATATTTAACATATTATAACTAATTTTAAAAATATTATTACATCAAAATCAACAAAAACCACAACTAGATAAATTGTTTCAACAATCCCTAAACATGGTATGCTAATTATGTGGACTATAAATCTTTTAACAAATAACTTTTTAAAGGGCTATCGAAACATTTATCCTGCACAAAATTTTAAAATGAAAAAATAATTTGATAATTATGACGCTCTAAAGCGAGTTCCACACATATCCTCAGGAATAAGTTCTCTCTTATCATTAGTCTGTACAATGCTTTACATTTGGTTTAGAGAGGAAGTCTCGTGAATCACGTCGCTTTGTTTTCGTACGATGGCATCTCTTAAAGCAACGCACTTCTTTATTATCATTCTCTCTTATTTCCCAAAGTCGATGGATTATGCCGCGTAAGTGGAGCCGTGCTTTCCGTTCCATTTTAGTTTGTCGAAATGTAAGTGGATTCTTACGTAATGTTAGGCCACCACCACGACGTCCGTTGGCCAGAACATAGTCATCAAAAACCTTTGATCCATTTATACATATAGTTTCTCTCATTATCAAACATAATTAAAACATTTGACAAATATTTTCTAAACTAACAATCCATTTGCAAATAAGATTCCTTTTACATATATTCATCTCCGATTTATTTCTTCTTGACCTTTTTTATTATCACAGATCATGGTAGCATGTGACACTCTTTCTTGAAAACACATCATAGATGCTTGTGTTCCTCATATTCGTATTCACTTTTCCCCGTTTCAAATTCTATTTTTCTTATATTCTAGAATTCTAATCTACTTGCAATGGTCAAAAGAAGCAGTGCATGCTTATTAAAATGTATTTAATTGAAAAATAAATACAAAGAGAATACAATGAGTATTCAAGTATTCAAGAAAGAATCTACACACATAAGTTGTATATTAGGACTTTCATCCTACACATATAAGTTGTACAATAGGACTTTCATTATTAAACTATATTTATTGCAATAGCATACACTTTCTTGTAAATTAAGGTTTCTTTAAACTTTTGTTATAAAAAATTTAGGAGGTCATTTGGTGTGGCACAATTTGGTCCCACACTCATCGAATTTACCATAAGGCTATTTGGAAAGACACAAGCTTTTATGATCAACATGTACCATACAATTGATCTCTAGTGTAAGTATTGAATTTTGTAATTTCCTCAATAGAAGAAAATTTATGACTATAAGATTTAGGAAGAGTTTCGAGAAATTTTTTTAACACTTTAGGTTCTTTGACCTTCCCTCCAAGACCTATAATCTCACTAACAATTTCATCAACTCTCTACATGTAGCTTGTGATAATTTCTTCTTCAGACATTCGTAGGTTCTCAAATTATGTTTTTAGATTCTATATCTTAGCTTGTTTAAGCTTATCATCTCCTTTGTAAATACTTTCTTCCTTATCCCAAATTTCTTTTGCATTTGTCAAATCCATAACTTTCACTAATTTAGAATTTGTAAGACTATTAAAAAGAACAAACCTTGCTTTACCATTTGTTTCATAGGCCTTGATATCATCACTTGTGCTTGGTCCATTTTCATCTATATTGTATGTAGTCTTCACTTCTTGAAAATCATATTATCCAAGGTAAACCAAATAGCCTTCCATCTTCACATTCTAAAATGCGTAGTTTGCACCATCAAACATATGGTTGTATTTCTTGTTTGCCATCCTAGATCTACTTCAAGTTGTTAAGATTTTCTCCAAGGAACCTTGCTCTAATACAAATTGTTAAATGAACAAGACAATTGATATGAGGGGTGTATTGGTGATTTTTCCAACAGAACCTTAGCATTCTCTAAAGAGTAGCCAACTCCCATAATGAAGCAACTACAAGGCTAGTGGCCAATACAATGAGTAAGGGATTTTTTGGTCTTTACTCCTACACTTTAGGCTCTATAGGACCTAGGAGGGTGTTCCATATTGTGTTTACGTGAGGTGTATCTAGTTGATAACACATTTATACACATATTTATTCCTACATATTGCAAATAGTGTACTTCACTGAAGGTTTGGCAGACCTTTAAGAATATAATTATCTATTTTCTAGAAAATAGGGGTAGCTCAAACCCATACCATACTTGAAAATATTTTAAATGAATGTTGTTCTTATTTTAAGTTTGTGGTCCGGTATGCTAATTACCCATTTTCATGTAAGATTTTCTAACAAATAGACTAATGTTTCATCAATTGGAGCAACAGGGTCAAATATATGAGAACTAGTAATATATATAAACTACTTAATTCAGAGACTGGTGGACAATTTTCATTGTGCTTTGCATTGATGAAAACTCACAATGCCTAAAAATACTCACTCCTTCCAAATCCTATGCAATTCTTTACAAAATCTATAACCCTCCTTAAGTGTTTTAATCAACTCTTTGAGTTAAAGCTAAAAAAAAATCATATATTCAATGGAACAATTGAAGATAAATGATAATACTATTAGTATTCTCATTCATAACTTGTTTGAAAGATACATAGAAGAGTGTTTGTTTCGAAACTAATATTTGTTTCGATATTAGTAGTTTCTATAAAACTATTTTCAGACTATTACATTCAAGACTCCTACCCAAGACAACCTACTGTTCTATTCATCCATATTTTTCATAAAGTTCCTTTCCTGAACTTAGCTTTCACCTAAAACCCTGATGAGACTTAAAAATCTGACACTTTGTAATGAGCCCTGAAATCCATTTTATAGAACAAGGGAGCAACAAGCATCAGGCTTAATTACATTTAAATTTCATTTCATTTTAGTATCATTTGCACTAGAATTTGAGACGTCCTTAGTTAGTTACATGCACTGATTGGGGAAAATGGAAGATTAAAAGACCAAATTCCACATCCTTTCCATGAAGACATGCTAGCTCCTCAAAAGGAAATGTTTGTTGCAACAACATTGAATCCTCATCTATGTTGACCAAAGAAGATTCTCCACTCATAGCCCTAGCGAAAACTTACATAGTACTTAGAAGAAACCTATATTCTACCATTGTTAGGAAGTCTAGCACTTATGCAACACACTAGCCTAAAAAAATTCCACGTCAGTATGAGAAATAAGAAATCACATGAATGATGAATAGGACAATCCTAAAAAAAGAGCCATGGTGTCATCAAAAGCAAAAATAGGGTAGAGTCATCAATCTGAGTGATCATCCTTAGAGGATACTTGCACACATCTTGTTCATGGTGGAACTAGAGGAACCATCACCACCTCCTCATTAGAGTCTTCAGAAGGTACTAAGGAGAGTGGATAATGGTCACACTCTAGATCAATGTCACCCTCACTATTTGATGGGCTATCAGAAACCGCACTGGGAGAATTACGTCCTCCTAGATAATCCTTACAATACTTGCACCTTTTCTTTTCCTTATTTTCATATCCCACCAGCTTTTTTCCTTTGAACTTGACCAACTCTTCTAAAACAGTTCAGCTTCTCAAGTTGTAATTACTCCTAACACCATACCTATTGAATTTCCTATGCCCCCTTCTACTCTTTGGTGTATTAAGAGCTTCGTGTGTCTCAATTTCATCCTCAAAAGAATTCTCCTCAGAGTTAAGAAAACTCAATCTCCTAGACCTTTGAACTAACCTAAGAGACTCTCCAGACTTACTCATCTTATCAGTGATAATAACTAGAAAACCTTCACCAACTTTGCTCTTGGACTCAAACTTAATAGTGAGTGTCTGAATGCAAATTCTGAATGAAAAATATGGCCATTGGTCCTTATATTGAGCCATGCAAATGTACCAACCATTAATACTTAAATAAAACTCAAGCGCGTGAGCTAACAATAGTCTGCTTTGATCTTTTTTAACCTCAACCGTTGGTCATGTTTTAAAAATAAATCAACAGATAGATTACTAGTGCAACTAGCTATGAATAAGTTTTAATTGTGATTTCAATTCCTTTTCTTAATCAGAAAAGCCCTGAGTAGATATACATCCACTCTGTACACCTATTTCAACCATATACTTAGCATCATTTAAAACTTTTTGTGCTATAATCACCTGCTTACCCATGGGAATTAATTCACTTGTATTTCTTCATAGCAGAACAATGGGGAATGATCTTGATATGATCTCAAAATATCAGTTCAATCATTTCCCTACTTTATTTTTTCCTTCCCACACATATCCATAACTATCAAAACTGATGGTCGAACTCCCAAACATGTGCCTAAAAGAATAAACTTGAAAATGGCTCTGTTTCGAAATAGTACCCCCTTGGCCAAATTTAGCAACCTTCCAACTCCATTAGAGTCCATCCGAGCCTTTTAGAAAGTCAATGTGGCATTTTTCTACTCACCCGCTACAAAATATGGCACACAAACAAGGCCCTCATGAAATGGCAGGGAGCGGTCAAGATTGACACATGCCACCCACCATTAACTATCAATTTCCTTATGAAGCAATCGATGTCATTAGAGCTTGACGGGATTCTCAATAAGTGACATGTGTCACCCTTCTTGCTAGCCCGTGTAACTATCTTTCCTTACTATTTTAGATGGACGATCAAGTGGGGAGTGGTCAAGATGTGGCCATGTCTTCAAATCTACAACTATTGATCTTCTTTGAATAGTGCTAGCTATCTTCACCAAGGAGATAGGGCCTACCAATATTCTAGACATGTGGTTGAAGCTCGTCTTCTCGTGTGAATAAAATAAAAAGGAATAAATAAGTGTGGATGCATGAGGAATGACTGGGATCAACTTCTAATGATCAAAATACCAACATGAAATCCCAATTCTACACATGCCACAAAAGTTAATCCTAAAAGGAGGCCACCTCTAGGTAGACAAGGACATGACCCATAAGCACTGAGGCTAAAGATTTAAGTCAATAAAATCAAGCCTCGACCATAGAAAAATTTAATATTGGAAAAAGGATCAAGGTGATTGACAAACCTAAACTCATGGGGCTAGTAAAAATGACTTTTATGGCATAAGAGGTAACTTAGACAACCAAAGACTAGGAATATCAGGTCAATGTAATTTTTAAATGAACAAGGGTTTTTTAGAGCTTGTAGGCTAGTTTTGAAGGGTTTTAACAACATAAAGACCCTAACACAGTGATGAGGAACACAACCCTAAGCTAGAAATGAGGGCTTGAGCAAAATTTTGCACAATTATAAATTGCAACCAATAAATTGTTGAGGGTTTCCATCAATGGCTCTTGTTGGGGTATACATGACTCTCGTAAGCATGGTGAGATCCTAGAATCATGGGTGAAGCAAACCAGGCACAAAAGACAAAAAAAAAAAACAAACCAAAATATGTATATTTTTTACATATGCCCAAAAATCCTGAAAAGGGGGATCTAATTTCCACTTCTTTTGAAGCCTTCTCTTGAGGTGCAAATTTTGAGTATGCACTCTGCAATCCAACTAGGCTTCAATTCCACTTTGGTGGCTTGAGGCCACTAAAGCTTAGAGCCAATTCATGCCCCTATCAAAAACCAATCTATTGAAAGAATTGAATTCCTTCAACCCACATTTACCTTTACCATACCATTGCAACATGTATATCCTTCTTCATACAAGCAAGAATATGTGGATACCCTTGGTGTCTACTTTTTTACAAACATTGTTACTAGTACTTTTCTCAATTTTTCTGAGTATATCATTACTAGTGTAATCTCTATCATTTTGTATTGTACTATCAGGCACAAACTAAATTTTTTTATCATTACATGACATATCTTTATATTGAAAATAACATTATTTTCTCTACATTTTATTGTCATTCTCTATTAAAATATCTCCCAATTGAACTAGGAATTCAAAGTATTCATATTCTTTCAAGTAATCAATATCATGATACTCATCTTTATCTACAACATTTGTATCAAATGTGAAACATTCATATGTAACATCCTCTAGAAGCTTATGAATGTGTTTCTTTGTTTGTTCAAGGCCATATTCTAACCATGTATTAAGTGCATCATTAGAATTTTTAGCAAAAAGTGGATTTTCTCTACACCAATAAGGATTGTCATTTCTCATCTCTAGTGAAGATGGAGGCTCATCAAATAAAGGGTTTCCCCTTACATTTATTTTTGATGTTAAAGCTTCAACCTCTTCATGTTATAAATATCTAAATCCTTCAAGTCATCATTATCTTCAGAATCACAAAAAACACTAGAAGAGCATATAGATATATTTTCAACTTACTCTACATCTTCTACAAGTAACATCTATGACTCATACTCTAAAAATTCTTCATAGGAAGAGAGTTGTTCCTTCTCAAGAAAACATATGTTTCCAATGTCATATTTCTCATTTGTAGCAAATAATTCAATCTTTTTCTTATGAGTAAAACCTTGACTATTAGAGGATTGATCATGCTCAATGTCATCATCATTATTATTGTAGCAAGGAGACTTATCAATACTAAAACTATGATCAGAATCTTCAAATTGATTGCACTATGTTATGCCTTCCATTGGACCACAAGTGTTGGAATCTTCAAAATAATTAAAACCACACATTTCTTTCGCTTTACTAAGGAATGTACATTCTCAATCTTTTCTCTACTCTCTTCTTCTTTATGTGATATCTCACTACTTAAATTGTATGGAGTAGCAAAATCATTACCATTGCACTTTGAAAAATTAGTAGCCTTTTTATGACCATCTCTAATCTTTTCAAAACAAGAAATGTATTCACACACTTAGTCAAGCCTAACTGGCTTCAACTCCTTTGGTAGAGCACTCAAACCTGGTTCATAAGATTCATAAAATAAATTGATGCACACTGAATTTTCAGATTTGTAGCATTCAGGAATTTAAGACACAATATCCAAAAATATTGCATAAAAATCATATGATGATTCTCCTTCATGTCTTCTTACACAGGAGATATCTTGAACAAGGGCTATAGGATTACAAATGCATGCAACTTACCGAAGATCTATTTGGGAGTCTATGTGATCAACATTATGGAATGATGTGTAAGCTGAAATAATAGGGGTGTAGGTGTTTTCACACTCATATTTACCTTCTGACTTACACCTATTATCAACATTTAGTGTCTTAGGGCAATAAACACCTGTAGACAAATAACTCCTTTGCATTCCATATTTCAAATTATTTTCAATGTTCATGGCCATCCCATATGCCTGATACAAAGTTTTAAGATCCTTATCTCTTAGAAAATAGCTCATCTCATTATAAAAGGCTCCCAAATAAACAACCAAACATACTGCATCACTTAGTACAATACCTTCAAGAATATCCCTCAATGTTTTAGTGAATCTTTTGTTAAATGCTAGGATTAGCTCATCTTCTTCTTTCTCAATATTCATAAATTTATTGAGCATAGAAATAGCATTGATTCTTTCACCAAATTGCTCTAGGAATACTACTTTGAACTCACTCTAATAAAAAAATAAAGCAAGGTGGTAAATCAGAGAACCATTCTCTTACATCTCCTTTTAAAGATTGAACAAATAATCTTATAACCACATCCTCATGATCTACCTCATAATCATTCATTATATTGTTAAATTCTTGTAAATGTTTATGTGATACTTAATTCTTTGTACCACTAATTTTTGGTAAATATTCCCAAATGTTAGATGGAATAACATTTGGGTAACCATTAATTCCAATGAAATTAATAGCTTTATATCTTTCAGAATTAAAAATTTTCTTACAACCTGAATGGAGTTGATTACAAGCCATGCTTGCACCAGGAACCATACAAAGGTGTATATATTGATGATATTCTTTCTTATACCCTTACAAGCATTTCATATCAACATTGTAATTACAAATGGTACATCCAAGTTATTTTACATCATAATCTTAAGCTTTTGTTGTACAGATTTCTATCTTGATTTTCTTAAGGTCTTTTGAATGAATTTCTTCAGAAATAATTTATATTTCACCCCAATAGATTTTGAAATCTAGTAATATAGAAGTATATAGAACAAATCACTATCATTCCCTCTCTTATTTCTTATTCACTTAATAGGGATCCAAAATTTTCATGACTTTCAAATGTGATCTTCATATACAGAATGTATGCTTCTTGAAAACCCAAAATATGAAAAATACCTGGATATATTGTAGATGTTGTTGATTTTTCTTCTCTATTTGAAGTATTGTAGATCTGAAATTCTCTTCACATATTCAATAGGTTCTTTAGATAGAGTCATGACCTCTCTTCATAGAGCACTGAACTTCAAGCAACATGAAGCTCCTTTTAAGAATGAATTTTGTTCTGGGTCTTTTCCCACAGTAGAGTCACACATAAATTCTTTGACATCACTACAATAGAATCACTTCCAAGTATAAAAATTTATTAATATATGAACAAGATGTCTAGACTCACCAAACTCTTGGCTCTTAAGGCTAGATGATCTTCTATCAAAATTTTCTCAAGTTACTCCTGAACGGAGTCACCATTTCGATTGGTGATTTTTATAGTAGAATCATAGAGTTCTCTAAAGAGTAGCCAACTCCTATAATGAAGAAACTACAAGGCTAGTGGCCAACACAAGTAAAGTATTTTGAGGTATTTACTCCTACACTTTAGGCTTTGTAGGACCTAGGAGGGTGTTCAATATTGTGTTTACATGAGGTGCATCTAGTTGATAACACATTTAAACACAAATTTATTCCTACATATTGCAGATAGTGTACTTCATTGAAATTTTGGCAAACCTTTAAGAAAATAACTACCTATTTGCTAGGAAACAAGGGTAGCTCAAACCCATACCATACTTGAAAATATTTTAAATGATTTTTTTTCTTATTTTAAGTCTATGACCCGGTATGCTAATTACTCATTTTCATGCAAGATTTTCTAACAAATAGACCAGTGTTTCATCAATTGGAGCAATAGAGACAAATATATAAGAACCAATAATATATATATATATAATACTTCATTTAGATATTGGTGGACTATTTTCATAGTGCTTTTCATTTATAAAAACTTGCAATGCCTAAAAACACTCATTCCTTACAAATCCTATGCAATTCCTTACAAAATCTATAACCCTTGTAAGTGTTATAATCAACTCTTTGAGTTAAAGCTAAAATAGAATAATACATTCAATGGAACAATTGAAGATAAATGATAACACCATTACTATTTTCATTCATAACTTGTGAGAAAGATACATAGGAGAGTTTTTGTTTCTAGACTAATATTTGTTTTGATGAGTAGTTTCTATAAAACTATTTTAAGACTATTATGTACAAGACTCCTTCCCAAGACAACCTACTATTCTATTCATCCATATTCTTCATAAAGTGCCTTTCCTAGACTTAGCTTTCACCTACAACCCTATTGGGACTTAAAAATTTGACCCTCTATAATGAACCCTCCAATCCCTTTTATAGAACAAGGGAGAAACAAGCATTGGGCTCAATTACATTTACAGTTCATTTCATTTGAATATCATTTGCACCAAAATTTAAGATGTCCTTATTTAGTTACATGGATCATTGTAGAAAATGGAAGAGTAAAAGACCAAATTCCACATCCTTTGCATGAAGACATGCCAAGTCCTCAAAAGAAAAATTTTGTTGCAACAACGTTGAATCCTCGTCCTTGTTGAAAAAGGAGATTCTCCACTCGCAACGCTAGCAAAAACTTGCATACTACCGAGAAGAAACCTACATGTCACCAAAATTAGGAAGTTTGACACTTCTCCAACACACCAGCTTGAAAATTTTCCAAATCAACATGAGAAACAAGAAATCACATGAATGTTGAATAGGATAATCCTGACAAAAGGGTCATGGTATCATCAAAAACAAAAATGGGATAGAGTCGTCACTCTAAGTAATCGACCTCAGAGGATACCTGTGTTAAATGTCCAAGATACTGAGAGGGGGGTGAATCAATATCTTCTTAAATTTTCTAGTCAGATACCATCCAATTATTCCAATGCACATAATAGCAAAGATAAGTAAAAGCATTAAAAAAACACTAAATCTTACAACACAGTAACATTAGAATTTTTATGTGGAAAACCACAGTGAGTTTTAGCTCACAATATAGTATAACTAGTTATAAGATATTACAAAATGGGTGGCTCATTGCCAAGACTCATTCTCGATAAATAAAGGCTCATTTCCTACAGAATTACAATGACAAAATGGCTTACAACAAGAAAATGAACTGATGGAGTACACCTAGTGAGTGCATATTTAGTTCCAATGTAGCTCAGTAAACTAACCTGACACATTTCATCATATTCATTCTTCTTCACATTCATATTCACAACGCCCCAAAATTTTCATTTTAAACTTCAAAGATTATCCAATATATATATATATATATATAATTTCTTTTCAAGCACCAATTAGGTCAGCCTAATTAGATGCACTTCTTATTTACCAGAAATACCAATTGTTGGCGTCAAGCTTTCACAAGATCTTGTGAAAAGGTAATTCACATATCCAATATGCTTCATCAAGTTGACAAAGACCTAAAATAGGTCACATATATTCTCATAACAAAAAAATAATTCACCATTACATAATACATCCATTAGGTCAACCAAGGATAGAGCTAATAACACAATTGCAAACACTAGTGTAATGCCAATACATCATTTGAGCATCTACATATGTGATATCTTGAAGGTAAATGCTCTCAATGTCTACAAACTATTTCCCAAAATTGCAAGCCACGATAATCACCAACAAACAAATGTAGAGCAAAATACTAGAGGATGTAAGCAAAATACTAATTTAGATATTGGACTAGAATACTGGAAAAATTCATTCTTGATCTTGCAATTGCAACTCATATATCATGGTGACATCAATGAAAACACAAAGTAACAAAATGAGATGTTATTCTTCATTTTTCCAACTATCTTCCCCTTTTTCATTGATGGAAACATGGTCCAAAAATAATATTTACAAAAATTCTTATTTACAACACTTCTCCCCCTAACAGCAACATTCACCATTCTTCACTCCCACTTTGACATCGAGGAAAAATGGTGTCCCAAAAATAACTGAAAACATTAAAACAAAGAAAAGAAAGAAACATGTATCAACTAGAGGATGGCGAGCCTTGAAGCTCCTTTAGAATACCTTCCCATGTTGATTTTCCATTCTCCCAACTATCCTTTGTAGAAATCAACATCATGTTTGGAGATTCCAACTCAATTAGAGTTTCTTATGCACCATCTAAAGTATCAAGAGTCAAGTTTATCTTCTCAAGTTTTTTTGTGCAATCCAGAGCCTTGCCAACTAGAGTGAATTAAATTCTTACAATGTCACTCAACCAATCAAATTTTCTAATAATTTCTTCCTTATGCTTCTGCAAAACAAAAGAAAATCTCTATGCACAAAGATTGCATTCTAGGTTGATTTGTCTCTATCTTTAGATAGGTTATAAGTATTGGAGATGGTTGACAACTGAGACTCAATGGATTCCATAACAACCTTAATATTTTGAGTGGAATTTGGCCACTTCAAGTAATAAGCAAGGACAACATTAGCTTCTGACTCACAAAACTTCACAACTTCCAAATTCTTTACAACTCCTGAGTTTGTAAGAGCACAATTGTCATGTAATGCCAATAATCTTCCCTATGCCAATTTTTCCTCAACCTCTTGTTTTGACTTTTCACTAAGCCCAGAGGTATACTCCTTGAGAGAATCTAGTAACAATTTGATATTTCCAATAGAAGGGAGAGATGTATCAATGGATGCACTAGTTATGACTTCCTACAATGCCTTAAGAGCATCTTCTACAAGTTTTATTCCTCTTTGATGTGCTTCAATAATTTCCTTCCTTTTAAATGCTTGCATAGAATTTCCTAACATCACTTTATGCACTGAAGACATCTTCTCCATATCCACAAACCCTTAAATCATAGGAAGTTGTAGAAGCTCTTGGGGATTTATCAACTGAAATTTTATTTTCTTCCAAAGCAATCCTTTCAAAACATCATTACCAGAGGACGATTCTTCGGGAATCTTAAGTGATTTTACAATTTTCTTTTCACTTTCTTCATTTTTCTAGGCAGATTCTTTGTTTTTCTTTTCTTCCTTTCTCTTTTCCTTCTCTTCTTCCTCCTTTTATTCTTCCATTTCCTTTTCTTCCTCTTCTCTGTTTTCTTCCTTTTTTTCTTCATCTTTTCCTTTATCATTATTATCCTCTTCATCATTTCCATATTTTTCTTTTTTATTCTGCTCTTCTTTTGGATTATATTTTCCTTCTTCTTCACTACCTTTTCCTTATTCAACATTTCCTTGTTCATTATTTCCTTTTTCTCCTTCAATTTTCTCTAGAGGAGCATCATTATTCTTTTCAGGCTCAACTTCGCCTTCATTTGGCTTATCATTTTCACCACCAACATCAATTTCAACATCAAAATTTCCATAAATATCTTCATTACTTGTATCAAGAGAAATATTATCCTCAACATTTTTTGCAACTACATTTTCATCATTCTTAAGCATGCCATATTTTTTTTGTTGTCTCTCATATCACTTTTGTTGTTTCCTTCCTTACCTTCTTTGTCAACTTTTTATTCCATTTCATTAACATGTCACTAACTCATTTGACTGCAAAATTTGACAAAATATGTATAATTTGATGTATCGTCAGGTGCTTGTAAAATTCAATGTGTAATTTTCAATTTTTTAAAAGTTTATCCTTGACATTCATCAAAATTTTGACGAACCTGGGTTTCGTCGAAATGCTGACTATCAATTTCATCAAAATTTTGACAAACATGAAAAATAAGAAAAAAATCAAATTGTGGCTGACATAAAGAAAAGTGAGTTCGTTGATTTATTGTGACAGTGTTTTGCTCTACTTGAGACAGTTTGTGGAGAACTAAGGACAATTTTCTTGGGAAAAATCAGAAAAAATTCAAGAAGATATCGCCAGGTTGAGGGTAGTCATTGTCTTTTTGTAGAATTTAGTTGTGAAGTCAGATTTGTAGTTCCAGGTTTGAAAATCATATTTTAAAGCAACATCTCATCAGATTTCATTTTTAGAGGTTTAGGGTTTTGAGAATTTCATGTCCAGATTTTGTTGTGTGGAATCACCATAAGATCACAACCAAGGAGTATATTCTTGTGACTGTAATTATGTGATCCATAACTCTAATGGTCATGTGGCACATTTGTGCTATAACAAAGACAGGATGCATTCATGTGTGACCCAAGTTTAATGTGGCTATATTGTGATAGAAATGGAGGCACTCATATAATGTAGTTATTTCAAGTTGTATAATGTAGGTGCCAATCATCATTAGGTGCATTTAGGTTGTCTCAAGTTTAACAGGTTAGGATGTAATTATAGCATGATCGAAGAGTGATTACCTCTTGCTGCAATAAAGAGCCTATAACTGTGGTTGATATGCGGAGTGGTTGTGTTATATCAATTATGTAGTGCATTCAAGCACAACCCATGTTTAATGGGATATTCTAGAGAGTGATCAATATTTTCTAAACCTTATGAATGTTACTTAAAAGTGTATAGCTTAAACTACAAACCAATTTTGTTACATACTTGAATGCAATCTTGGGTTACTGCAAACTATAATAATGTGATTTGTTAATAACCATTATGGAAAGTATTAATGCAAGACCCATGCTATATAGGATACATTTCCATGATCAGGTTTACATACCTTAATGATAAAACACAAGCTTCCCACACACTCTAGGATACAATCCAAGATCATACCACAACTTTTTCAGGACAACTAATTTTTTGACCCAAGATTTAAGGTTGTTTTTTAATACCAACAGAAGCATTGGTAAGAGCATGATTAGCATACAAACCCTAGGCCTCCATAGAAACATAATCAATAACTCTAGTGGATTAGGGAGGTTGCAATACCAGAAAGATTGAGACATTGTAGCTAATAACAAAATCTTGCAATCTAAAGATTGTAGCCAATAACAAGCACACTATGTAGCTTAGTGAAATTTGTAAATTCAATCTATAGTAAGAAGAATGATAGTCAAAAGGAGGCTGAGCGGTGACAAGATAATAAAGCTCAAACCTTGCATAGTAAAGTGGAGATTTTAATAGTGAGTTTCCTTAATCCCTTGCTAACCTTAAGGGTTTTTCAAATGCTTTTGGTAGTGTTAGACAAGGAAAATGCAATCAGAGAATGATTGTCCAAATGAGGTAACAGTGGTAATCATAGGTTCAATGTTTCTTCTTAACCATTAATTTATAATGGAGGTAGTGGATTGCATGTTTGAGTAGTGTTTTGAGACTCATCAAAGATGGGAGAATAGTGAATAATACCTTGTGGATTGTGAAGTAGTGTCAATAAGGTTGAAGGATCTTAAGATCTACAATACCATGGAACAATGAGTCCCCTGCAGTAAGTAGGCAGTCTATAGGGCATAGTTTGATTTTATAGAAGGATGCTCATGAAACAAATCTTCGAGTGATAGTGAGTGAGTTGTTTGAGATTGCAGTGGAGGGTGCAATACCCAGTCTTAAAGGAAGTTAGCAAAGCAGTAAATGTGCAAGAAATTAAAATCATACACAACAAACAATTCACAATGTTATCTTGCATAATTCCTTGAGTCTGTAGACAAGAATCTCATTGTATCTTGATGAAAGTGGTGACCTTAATGGTCAATCACTAGCAACCATGATTTTAAAACATGTTATTATGCCTATTGAAGAAAAATTTTAAGCAAGGTAGTGAGTGGTAGTTTGGAACAGTGGCAGGTATGAAGGACTTGCTTTATATGCATACTATGTAGTCTAGCTTAAGACACCATTCTTATAAAAGATTGAAGGTGGATTATAGAACTCAAGGGTTACCATGAAAAGGATTAAAGAAAAGATTGAGATCTATTTAAAAGCCATGGTCATGAAGATATTAAATATGTCACATGCAAAACCCTAGTAGCTAGAGAAATGAGTACAGTGCCAAAGAGTATAGTGTGTTGGGGTAGATTTAGGAGATATCCACATTATCTAATTATAGGGAAATACATCATTTATTTATTTCTTTAATTAAAAGAAATCATTCTAAACCCTATATAGGATACATTGTTACTTCAAAAGCCTCAGATGGAATTTGAGATTATGCAAATATATGTCAAGTAAATACCTAGATTACAAATAGTAGTCGAAACAATGTAAGATTTGTTGAGCAGAGCAGGAATGAGATAAGCAGCAATCAATCATATGTCTCCTTTCATGCACATCTCCTCACCATTCTGCCATTCTTTACGGAAACACTTCTCCATTTTGGCAGTCTATGCTTGAAAATAATGTTTTGATGAAGGTTTTAGAGTATGTTTATTAAAATGAAAACTCCATTCTGGTGGGCTACACCTAAAAATAAGATTTTGATAGAAGTTTTAAGGTATGTTTATTAAAGTTTTAAAATATTTTGGCAGGCTATATTCTTGATTCCTTAAATGATTTATTCAAATGGACTATAACTAAATAAATGAATAACTATTTAGTCACTTTTATTTGTGTGACTAAATAATTTTTAATCAACGACCAAACTAGTAGTTTATTTTCTCATTTATAGCAAAGTTGCAAAAAATGAGTAGAATTTAATCATTTTTAGTTGTTGTAACTAAATTTTTTAGTCACCTAGTCATTTATTTGCCAAATTCTGCTAGTGTGTGCTCCCTTGTGCGATTAGGGCTCTCTCAATGTTGAGGGCCCTAAGGATAAGCTCATCATAAGAAGTGACACACTAAAAGGATAAATCCATATTGACATTAGCAATGATGATTCTGACTTGTTGCTCCTTAGGAATGGGTCACTTGCTCTTACTAGCTCGCTACCTCTATCGTTGTAGGAAGTTTGTGATCAAGTTCAATATTTTGATTTTAGGAGTCTAACAGTTGGAAATCATAGTAAAATTAGGATTTAATAAGTTTTGGAATTAGCATTTTAAAGTGTTTTTTGGGGTCATTAACTTCAGACTATCTTCTCTTTTGTAAGGGTAGTTGCATGCTAAATATTTTTGGTGTAAAATATCAGAATTATTAGATTTTGTTACATGTTTATGAATAAAAATTATTGGAGTGTGAGTTTGATAATTTTTTGAAGATCTAAATAGTCAAGCTTGGTAAAGAAAAATCATGTCAAATAATATTAGTCCAGAACAAAATGAAGAGACACTTGATAGATTGTGGGCTAGATTGAAAAGAAAGGGTGATGGGAAATGTTATTCTCCTTGCAATAATTGCAAGGGCTTAAAAATGAGATGACTTTTAATCACAACAGCTGAGAAACATTGTAAGTAGCATGGTCACGTTGAAGGGGAGCATGATTATTGTCCATTGGAAAGTTGTTTATTATACGTGTTTATATTGATTGAATTTGTAAATGTTTATATCATTTTAAATTATATATATATATATAATCACTTGATCATGATCATGGTTTATTTGTGTCTATAATTATTATAAAGGTGGGGCACTCTAGGGAAAATGATATGGATTATCACGGCCTAGATAATGTGGTTTTGCAAGCGGACGAACATGGAGCTATGAATATTGAAGTTGAAATTAATGATCCTATGGAAGAAGATGATCATGCACCAAAAAACACAGTTGAAGATGATGGTACACATACATTGATCCATGACACATTTAGTGGTAGATCTAATCATGATGATTGAGATGACTTTGATGATGTTCATGATTTACCTGTACTTGAGAAGGAATACAAGCCCATTTATGAAGGCTTTCAAACAACTCTTCTCCCTGTTGTATTGTTGTTGTTGAACTTGAAGGTTATGAATAGTTTATCAAACATAGCAATCTCGCGGATGTTAAGGTATGTCATATATGTCATCTTTTTTCATCTATTTTAATTTTTGTTAGTTCATCACTAGTAAATAAAGGATGGAATATGTACCATTAATATTCTTTATATTAACAAATTAATTTTTGTTGTAGATTGATTGGTGAAATTTTGTTGCCACCATCAAATATTTTACCTCTCTCATACCGATATTTATCTAGCATTATGAAAGATATACGAATGGAGTATCAAGCAATAGATGCATGTCCTAATGATCATATTATATATCATAAACAATAGGAATTTGTAATAGAATTCCCAAAATGTCATATCAGTAGATATCGAATAGATCAACTAACAAAAAATGTGCCTTGCAAGGTTCTTTGTTATATTCTCATTATTCCATGTATGTAACAATTTTTTAGGTGTGAAAGCTTAGCACAATTTATGGATTACCATGCATAGAATAGAAGTGGAGATGACATTCTTTGAATTCCTGCGGATGGTTCTACATTTAGGGACATGGAGGAAAAATGGTCACACTTTAAAGAAGAACCTCATAATCTCAGGCTTTCATTGGGAGCAAACGGTGTCAATCCATTTGGAGAGCTAAGATCTATTTAGTCAGTGTGGCTTCTTTTTGTTATCAACAATAACATTCATCCATGGATCTCAATAAAGAGGGAGCACATAATGTTGTCAATGATTGTTCCAAGTATTTGTTTATATCAATTTTCTTAATGTAGTAGCATATCATTTGTATTATTTATTGCAGAATGACTTATATTTTTTTCATTCAATAGTCATGTACATTAATTTATATATATTGCAATAAAATGGTTATAATAATTATGTACTTTTTATGTTCATTCAACTAAGTAAGTACCAAGTTAAAGATATGAATGTATATATCGATCCTCTTATCGATGAGTTACTAAAGTTATGGAATAGTGTCACTATGTATGACATCTCTAGACTAATAGGACAAAGACAAATTGAATTCCATGCAATGCTTGTATGGACAATTCATGATGCCCCAGGGCTAACACATTTTTGTGGTATGTTATAACGTTTGACTATACTTTAACAATATTTAATTTGATGTAGATATCATGCATGTTTTTAAAATAGTCTATTCATTATATATAATTATAAAAATTGACATATTTAATCCAATTATATATGATTTTGCAGGTCTTCAAACAAAGGGAAAATTTGCATGTCCAATTTGTGGTCCAAAGATGAAATCTTGTCGTTCAACAAGTTTAGGAAAGCAGGTGTTTGATGAGTATAGGCACTTCCTCCATAGAAATCATAAGTATTAAACTACTGAAAAAACATCTTTTCAATGGGAAAGAGGAGAATGCATCAAAATCACGAAGAATCACACCTCGCCTATGGAAGTTGGAATATAATAGAATTAATCGTCAAGGTTATACATTAGATCAAATTGTTTATCTATAATATATGATATGTTTTGAATTTATATTTTTATATTGTGTTATGTTTACTGATGTTGTAATTGACAATGATTGTCCATGTTAATTTGTTTAAATTGTATGCTTCATGAAGGTCGTCAAGGCATTAATGGTCAGCTTCCACAAGGACTAAAAAGTTATCCTAGACAATTTAGTAGGTTGCCCTACTATGAGTAGCTACAAATTGTGCATTTGTTTGATACAATGCATATCAAAAAGAATATAACATAAACATTATAGAAAATATTGGATGGAAGGCATGACAAAGAAAAAATTGTCAAAATTTGTACTGAAATTTAGAAAGCCAATCATGCAATGAAAAATTTCATTCAATTAAATACCAATGGAGACAAAATTAATATAAGTGTCCTTCCTTGGTTATTAATAGAGTAGCAAAGCAATTCTCTAAAAGAATTTATATGAAAATTTTGATTTCCCATAAGATTTTGCTACGAACATAAACAATATAATAACAAAGAAAGGTGAATTTGGGTCAGGGATGAAAACACATGATTGGCATACCTTCATTAAGGTAATTATTTAGGTATATTATATACACTTGTATAATACATGTACTTTTCAGTGTATTGTGTTTACTACTTTTGGAAAAATAATGAAAAAGATCATTTTATAATTGTTGTAGTACGTTCTGCCTCTATCTCTCCTAGACAACTTTGAGAACAATTTCAAGAAAGTCATATATGATCTTGGAAAATATATGAGGTAAGTAGTGATATCTATTCAATTTTTTGTATACATCTTATAATTGCCATTTTTTTTACTTGTTATGTAATATACTGTATATTTTTGTTAAATCTCGTTAATATATTTGTGCCTTAAATCACTTGTAGATGGCTGTCATCTAAAGAAATCCATAAAGAAGATATAAATTATTGGAAGAGAAAAATTCCTCGTCTAATGTGTGAAATGCAAAATTTTCTACCTTCAAAAATTTTCAATGCACAAGAACACTACCTCATACACCAAGTTGAGGAGATTGAATTGTGTGGACCTATACACACAAGGTCAATGTGGATGGTTGAGAGGCACTTGAAATTTTTGAAGGCTTTGGTTAGACAAAGAGCACATCCTGAGGGTTCTATGATGGAGGGATATATGGTATACCATACCATGGTGTACATTAGTGAATATCTTCCTAAGTTTGTAGCAAAGATCCATGTAGATTGTATTTGGGATACCAACTCCATTAACAAATTTGAAGGGGAGTACCTAATGGGGAAAGGTAGATTGAGAAAAGTGAGAGATAATTATAAGATGGTCATGGAGATTAATTGAAATATATTTTACATATGGTTTTTATGTATATTGTACTTATTTAATTTTTAATCTTCAATATACATCAATTATAAATTAAGGTCGTATATTGTGGTATTTAACTAATTATATGTCATTTGTGAATTTAAATTTTTTTGATACAGTTGGTCGAGAGTGGGATGCACTACATTTTTACATCACAAAAAATCTTGATTGGATGACGATATGGATTGAACGATGTCAACAATTTTGTCACACATTAATATGGGAAGGTGTGGCTTCATTGGTTAAAAAAGTTCATCGTAATGAAGATTCCAATGTTACACAAAGGGAAATTGATTTAGCATATGGTTTAAGAGATAAAAAGGTACGTATAAATATATTAATCACCCATATTATTTAATTATTTTCAATTATATTGATGTATATATATGTTGAGATTATTTTCTTTGCATACATTTGGCCAAGAATAAATATGTTTATCAACTAACAATATTGCAATAATTTTTACATGTTTGACATATTGCAGGTGAAACACCATAAAGCTATGTGGTGCAATGGTCATAAATTTAGAATCAAAATGTTGGATGACATGAAGAAAACTTGTGATTCTGGTATAACTGCAGTCTTTCAGTTGACTAATGTTTCATCTAGAAGAGGCATATATCCAGAAGTCTCAAAAAATCAATACTATGGGATTTTGGATGATACACTTGAGTTTGACTTTAAGTCCTTGAGATTAATTTTGTTTTCCATCCTATGGTACATGCTACGATTGAATGAAAATGATCTTGAGAGAACTACTATTGAACATGATAATGGTTTACCATGGTTAATACAAGGTTGATCGAGTGAGATGGAAACAAGCCCTATGTTCTTCCAAGCTAATGTGAGCAGGTATTTTACTCAGAGGTTCCAAGTAAACCGGGTTGGTCATTTGTTGTTAGACATGATCCAAGAGAAAGGATGGTAAAGTATAATGTGGTGGAAGAAGAAGATACCGAAGAACTAGAAGATGATGTAGATGATGACCAAGATCAACAGTTAGTTGATGTCCCTAACAAAGATGTCGAAGAGGAGGAACTAGATCATGATGATGTAGGAGTTAATGCTCATGAAGAGGATATCCATGTGGATGATGACATTATGGAAACTAATATTGATGATGATGATGACATCACCAATCTTTACAATGTTGAATCTGGATTGGATGATACAGACAAAGAGTTGGATGAAGAAGAAGATCAATGACATTGAAATGTATGAGTTATGTGATTATATTATCTATTTGATATTAATTTCTTGATAGAATTATATTTTACTTATGTGGTTACATAATTAAATCATGATTTTTTTAATTTTTATTCCATTACATAATTAATTTAATTATGTACTTTTTAATGTTTGAAAGGTCAAAAAATTAAAACATTTCAATAGTGATGTAAACAACCTTGAAATTAGTGTGTTTTATGTTTCATGTGATCATAAAAAATTAAAAAGTTAGTTGTAGAGGTGGTTTTTCAGTGGATGACATGTAAAGGCCTTTAAAAGGCATAAAGTGATCATTGTAATGGTTGTTAATAGTCGAGGATTTAAAATACAAGCTCTTGACATTCAAAAAAAGTGTTTTTCTTCAAAATTTCTGTATTTTTTCTGTTATGCAGCACCATATGGTCACATGCAGCCATATTTTTATTTGAAATCAATTTCAGGTCATGAAGATATGTGTTAGCTATGATTTGAATCTAATTTGAGGGCTTAAAGCATTGATTTGAGTTAGAAAGCTTCATTTCTTTACATACAGCCCGATTACCCTATTTTTGAGGGTTTTGTAGTCCAAACATGATATAAAGGGGCTCTTACACTTTTTGTGATTACTATAGCTTGTGTAAGAGGCCCCATGGATATTTTTCTAATTGTAGGATGCATGAATAGGGTGTAGGATGAGAAATAAAGAAGGTATAGTTATTGTCCTCAAGAGTTTTGTGAAGAAAAGCATGTGAAATGAGAGGTACTGTCATGCCCAAAAATTTAGCCTTGAAAACGTAACAATTTTTATTTTTTTTTACCAACATTTACACATCATGTCCTTATTTCACAACACAACCTCTAACGTCAACACTTATTAGACAATGTCAAATTGGACATGAGACACAACACTGTTTGGTTGGCTAGGTTATTGTTGTCACACCCTCTCTTGGCCTAGTTTATAAACTTAAATTTAGATTAATACCAATGGTTGGATGATATAGTGTTAATGCTTATGCTACCACGTTGATTTCAAATTTGAACAAGAACAACTCTTCCATTGAATCCTCAACTTGACATATATAAAAAAAAAACTCTTTATGATCCTAACGTTAGTATTAATGCTCAACTTTATTTGACGTAACAACATAATTCCTTCTATTTTTCTACTATGCCATTATTATTTTGAACATCGATCGAACATGATTTTGTTGTTTAATCGGGTGGCCTATAGTGCCTAATAGCCTCCATAACTTTTTTACTAAGGCATGTAACCTTTCCTCTATCAAAAGATAACTTTAATAATAAATTTACTATTTCTTGTCATCATTATTATTATTATTATTATTATTATTGTACTCACTAACTCAACTTTATGAAATAATCTTCAATTAAATAATTAACAACGATAATTATACTCAAACCATAATTTATCAATGGAAATAGCATTATTATCTAATTAATGCTTTTTTGGGACACCTTACCTAAGTTGATGTACCCAACCTCATCATCAAAACTTGTTCAAATGCGAGAGGAGAGGACGTATTTATATATTAATTATCAAATTTATATACCTAATTATTTATTCATACTTAATATTAATTTACTTAATTACTTGTCCTTAACAAGATAAATGAATAATTAAATAATAACTTATTTATATATTTATTCTTACTTAAAATATTAATCTGACTTAATTACTAAAGAAGTAAATAAATAATAAAATATTTAACTTCATCTATTATTTACTTATTTTCACTTTAAGGATTAAACTTAAGAAAAGAATTACAAGAATTATATATACATATTGTTCACTTTTTTTGTATGTTTTATTTTATTTTATTTTTAAGGGAAGGAAAAGAATCGAATTAAGAGGAACTTATCTCTTCCTTTTTTTTTTGAATTCCTAGGAATACACTACTCTATCCTCATATAGAGCATTATATAACTTAATAGTGTCTCTTTATTAAGGGTATGGGGATATTATTCTCCTCTTCACTTTTTACCATAAAGTTATTTTATCCCATGCATAGTTCGTGGCAAGGATATGATTATATGCTTAACAGTTTAAACTTTTAATTTAATCACTAACTGAGCTAGTAGTACCCCATGTCAAGGAAATTATCACCATTCACTGCTAACACTATATATTGTAGCATGATAAATCGTCCACTATAGTGAAGGTTCTTAACATTCCAAAGTAGGAAGTGCCCAAACGTTAGAGCATTTATGGATGATTTACAGACTTAAGAGAGGAAAATTAATCAGAAGTTTATAAATTGATTTAGATGACCTGTTTACTTACACAATGTATATGTATACCGAACGTATGTATTTATCTATTTGAAAGAAGATATATCATTTACACTTTCCAAACCATCTAATTTGAATAGAGATAATATAATAGAATAGACTCATTATGATTTCTATCTATTTGAGTATTTCCTCTATTAATACGTTCTCTTTTAATCATAGTTTTATATTCTTAATCAGTCCACCTGTTTACTTATATTGTAAATTGTATGCATGTATTTAGCTATACCTAAGCATAAAGTTTTATGACATGAAGTTTTATGTCTATGTAGGAGGTACGAGATCCATGGGAATAGCATAGATGGAGTTTCTTTTATTTTTTTATTTTGGCAGATGTTATAGTTGTTGTCTCCACAACATAATCGTGCTGGCAAAGGTGGAAAGCCACAAAAATGAAGGAAAAACCCAGGCTCGTTATCTCCTTGACAAAATGATCCAGGAATACATTAGCTCAACAGTGAAATACAAAGGTAAAGACAAAGCAATTTTTTTTTTTCACAGAATAACTCAATTAAATGTCATCTTATTCATATCTTGGAAGCATAGGGAAGGCGCAAAAGCTATTTGGCCGAGTGTCCTAATAGAGATATGCTGGACTTGGAGGGTATGTATAAAATGGTTTTGATTATGGTATCTCCTCCCTGCTGGAAAATATTAAACAAATGCAAGTACCTAACATGGCCTTTAATTAATTCAAAGTTTCAACTTGCTACCACTGTAACGTGGATATCTAGATACCTGCTCTTTAATGCCAGTAGCTCTTGTGTGTCAGGCTACCATTATAGGATCTACCATGTGCTATTTTCCTTCTTTAAATTGATGACTAATCCTTCTGAATAGGCATGTGAGTAGTACATAGCAGGGGTCACATTCAGCTCTTATTACCATTTATTAAGTATTTTCTTTCCTTCCTTTTTTACATATTGTTGTGAGTTAGATACAAAGATTGGTCTTATTGGTTTGGCATGAGAATAGACATTGGTGGACATAAAGAATGGTTTAGTACGTCGAGTAAATGCAAGCAACAGACGCACATATGGAAAAGTTCTTTAACCTTTGATTTTTGCACCGTGTTGTCTGAAGCGTGGGTACGGAGGGGTCACCGCCTTGGTTTTAATTATGAGAAATCTACTCTACCATCCTTTATGTGGAGGCATAAAATCCTACTCCTATTCCTACAATAACTCCTTGATCAGAAATTTAAGGAATAGCAGTCACCAGATTGGCACCCGAGTAACTCTCAATTGACCTACTCCCCCCTAAAACTATTGCATCAATTTGATTCTCCTTGCATCTATGTTCTCAAGGAGGAGTTTTCTTAAGGAACTCTATTGTGCTTGATCTCAGGCAAGAGAGGTATTTGGGTGGCACCTCTACTGACCTCTATGTGCAGATAATGGTAGTGAAGGCCTGCTCAACCTAATGTTCACAATAATTTTAGTCGAATTATTCCCACACTTAATTCTACTAGAGGTCTGATACACCCCAAAACTCAATCATCTCTGTGGTGCAGACAACTGCAATCTCCGCAGTGCAACTGACTTAAGTGAGGATCAAGGGTGGCATCTAGTAAGGATTCGTGCTCAAAAGTTGCAGTGAAATGGTTAAGCATCAATCTCTAATTACACGTGCCATTACCAGGTGATTGCATAATGAAGGGCGCAGTACTTAATAGCACATATCTAAAGATTTGGTCGTTTGTTGTTATTTTATTAGCTGAACATTTACGTTTCTTTATCATTCTCTGTATAATCTTTTGCAAGTTAGGTTACGAATTCTTACTCCCTATATATCATTTACCATAGAAGGAACATGATTGTTTTCTATACTTTTTTTTTTCTTATACTTTTTTATATGTTATATAAGTTAGCATAGGAATTCCCATAGAACTTCAAGTAAACTATTATTAGTTAGAGGGTTTTTTGATGACCTATTCTTCTTTGCGCTGGATACAATGGAGGCTACTCCAGACATATGCAGTAATACTGATTTATTATGTCAAAGTAAAAACATAAAACCCATTTTTCTCTTCCAAGGAATGTAGTGACATAACAAAATAGATTCTATACTAATATAAAAAAATTGTACTCGTTTATGACACAAAAAACCCATAGCCAACATTTCATCATATTATAATGCCTTTGAAATGATAAAATGAGAACCTCAATCTCTCTTCTTCTTTTTTCTTTTCTAATAGGAGGCTTCCTACCTTCGTTACACAAAATGCATTTCATAAACATCAGGCTTTAATACAAGCAATCGAGACTTTTATTTTCAAGATTCCAGATAGTATATGCTAAACTTTCACTATCATCCAATACTTAAGAGAATAAAATGGATACCATACACAAAAATGAGAGCCTGCTTTTTCTGTCAATTTCTTTCATGTTACAGCAAGACAATAACTCTCCAAATTACATCTAATTGTAATAAAATACACTAGTCACACACAACTGAATAAGGCTTGCTCTCCACCCTACCATAATAGCCTCATGGAGCTTTGTAGGCTCTAACCATACCCTCGAGCAAGGAATTATTTTAGCTCCATGATGATAAATGGAGTCTTTTCTCATTTTTACAAAGAAATAAAACTAACATAGCACAAACTTAATGTATCTAAGTTCTCTACCTTCCATTCTCCACCATGATTCATTCCATATTTCACATCCTTACCACCAATAACAAAGGGAAATAGTAGTAGGAGAGAATACTTATCTCTTTCTATGAGGAGGCTAACTCCTTGAACCTTCTTTCCTCTACCAAGCCATCTTGATCATTCTCTACTATCTCCATTAGAGTTCTCCAAGAGGAGAAGTGGGCAATGCCCAAATCTTCTATCTTCTTGAGGTATATAGGAATCTTCCAAACCTACACTCTTTCCCACAAGTGCTCACATATGTGTGAGTCTTTGCCAGTTCCAAGAACTTTTGGGGAGTGGGAAGTTGATAGTTACAAGTCACACTTCCCAAGCCCCAACACTTTTTGAATTTGTCACCTTCATGAATGTGGACTTTTGAGGGGTCTTTTCACACTCCAAGGACAAGTTCACACTTCAAAAAGGTTCCAAACCCATAGGTATAGGTCCTAGGGGTCTATTCTTGTTCAAAAACCAAGGAAATTGACTCAATAATCCCTTTTTAAAACCCACAAAAGAATCCATACGAATTTTGATCCTGACCAAGGGTTCCAACCCCAACCAAACTCACATCACATGTCCTACAATTTGATTCTACTCAAACATAATCACCCAATCAAAAATATAACCTCAAACCCTTCTAAGTCAAATAGGGCTACACTTAGAACTTCCCAAAGATATATTTGATTTGATTCCAATATTTATCCATCCTCCTATTTGCATATTTGATTCCTTAGCCCTCCAATACATTTACTCTACTTGCTTTTAGGTCTCAGATGGAGTTAAATTTATATCCTCAACAAGAATTCTTTTTATTTGCACTTGATGGTTATCCCTTCTCATGCTAGCACCATTATCTTCTCGACCTTTAATTTTAATCCCACATTGACTCATTTAATTTCTTGCACAACATAATTAAGCACAGTTAGACATATTAATAAACAACATTAATTGTAAATCAAATCTTTGTAACTTTATTCATTAATCATTTACATAGTTAATTACTCTTCCAATGTAATACGACACAACAATTATCTTATTTCAAATTCATCTTATAAGTTCGAATCTCATACAATAATTCGCATGCACATACATCTTCATTAAGTAAAATAACATAATGTAAAACTATAAGGTTACTGTTAGACAATCATCTTCATATCACTTGCAGTATATCTAACCATCTATTTAGGAGGAATATATAACACTTTAAGATTGTATTAGTCACATGCAAAGAGAGGCCTTACAGGTAGTTTCTGGTCCGATACTTGTTTGATCCTTCATTTTCTATAGAAAGGATTTTAAGGCCAGAAGTACGGGTTAGCAAGTTAGATATTTTTTTGTCAATTCTAGGTAGAGCTGCAAAGAAATTGTAAAGTTCAATGGTTTTAAGGAAAATGCAATTTAGGTTTTGATTCATTATGTAGTAGGTTTTGAATTCATGGGGATTTGATGTTTTATGACAATACTAGCATTTGAATTGAAATGATTAATTCAAACTCATGTCTCTCCATTGTAAATGCATATATGAATTTTAAATAATATAATCAAGGGTTGTCTCATTCATCTCACTCTTGTGGTGTGTATGATTTCTGTTTTTCCTTTAATTCAAGGAATTAATTAAAATGTTTGAATGGGATTGTAGGTGGATATGTTTTGTATAACGATTTGATAAGTAGTATTGGGTTAGAATACATGTTGATGAAATTGTAAAGCAATGTTCTCAAGGATCTTATGTGTTATGTGTTAAATCTATCATAAACCCTTATATGTTTATGAATTTGACTCCCTCAATAGATATATGGCACTGATGTAAGTTGTACTATTTTGTATGGTTCATTATTTTGTTTTTCTTTACCTAGCACTTGCTACAAATTGAAAATCAATTACTATTTTACACTATGGAATGTGTTGTAGTTATCTCATGCTCCAAATAGTTGATATTACTAATGAATAGCCAATTCTATTCAGTATTATGCTATTATGTTGAGCTATTAAATGAGATTATCTAATGTTGTTAATGTTGCTTATGATAATGGTGTAGAGGTTGCAAATCCATTAAGGGATCACCCTCTCAGGTCTTGTAGATCCCAAAGTGTAGGAGGTCTTTAAAATCCTCATTACTTGGTCTAGGTCCTTCGAGCTACCCTTGATTGGAGTTGGAAATTCCATATAGGTAAATTAGAAGACCAACTTGGTTATAGTAAAAAAACCAACAGGCAAAGGGGAGAGAGATACAAGGATTTAGTGAGAGAGAGAGAGGTAGTGGGAGAGAGATAGAGGGTAGAGGGTTAAGGGTAGAGGGGAGGGAGATAAGAGTGAGTGAGAGAGAGAGAGGGGGTAGGAGGGTGAGACTTGAGACAGAGATGGAGGGAGGGAAGGAGTGGGAGAGAGATAGAGGGTAGAGGGTTTAAGGGTTAATGGTTTAGGGTTTAGGGTTTAGGGTTAAAGGTAGAGGGGAGAGAGATAGAGGGAGTGAGTGAGATAGAGAGACCTGAGAGAGGGAGATGGGATAAGAGGGAGAGTCTTGAGAGACAGAGAGAGGGAGGGAGTGGGAGAGAGATAGAGGGTAGAGGGTTAAGTGTAGAGGGTAGAGGGTTTAAGGGTTTAGAGTTTAACGGTTAAGGGTTTCGGGTTTAGGGTTAAAGGTAGAGTGGAGAGAGATAGAGGGAGTGAGTGAGAGAGAGAGACCTAACAGAGGGAGAGGGGGTAGGAGGGAGAGTCTTGAGAGAGAGAGGGAGGGAGTGCAAGAGAGATAGAGGGTAGAGGATTTAAGGATTTAAGGGTTAAGGGTAGAGGGCTAAGGGTAGAGTGGAGAGACTTAGGAGAGAGAGAGAGAGAGAGAGTTAGGAGGGGGAGGGGAGAGGGGAAGAGGGGAGGAAGGGGAGAGAGAGAGACCTGAGAGGGAATGGTGCTAAGACAAAGAGACTTCAGAGAGAGAGGGAGGGAGTGGGAGATAGATAGAGGAGAAAGGGTTAAGGGTAGAGGGTAGAGGATTTAAGTGTTTAGGGTTTAAGGGTTAAGGGTTAAGGGTTTAGGGTTTAAGGAGAGGGAGACACATAGAGGGAGGAGTGAGAGATAGAGAGAGACCTAAGAGAGGGAGAGGGGGCAGGAGGAGAGACTTGATAGGGAGAGAGAGGGTAGAGGGTAGAGGGTTTAAGGGTTTAAAGTTTAAGGGTTAAGGGCTTAAGGTTTAGGGTTAAGGGTAGAGAGAGAGAGAGAGAGAGGAGAGAGAGAGAGAGAGAGAGAGAGAGAGAGAGAGAGAGAGAGAGAGAGACCTAATAAAGGGAGAGGGGGTAGGAGGGTAGAGGGTAGAGGGTTTAAGAGTTTGGGGTTTAAGGGTTAAGGTTTTAGGGTTATGGGGGGAGGGGAGAGAGATAGAGGGATTCAATGAGAGAGAGAGGGAGGGAGTGGGAGAGAGATAAAGAGTAGTGGGTTACAGGTAGAGTGTAGAAGGTAGAGGGGAGGGAGATAAGAGTGAGAGAGAGAGAGAGAGCTGATAGAGGGAGAGGGGGTACGAGGGTGAACCTTGAGAGAGAGGGAAAGAGGGAGGGAGTGAGAGAGAGATAAGGGGTAGAGGGTTAAATGTAGAGGGTAAAGGGTTTAAGGGGTTTAGGGTTTAGGGTAGGGTAGAGGGAGAGAGATAGAGGGAGTGAGAGAGAGAGAGACCTAAGAGAGGGAGAATGGGTAGGAGGGAGAGACTTGAGAGAGAGAGAGAGGGTAGAGGGTTTGAGGGTTTGGGGTTTCAGGGTTAAGGGTTAATGGTTTACAGTTTAGGGTTATGGGTAGTATGGAACTTCAAAGTATTGTTCTATGTGTTCTATTTTATCCTTCCTTGTGTCTTTGGTCATCTATGGTGTTTGGAAAAAGCCTAAGGATGGGGTTTTAACTTTGTCTTCATGTAAAACTCTAGTTTTCATCTTACACCTTGGATGGGATCTATTTGGCCGTCACTTTTTGGGAAGGTTTTAAATCAACTTAAGCCCCATCGCTTCGTCTAGGCTAGGCCCCCTTTTGTTTTATCATTTTGTTTCCTTTTCCTGACTTTATTTTTCCTAAGTATTTTGTTTGTCATATATTCCCTCGTTAAAACAACTTATGTTATTGTTTGTCATCGACCTAGTGATGTTCACTTATTCCTTTAGGGGAGAGGGACCAGTAGTCATATAGGCTAACTTTCTCAGCATGTAGCAATTGACTAGAATATCGTAGAACCTTTGTTTTGTTTTTGAAATGTAGATTGGTCTCTTATTTATCTATAATAAGGTTTGGAGGTGCGACTCATCATGTAACTCACCACATTGGTAGATCTTTTGAGAAGTGTCTAAAATTTGACTTTTCAAAGGTTCAACCAAAACTTAATCATGGAACCCCCAATAGTTGAACCAAAAAAATATCATTTGTTGCTTGTAGAATATGATATTTTTTATTTAAATTTAAATTAATATACAACCTAAGTGGACCAAATACTTATTGATAAACATAAATCTTTGATATCTCTACCTTTTATATTCAACACATATGGACTAATAGTTGAACACTAAAAATCTATTTGTTGTTATAAAAACAACACATAATTATTTGAAATACAACTTATATTGAACAAAAATGGACCAATAGTTGAACACTAAAACTTTTTGAAAATCCTTCACATTTAATGGGAAAATACATGTTATTTATTGTGCTTACCTTTTATATTTGTGATAGGAAAAGCTATTAATATAAATTTATCCAATGCTTGTACATTGCTACCCCAATTGTTGTACACATAAGAACAATATTTTTTCACTATGATAACAATATTGCTCGAAGGACCTAGACCAACTGACGAGGACATTAAAAAGCCTCCTACACTTTGGGCTCTACGAGATCTGAGAGGGTGATCCCTTAATATTTTTACAACCTCTACACCAATATCATAAACAACATTAACACATAACAAATATTCCCATTGAATAGATCAACACAATAGGATAATATCAAATAAAATTAGTTCTTCATCGATAATATCAACTATGTGGAGCATGAGATAACTACAACACAACCCATAGTAAAATATAGTCATTAATTTAAAATTTGTAGCAAGCTCTAGGAAAAGACAAACAATTATTGAACTACACAAATAAGTACAACTTAGATCAGTGCCATATATCCATTGCAAGAGTCAAATTCATAAGCATCTAAAGGTTTATGACATATTTAATACATAACATTTAAGATCCTTGACAATATTGCATTACAATTTCATCAGTATGCATTCTCACCCAATACTACTTATCAAATCCTTATACAAAACATATCCACCTATAATCCCATTCAAGGATTTTAATTAATTCCTTTAATTAAAGCTAAAATAAGGATTATTCACACCACAACAGTGAGATGAATGAAACAACCCTTAGTCATTTTATTCAAAATTCAGATATGCATGTACAGTGGAGAGACATGAGTTTTAATTTATCATTTCAGCTCAAATGCTAGTACTGTTATACAACACTAAATCCCCATGAATTGAAAACCGATTACAAAAAAACTTAGAATCTAAATTATATTTCTCTCTAAAACCATCAGACTTTAAAATTTGTTGTGCAACTTCACCTAGACTCAACCAAAAATTATCTAACTTGCTAACCCATACTTCTGGCCTTGAAATCCTTCTTATAGAAAATGAAGGAGCAAGCAAGCATCGAGAAAAAAAGTACACATGTCACCAGCCAGTTGGCACACCTGGTGATATTCCAAAAATTGTTACAACATCCATCACCTTGGAGAATATTCTTGTTCATCATGTCAACTGAAAAAATTTGATGCAACAAAAAAAAAAAAACACAAGAAACCCGCACCAAGAATGCCATCAAAGCAAAATTGGAAACCATTGTAACCACAACATCCAATTTACCACATGTTAGTAGTCCATTCCTTTTACTCTTCCTCAGTCAAATATTTAGCTACCCATTTCTAGTATTCTTCATCATTCGGCCAGTCAAGATCAATCACCTCATTTACCTTGGCATTATAAGGTGTGTATTTTACCACTACCTAATTTGCATCTCTTTCAAAAGCTTCAAAAAATGAGCAGGTACTAATGATTTGATCCATATAGCTCACCAACAAGTCATAATCTAAGACATCACAAATTAATTTAATTTGATCATTGATGACTTCACTTACTTGATCCTACCACTGCTGGAGTGACCAGATTTTTCCCCACTCATTAATTATATCTAGTAACAATGTGTTACCCCAATCATTAAAATTCTTCACCAAATCCCTCATCTTCCTACAAGGTCATCTTGTAGGGTCTAAAAACCTTGTAATGATTTAACCAACACTTGAGTAGGCTTTAATGATTGGGGCCTATTATTTGTATCAAACCTTGAAGCCTTATACATGACATCCAAATCATTGACCCTAGGGATCCAATTTTCAATCAATGGTATCACTACTTCCTGATCCCTATCAATATTTTTTATTGCATCTAACAAAAAAGAATATAAATAATTTATAGATAGAAATTTACTATCAACTTTTTCTTTTAAATGCCTCAAAATAGTAGTAACAATCTCCTTTTGCTTTGAAAGAGATCCCTCCTCACTTACCTTCAATGATATTTACAATTCATCAATTTTTTGCAAGAGTTGCTTCTTTTTAGGATCAACAAAGCACTTTTTTTCTTCATAAATTGTTCTAAAGGAGGGGTGAGATAAAGATTCTGACTGGGAGACCCTGGTGTGGAAACAATTGGAGAAGTAGGAGGCATTGACCCTACTGTGGAAGGTAATATACTGGCCCCTAGAGCACTTGATGTCTCCCCAATCTGTTTATACCTTAACCTTTCTGGCTCTGTCTGCAACTCAATATTCCTCTGTTTCATCTTGTTGTATTCCTCAATCAAAAGGTTATACTTCTCCATTAGGCTCTTCTTTTCAGCCTCCCCCCTTTCAGTAGTCTTTTGGGCCAATTTGTCCATATTCACAGTCAAATTAGTGGCCTTAGTGGTTGAGGTCTCTGAAGCTCTCTTTATTAATAATCTTCCTCTGAAATTTGAATTAATATTTGTAACATTTGGCTTTCTTCCTTGAGGGGGAAATTCCCAAATGGCCAAAGTTTCATATTTCTCACTAAAGGAAAAATCTTGCAATGTTGCCTTGACTTCTTCTTCAGAGTCTTGCAAAGGATGCTTGGACTTTAAAATAGCATTAAATGATACAACATATGTAATATCCCATTCAGGAAGAATCAACACACCAGTCTTCTTCCCTTTTAAAGAGTGATGTTCTTAAATTCCTCCATTAATTCAGCTTTTACCTCCTCATCATTATCCTGGTCTGACCTGTCAGGCCTTAGTTCTCTTCTCTTACATTTATCTTGGTATTCTTCAAATTTCATCCCACATACCAATTGCAAGAATATAGAAGTTTTTACAAATGTATTATCATCTAGAAACTCCTTACATGCTTCCATTCTTGCATCTTGTACACTTTTTTCTTTCATATCTAAATCAAATAGAACCAATTCAGCTGGCCTAGGAGGGGAAGGCATACCAACCTGCATGTCTTGATCAGTAACAATAATTTCATCCATTAGATCCTCCTGTGGTTGATCAATTCTTTGTCTTTGAGGGCTTGGATCAGATGGTGGTGATGAGGGACTGTCTTTTGGTGATGATTCTAAATCAATGATTTTAATTGCCCTAGGCACTTTGAATTTTGGACCTAGTTGTGAAGGAAACTTCATTATTTTCTTTCCTTTTCTGTCCATTTCCTCTTCATCACTGCTATAATCCATTTTCCTCCTATAAATAGGCCACCTTTCTGCAGACTGGTATGTTGGCCTTGTTTCAATTGGCCTGGCACCTTATTCCTATACACACAGACTTAGTTCTAAATTTATCTTTTTGGCCCTCAATGTGCCCATAATTTCCTTGAAGTTCTCCATTATAAATTCAATCTTCTTATGGTGTGGATTGAACTCCAACAATGGATAATACTTTGGATCCATCTTATGCACAATATCTAATAGCTTATCATAAGCTATCCATTTCTCCTTATTCAACTCCTACCTATTTAGATTAAATTCATTTCTGATCAAATCCTTAGGAAAGTTCAACTCATGCACAAATTTTCCAGCCTTTATTCTTTGTCTGAAAAGGGAAAAGAAACCCTCTAGATCATGTTTCCACTTTGGACCACACCTCAAATGGCAATCATAAAAGAATTTCTCAAAATGCACCCAACCTCCTTTTGAAAAGGAAAAATTAGACACCACTGTATAATCAGGGAAAAATGTTCCCTTACTCCTCCTTGTGAGGTTGTCCTCATGGATACAACCTATTTTCCACATAAATTCTACAAACCCCACTCTTGGTGTCACATTGTATGGTAGTATATGGAGGGTTCCTTGAAAACCGTATACTCTCAAAATAGTGTTGACTAGGTATGGGATAATGTCACCCTAGTTATGGAGAACTTTTAATTTTCACTTCCTCCCTTTTGGCTTGAAGAAATCATGCAATTCCTCAAGGATCCTAGGTACATTCACCATTATTCTAGCCCTTAATCTAGAAGCAAAGCAATTATGAAATCGCACATAACTGGTGCTTTCCTTATTGCAAGATAAATCTATAGCCCATAATTGTACTAGCAATCTTTCTCCATCAACCAATTGCCTTAATTCCATCTTTTCAGAGAAAAAGTTAGCATCCTTGAGCAAGAACATATGCATCAACATAGAATACCAGAAGAATTGAGTGCCAATATCATTTTTCTGTAACTTTGACAACCCTTCATGTATCCTCTTAGCCAAGAAAGAAGCAAAGTCATATGTCACAGAGAAGTTAAGGTGTTGTGTTTGCACCCCCATGAACATGTATGCAATAGGCATCACCGTACCAGGACTGAAACCCAAAATCTGACACAATGAATATAAAGTGGCCAAGAAATGATTTGCAAAATAGTTTAATCTGAAAGGTTCCTGGTCACTAGGGCTGATATGAAATCATGAACCTCCTACCCTAGCCAGATGAGGTGGAAGCAACTTAGCTCTAAAAAGAGACTTCACCTTTGCATATTCCAAATTCATTTCCTCAAGATTGATAGGAACCAAGTCTTCCCTTAGTTCACTCAAGTCAAAAATTTGTTGGACCTCTTCTCTATTAATGCTCAACACAATCTTTCCATCATTTCCCCTGATTACCCATGTGACAGGGTCATATCTTGCAGCCACTGCCCTAAGTAAGTTTATTTTAGGGAACATGTTCTAGACCAATAGCTTTCCCAAATCATACATCCAACCATTTGAAAAGGGGTGAGGAAAATCCCTCTATCCATACCATAATCTGAACATTTCCAAGCCTCTGAGAGGAACCCTAACATCAACAATGTTAGAGAAATTATATACTAACCCTTCCACCAGGATTTTCCCTCGCATTAAAACCAATACCTTCTTCCTATCATTTGTTGACCAGGTCAATTGATCTAGGAAATCATCGTACATGTTTCTTCTTAAATAGTCAACTTGGCCAGAATGTTGCTTTAGCGGTGCCATCTTGGATAAACTAGGGTCTTTTTACAATTTCACACTTTGAATAGCTAGGACTAACCAGAGATAGGAAATTATAGAACAAAAAACTACAATTTCTCACAACTATAAGTAAACTATACCCCTAACATGTTTATCAACAAGATCAATGACAAACACAACAAATATTTTCCCAAATTCAAGTGTAGAATGGCTGGATAGCACATAAATTAACTCATGGCTTTGTTTGTAGAAGTCCCAAATTCTGGCTGTAGAGATTCACAACTTCACTTTTAGATCTAAAATTGCTCCACAAAATACTTGAATGCTTTGTGATACAAATAAAATAGGAGAATTGATTTTATCTTGATTAAATCATGCTAGTTTTTGTATCATCCTCCATTAAAGCTCACTCATGTGATGCACGAACAACTCCAACAATATTTGATGTAGATTTAAATTTTAGTCATCGATCCTTCAATTAGATCAAATCATCTAACAACCATCTTCAAAAAAAGCTAACATAATTTCCAACATGCAATAAGGGGCCCACCATACCATACGTTTCCAAGGAAGTCCACATGGCGGTCGCCCGCGATATCACTATCAGTAAAGATCCTGCAACTTTGGATCACATGATGGTGAGCAACCATAGATCTTGAGCATTCCTGATCTTGTTCCATCAACACAGTCGCCAACCTTATTATTAACCATCGAGTAACTTTTTCATCAAGATTATAACATATCCGTTGATTTAAAACATGTGCACCTCAAGAAAACTTTAGTAACTTGCCTTTCAATTTACTAAGGCTAGATTAATTTACCATAGTATTTCCTTCATTCCTTCAGCTTCATCAGATGAGACACATGGTGCCCACCTGTGATATCACAATTAGTAAAAACCTTACAACTTTCAATCACGTGATGGCGAGCAACCGTTAAGATATAATGACAATTGATCGATGATCAACCAAACTTATCCCCTTTGGCCTCACCAAATAGGACACGTGGCACCCACCCAAATTATTGCGATCAACCAAAGCAGTGTGGTGGGGAGTGGCTGAGATCAAATGATAGTTGATCAATGGTTGTGTGAACTTCATCCTTCTGCAAAACAAAACATTTATTAAAAGGATAAGGGGACATCACTAGGTGGATGGTAAACAATGACATAATTTTTTTTCAAATGATGAAACACAGAGCCAACCAAGACTTAGGAAAATAAAACCCTATAGAGGAAATAAAATATTAAAATAAATGGACTCAGCCTAGATGGAATGATAGGACATAAGTCATTTTAAAACCCCTCAAAAAGTAACATTGAAATAGATCCCATAAAAAGCGTAAAATAAACACAAGGGTTTTATATGAAAATAAAGCTAAAACCACCAACCCAAGCAAAATTCCAACACCATAAAAGACCAGTAACACTAGGCAGGGTAGGAATGGAACATAAGGAGCAAAAATATAAAATGCCATTAGAAGGGAGAGAGATAGAGGGAATGAGTAAGAGAGTGAGACCTGAGAGAGGGCGAGGGGGTAGGAGGGAGACTCTTGAGAGAGAGAGAGAGGGAGGGAGTGGGAGAGAGATAGAGGGTAGAGGATTTAAGGATTTAATGGTTAAGGGTAGAGTGATAAGGGTAAAGTGGAGAGACTTAAGAGCGAGAGAGAGAGAGAGGGAGGGAGTACTGGGAGAGAGATATAGGGTAGAGGTTTTAAGGGTTTAGAGTTTAATTGCTTTGGCGTATTTAACATTTAGGGCACATAGAGGAGAGAGATAGAGAGAGTGAGGAAAGAGAGAGAGACCCAAGAGAGGGAGAGGGAGTAGGAGGGAGAGACTTGAGAGAGAGAGAGGCAGAGGTAGATGGTTTAAGGGTTTCACGAAGGGCCAAGGGTTTAGGGTTATGTGGTAGAGGGAGAGAGATGGAGGATTTAGTGAGAGAGAGAGGAGGGAGTAGGAGAGACAGACAGCAATGAGAGGGTTAAGAGTAGAGGGTAGATAGTTTAAGGGTTAAGGGTTTAGGTTAAGGGGAGAGAGATAGAGGGAGTGAGTGAGTGAGAAAGAGACCTAAGAGAGGGAGAGAGGGTACGATATTGAAGATACTTGAGAGAGAGAGAGGGGGGGTGGGAAATAGATAGAGGTAGGGAGGGTTAAGGTTAGAGGGTAGATGGTTTAAGGGTTAAGGGTGGAGGGGAGAGAGATAGAGGGAGTGAGTGAGTGAGAGAAAGATCTAAGAGAGGGAGAAGAGGCATTTTGTATATATATATACATATGTTAGTAGCATTTGTAGCACAACATGAAAGACAATATTAGAATTACTTTTAGTTATAGAATTAAGGTTAGGGTTAGATTTATATTTAGTTAGGGTTGGGGTTAAAAATAGTGTCAGTGTTAGTTTTACGATTAAGTTTAGGGTTAGAGTTAGAGTGAGAATTATTGTTCAGATTGAATCATAACCCTAATCTAACCTTAACCTTAAACCTAATTGAACCCTAACCCTATTTGTAATTGTAATTTAACTCTAACCCCAACCCTAACCCTATCATTGAATCCAAGCTTTATCCTAGAACCCCAACTCTAATTAAATGGTAAACCTAACCTAACCTTAACCCTAACGTTAATTCCAACCCTAAGTCTATCTATAATTATAATCCTAACCCTTCTAATTCTAACCCTAACCATAATTCTAATTCTATTCATAATCCTTAGTTTAACACTAACCATAGTTCTCATGACAACCTTAACTCTAATTATAACCCTAATCAAACCCCGACCTTAACCTTAACCCTAACCTTGAGCTTAATTAAACCCTAACCTTAACCTTAAGACAGAGCTTAATTAAATCAAGAACCTAGGTCTAACCCCAAACTCATATATGTGAGATAATTATAATTTACCAAAACCCTAACCATAATTGAATCATAACCCTAATTTAAATATAATCCTACCTTTAATTGAACCCTATTTTTAACTCTAAGACTAATTAAACACTATTTCCAACCCTAACCCTAAGCCCATCTAAATATTAGCCCTAATTGAACCCTAACCCCAATTGAATCATATTTAAACCCTAACCCTTAATGAGCACTAACCCCAATTAAACCCTAACACAATTGAACCATAATTCTAACCCTATTTTAATACTAACACTAACACTAATCCTAATAACATATTATTAGGGTTATATTTATTAATGTCTTAATATTAGTTTATAAATTCAACATTAATTATAAATATTTTAAAATAAATTAAGTATTTCAATATAAAATTTTAATATTTGACATTACAAATAAAATTAAACTAAATTCTAATTCTTAAAATCCATAAAATATTTTATTATCTATTTAGTTTTACTAATTATCTAATACAATTAAATTAAATTAAATTAAATATTCATTTTAAATTAATTAAACAATTATTAATTAGAATTTTAGAATAAATTAAGAAATAAGATCTATATAAAATCAACTTTTCTATTATTTTTCTTTGTGTCCAAATCATTTCATTTTCTAAAATTATACTAAATTCTAGATATCATAATTAAACAAAAAACTTTATTCTATTCTAATCCTAACCCTAGTTAAACCTTAACCCTAGTTGGACTCTAAACCTTACCCTAATTGAACACTAAATCTAATTGTAATTGACCACTAAGCATAATTGAATTCTACTCCTAACCCTAACCCTAACTCTAACTAAACCTTAAACCTAACTCTAATCAAACCCTAACCCAAACCTACTTGATTCATAATCCCAAGCCTAACCCAAACCCTAATTGAACTTTAAAACTAGCCTTAATTAAGTATTAAACCTAATTGAACATTTATTGAATAGTAGTCCTAATTGTACTGTAACCCTAACTTTGAACTACAGTTGACCTCTAATCCTAACCCTAATACTAATTCTTATCCTAATTGAACCTTAACCCCAACCCTAACCTTAACCTTGACCCTATTTGAACTCTTATTGAATTGATAACCTTAATTAAACCCCAACCTCATCCTCAATCTTAGCCCAAATTGAGCATTAATTAAACCCTAAACCTAACCCTAAGTGAACACTAATCCTAATTGAACTCTAACTTTTTAGTTGAAAATATTAAAGTACCTTAGATTTTCCCGTTCATCATCATTTATCATTCAATTCCTAATAAAAGTCCAAAAATTTATACTTTTATAATGTTTTAATACACACCTAATATTAAGGGTTTAAATTTTAAGGGTTAAGGGTTTAAGATTTAGGGTTAAGGGTAGAGGGGAGAGAGAGAGAGAGAGTGAGTGAGAGAGAGAGACTGAGAGAGGGAGAGGGCAGGGAGGGAGACCTGAGAGAGAGATAGAGGGTAGAGGGCAGAGGGTAGAGGGTAGCTGTGTGAAGGTAGAGGGTTGAGTGAGGGAGAGATAAGAGTGAGTGAGAGAGAGAGACCTAAGAGATAGAGAGGGGGTAGGAGGGTGAGACTTGTGCGAGAGAGGGAAAGAGGGAGGGAGTGGGAGAGAGATATGGGCCGATAGATGGTTAAAAGTAGAGGGTAGAGGGTTTAAGGGTTAAGGGTTAAACATTTAGGGTTAAGGGTAGAGGGGAGAGAGATAGAGAGAGTGAGAGAGAGAGAGAGACCTGACAGAGGGAGAGGGGGTAGGAAGGAGAGACTTGAGAGAGAGACAGAGAGATGGTAGAGGGTAGAGGGTAGAGGGTAGAGGGTAGAAAGTAGAGGGGAGGGAGATAAGAGTGAGTGAGAGAGAGAGAGAGAGCTTAGAGAGGGAGAAGGGGTAGGAGAGAGACTTGAGAGAGAGAGGGAAAGAGGGAGGGAGTGGGAGAGATATATGGGGCAGTAGAGGGTTAAACGCAGAGGTAGAGGCATGTATGGGTCAGGAGTTTAAGGGTTAAGGGCTTCAGCTGGGGTTTATGGTTAAGTGGCTTAGGTTTAGGGTTTTAAGGGTAAAGGGAGACACACGTAGGGAGTGAGTGAGAGATAGATAAAGACCCAGGAGTGGGAGAGGGGTAGGAGGGAGGGACTTGAGAGAGAGGGTAGAGGGTAGATGGTTTAAGGTTTTGGAGTTTAAGAATTAAGGGTTTAGGGTTTAGGGTTATGGGTAGAGGGGAGAGAGATAGAGGGATTCATTCAAAGACAAAACCCCAACCTTAGGATTTTCCCAATACCATAAAAGACTAGTAACATAAGAGATGACAAGAAAGGAACATAAGATAGGATAGGAAACAACAGATTCAAAAGATGCAACATACTATGTTGATATGTCCTTCAATCTTCTTAAGAAGATTCGTTATCTGTTTATAAAGGAAGTGACTTCATAGATGCATCAAGTTCAATTATGCATCTTTTAAACAATGAGGAAGCATTTCAAGTTTTTTTCAATCCCCTCTCACCATAACCCTATTGGATAGTCACACATCACATAGGAAGGTGAGTTGTTAGGTCACCCACATATGTGAAAGGTGGATGTCCAATAAAGATAAAATGAGGATACTATGTGTATTTATTACACATAACAAAAGAAGAGAAATGGTTGAATCAAGGTCATGATACAAGTACAAGGACAAAACCTTTGCAAGAGATACAAGAGGCAATGGGGATTGATATTATTCATTCATGGGTGTACTAGTGAAAGTGAATCCAATAGGTAAAGGTCATTGTCATTGATAAGGACAACCAACAATGCATGCTACAATGGTCTCATGAAGGACAACAACAAAAACAATATCTAAAGTTGCACAAGGCTCTATTCAAGGCCTTCACAATCAAACATTAGGTGAACAAGTTGCCAGATAACATTCAATGCATGATGTTTTAAGGAAATCCATAAAAGGAAAAGACATTCAAGAAATATCAACTCTAGTTGACATAGATAATATTCCTATTCAAAACATGTCATTACAAGAGGTTTATGAAAGCAATGGAACCCTCATATCATGTGATCAAGATACAATTGCTATGATCATAACCTTTCATGTAGGGGTTTTGGTCATCATGATTGATCCAACATGGATCATGATTGCATACAAGAAACAAAATGTTAAAAATGACAATTAAGCAGTTATGATTCAAGAGAGGTCTCATTTTGGAAGCCAAGGCCATAGTACAAATGTATATGAACAACTATTAGGTTATGCTACAAGAAATCCATGCAGGTTCGTGTAGGAAATCAAGCATTACAATGGTACAAGTGCATATGAACAACAATCAACAATCAACAACAAGTAGTGAAGGAAGCAAAGCACAATTGTATTTTTACCTTTTCATACTATTGATCATCCATTCCAACAATAGGCTATAATATTGAAGGAATATATTTGCACAGGGGTGTTTTAATGAAGATATTAAGCATAAAAACCATCATAAATCATGGTGCTTCAAGGGAACAAAGCATAGTCATCAATAAGAGCAGTACCATTAAAGGCTACAGGTTTGTCTTCATGTTATCTATGAATTTGAAAAAATAAGTCTACATCGGGTGACAACATGACTATAGCCATGAAATGGATTGCAGTGAGATAAATAATATAAATGGTTGTTGCCATTATCTCATTTTCTCTTTGGATAGTCATTACTAAGTCCTAACAAGTGAATAGTAAAGGGATAGGTGTCAATAATAATATACCTTCATTTGGCAAGTCCTAGACTTTTGGTGATCTCATTGACCTAATAAGGAATTGCTTAGAAATCATTTCATATATTTTTGATAAAATCAAAAGGAGGACTGATGTATCCAATTGTAAGAAGAAAGAAATTTCCAAGGGAGGGGTAGTACCATCATCTTAGGTACCACTGCCGCAAGATGATAAATGACAGTCCTTGTGTTTGTATGCATGGAGGTCCTAAAGCATACTGTGGGTAAGGTGCATTCATGGCATCTTTTGGTGAAAGGTTTCCCAAGCATGAGAAAATATGTAGTGCTTCATCAGGCTATGTTGGAACAATTATACACTAATCCCTCCCCTAGGGTGCTTCCTCACATCAATTAAACCAATCCCTTCTTTCTGTCATTTGTTGACAAGGGAAATTAATTAAAATGCTTAAATGGGATTATAGGAGGATATGTTCTGTATAGGGATTTTATTAGTATTGGGTTAGAATACATATTAATGATATTACAATGCAATTTTATCAGGGATCGTATATGTTATGTATTAAATCTATCATAAACCCTTGAATACTTATGAATTTGACTCCCACAATGGATATATGGCACTGATGTAATTTGTATGATTCATTATTTGTTCATCTTTACCTAGAGCTTGCTAAAAATTGAAAATCAATGGCCTATTTTATCTTGGGATTGTGTTGTAGTTATCTCATGCTCCAAATAGTTGATATTATTGATAAACAACCAATTATATTCAGTATTATCCTATTATGTTGAGCTATTAAATGAGATTATCTGTTATTGTTAATGTTGTTTATGATATTGGTGCAGAGGTTGTAAACACATTAAGGGATCACCCTCTTGGGTCTTGCAGAACCTAAAGTGTAGGAGGCTTTTCTAAAGCCCTCATCAATTGGTCCAGGTCCTTTGAGTTTCTCTTGATTGGGAATGGAAATTCCATAGGTAAATTAGAAGACCAACCTGGTTACATTGTAAAACAAAACCAACACTTCCCTCTACCCTTAACTCGAAACCCTAAACCCTTAACCCTTAAAACTTAAAACCTTAAACCATATACCCTCTACCCTTAACCCCCCTCCCTTTATCTCTCTTCCACTCCATCCCTCTTTCTCTCTCAAGTCTCTCCATCCTACCCCCTCTCCCTCTCTTAGGTCTCTCTCAACCATTAACCCTCCCTTCCTTTATCTTTGTCTCTCTCTGTCAAGTCTCTCCTCCTAGCACCACTCCCTCTTTGAGTTCTCTCTCTCTCACTCACTCACTCCCTCTATCTCTCTCTCCTCCACCCTAAACCATAAACCCTTAAACTATCTACCCTCTAACCTTAACCCTCCCTCCCTTTATCTCTCTCTCACTCCATCCCTCTCTCTCTCTCTCAAGTATCTTCAATATCCTACCCCCTCTCCCTCTCTTCCATTCTCTCCACACTCCCTCTATCTCTCTCCCTTAACCCCTAAACCTAAACCCCAAACCATAAACCCTCTAACCTCTGCCTTAACCCCTCTATGTATTCTCTATCTCTCTCCCTCCTCCCTCTCTAATAAACCCTCTATCTCTCTCCTCTGCCCATAGCCCTAGGCCCTTAGCCCTTAGGCCTTAGGCCATGGGCCCATCTGCCTCAGGAATGTCCATCCTGCCCCACTCTCCACTCAGAATATATATACTCGCTCATCTGTCTCTCTCCTCTGCCCTTGACGTAGTCCTCCACCCTCCTCCCCTCCCTCTCCATCCCCGTCTCCTCCACCTTTAGCCTCTACCCTTGTTTCCTTAAATCCCTCTCTACCTCTATCTCTCCAAGACTCTCCCTCCTACCCCCTCTCCCTCTCTCAGGTCTCTCTCTCTCACTCACTCCCTCTATCTCTCTCCCCTCTAATTTAAATTTATATTTTTTCTCCTTATGTTTCATTCCTTCCTTACCTGGTGTTACTGGTCTTTCAAGGTGTCAAAATTTTCCTTGGGTTGGTAGTTTTATCTTTATTTTCATATAAAACTCTTTTGTTTATTTTACACCTTGGTTGGGATCTATTTCAAAGTTAATTTTTGAGGGGTTTTAAAATGACTTATGTCCTATCATTTCATCTAGGCTGAGTCTCTTTGTTTTAATATTTTATTTCCTCTATAGGGTTTTATTTTCCTAAGTCTTGGTTGGCCATATGTTTCATCATTTAAAAATAACTTATGTCATTGTTTACCATCTACCTAATGATGTCCCCTTGTCCTTTTAATAAATGTTTTGTTTTGCAGAAGGATGAAGTTGGCACGACCATTGATCAATTATCATTTGATCTCAGCCACTCCCCGCCATCCCGTGATGACCCCACCACACCACTTTGGTTGATCGCAATATCATGGGCAAGCACCATGTGTCCTATTTGGTAAGGCCGAAGGTGATAAGTTTGGTTGACCGTCGATCAATTTTCATTAGATCTTAATGGTTGCTTGCCATCGCGTGATCCAAAGTTGCAAGGTTTTTACTAATCACTATCATGAGCGAGCACCACGTGTCTCATCTGATGAAGTCGAAGGAATGAAGGAAATATTGTGGTAAATTAATCTAGCCTTAATACATTAAAAGTTGGGTTATTAAAGAGTTCTTGGCGTGCACATGTTTAAAATCAGTGGATATGTTATAATCTTGATGAAAAATTTGATCGATGGTTAATAATAAGGCTAGCGACTTGAAGGAACAAGATCACGAATGCTTAAGATCTATGGTTTCCCACCATCGTGTGATTCAAAGTTGTAGGATCTTTACTGATTGTGATATCATGGGCGACTGCCATGTGGACTTCCTTGGCAACGTATGGTATGGTGGGCCCCTTATTTCCACATTGGTGATTGTGTCAGCTTGTTTTGAAGACGGTAGTTGGATGATTTGATCTAACTAAAGGATCGACGACTATAATTTAAATCTGCATTAAATATGGTTAGAGTAGTTCATGCAACGCGCGAGTGAGCTTTTCTGGTGGATGAGACATTTGTTGGATGTTTTGATCATCCATTCTATTAAATTCTTAGGTCATTTTTGCTAACGGTAATTGGGTAACTAGATATTTAACTGAGGAAGAATAAAAGAATAATATGTAAATGGATCACTCACTCACTCCCTCTATCTCTCTCCTTAACAAAAGTGTGGTAGGCATAATCCATGCGGATGCCCATGCCTTTTTTGTAGGTTGGGTAGCCATTGCCCCACCATACTACTTGTTTCCAAAGAGATCCACATCGTGCCCGCCCATGATATCACAATCAATAAAGACCTCACAACTTTTGATCACACGATGGAGGGCAACCATGGATCTCAACCATCAACAATCTTGTTCATTCAACATAGTTGCCAACCTTGTTATTAACCATCGAGCACCTTTCTACTGATATTATAACATCTCTATTGATTTAAAACACATGCATCTTATAACTGCTTTAGTAACCTGTGACATAATGTATTAAAGATGCATCAAATTATTTATCATTCATTTGGCTTCAACAAATGAGACACGTGGCGCTCGCCCGTGATATCATGACCAACAAAGATAGTGTGGTGGGGTCAGCATGGAATGGAAGAGAACAGTTGAGATCACATAGTGATTGATCTATTGCCATTCAAACTTGTCCCTTTGCAAAATAAAAAAAAATTATTAGGGGAGAGGGCCTAGTAGTCGTCTGGGGTCCAATAGTCGCATACTCAATCGTGATGACAATATAGTCTTACCACATATTTATACTATATATTGTAAATAAACAGTCCAAATGTAAATAAAGAAAAAACCAAAAGTTGATAAAAATGGACCCATACTTGAACACATGAGAACCTCTAAATGTTATATGAAAAAAACCTAAATACATTCATGAAGTGAAATAAGTATTTTTTTGTTTCAAATAAAATATCACAACTCTCCACTATAAGTATATCATTTAAAAAATAAAATGCTCATTTAATAAAATAAGACACTAATTAAAACAAGTATTGTTATCATAGTGAAAAAATATTGTTCTTATGTGTACAACAATTAGGGTAGCAATGTACAAGAATTGGATAAATATATATTAATAGTTTTTCCTATCACAAAAAGGTGAGCACAATAAATAACATGTATTTTCCCATTAAATGTGAAGCATTTTCAAAAAGTTTTAGTGTTCAACTATTGGTCCATTTTTATTCAATATAAGTTGTATTTTAAATAATTATGTGTTGTTTTTATAACAACAAATAGATGACTAGAGACACAACACAGGATAAAATAGAACATAGAGAACAAAACTTTGAAGTTCCATCACTACCCATAACCCTAAACCATTAACCCTTAACCCTTAAACTATAAACCCTTCTACCCTCTACCCCTTATCTCTCTCACACTCCCTCCCTCTTTCCCTCTCTCTCTCAAGTCTCACCCTCCTACCTCATCTCCCTCTCTCATCTCTCTCTCTCTCTCACTGACTCACTCTTATCTCCCTCCCCTCCACCCTTAACCCTCTACCTTCTACCCTCTACCCTTAACCCTCTACTCTCTATATCTCTCCCACTCCCTCCCTCTCTCTCTCACTAAATCCCTCTATCTCTCTCCCCTCTAAGAATAATCATAAACCCTTAAACATGTCTCCCTCTCTCTCTATCAAGTCTCTCCTCCTAGCACCAATCCCTCTCTCAAATCTCTCTCTCTATCTCACTCACTCTATCTCAAGTCTCTCCCTCCTACCCCCTCTACCTCTCTTAGGTCTCTCTCTCAGTCACTCACTCCCTCTATCTATCTTCCCTCTACGCTTAACCCAAAACCCTAAACCCATAACCCTTAAACCTTAAACCCTTAAAGCATCTACCCTCTACCCTTAAACCCCCTTCATCCATCTCTCTTCCACTTCCTCCCTCTCTCTCTCTTTTCCTTCCTCCATCCCTACCCCCTCTCCCTCTCTTGGGGTCTTTTCCTCTCACTCCTCCCTCCATCTATCTCTCTCCCCAGCCCTAAACCCCTAAACCCTAAACCCTTAAACCCTCTACCTTCTACCCTTAGCCCTCCCTTCCTTTTGTCTCTCTCTCTCTCAATTCTCTCCTCCTACAGCCACTCCTCTCAGGATATACTCTATACTCCACTCCTCCTCTGTCAGGTGCCTTCCTGCCTTCTCCTCTCTTGCGTCTTTCTCTCCACTCCCTCCACCATGTTTCTTCCTTCACCTCTACCATAGCCCCCTCCCTCCCTCTATCTCTCTCCCCTCCACCCCTTCCATATCCACCTCTTTCCCTCCCTCCCTCTATCTCTCTCCCACTCCCTTCCTCTCTCTCTATGTCAAGTATATTCAATATGCTACCCCCTCTCCCTCTCTTAGGTCTCCCTCTCACTCACTCACTCCAACTATCTCTCTCCCCTCTACCCATAACCCTAAACCCTTAACCCTTAACCCTCAACCCTTACCCCTAAACCATTAAACCCTCTTTCCTCTACCCTTAACCCTATCTCCATCTATCTCTCTCCCACTCCTTCCCTCTCTCTCTATCAAGTCTCTCCCTCCTAAAACCACTCCTCTTAGGTCTCTCTCTCTCTCTCTCACTCACTCAGTCAGTCTATCTCAAGTCTCTCCCTCCTATGCCCTCTCCCTCTCTTAGGTCTCTCTCTCACTTACTCACTCCCTCTATCTCTCTTCCCTCTACCTTCCCTTCCCTCCACCACCCTCCCTTCCTTTATCTCTCCATCCACCCTCTATCTCTCTCCATCCACCACCCCTCCCTCCCTCTATCCTCTCCCTCCCTCTCTCTCTTAGGTCTCTCTCTCACTCACTCACTCCCTCTATCTCTCTCCCCTTAATCCTAAACCCTTAACCCTAAACCCTCTACCCTCTACCCTTAACCCTTTGTTCCTTTATATATCTCTCTCTCACAAGTCTCTCCCTCCTAGCACCACTCCCTCTCTAAGGTCTCTCTCTCACTCACTCAATCACTCTATCTCAAGTCTCTCCCTCCTACCCCTTCTCCCTATCTTAGGTCTTTCTATCACTCACTCACTTCCTTTATCTCTCTCCCCTCCACCCTTAAACCATGTACCCTCTACCCTTAACCCTGCCTCCTTCTATCTCTCTCCCACTCCCTCCTTCTCTCTCTCTCTCAAGTATCTTCAATATCCTACCCCCTCTCCCTCTCTTAGGTCTCTCTCTCTCACACTCACTCACTCATATGCACTTAAACCATTGTAATGCTTGATGTCCTACATGAACCTGCATGGTTGTCTCATAGCATAACCTCATAGTTGTTGTTCATATACACTTGTACGATGGCCTTGGATTCCAAAATGAGACCTCTCCTGAATCATAATTGCTTAATTGTCATTTATAACTTTTTGTTTCTTGAATGCAATCATGATCCATGTTGGATCAATCATAATGACCAAAACCCCTACATGAAAGGTTATGAGCATAGCAATTGGATCTATATCACATGCTATGAGGGTTCCATTACTATCATAAACCTCTTGTAATGACATGTTTTCAATAGGCATATTATCTATGTCAACTAGAGTTTATTTTTCTTGAATTTATTTTCCTTTTATGTCTTTCCTTAAAACATATGTGTATTGAATGTTCTCTGAAAACTTGTTCGCCTAATGTTTGACTGTGAAGGCCTTGAATAGAGCCTTGTGCAACTTTAGATTTTGTTTTTATTGTTGTCCTTCATGAGACCATTGTAGCATTCGTTGTTGGTTGTCCTTATCAATGACAATGACCTTTACCTATTGCATTCACATTCACTAGTACACCCATGAATGAATAATATCAATCCCCTTTGCCTCTTGTAGCTAGGCCTTGGAACGTTGTTGTCCTTGTACTTGTATCATGACCTTGATTCAACAATTTATCTTCCTTTTTTATATGTAATAAATACTTATAGTATCCTCATTTTATCTTTATTGGACAGCCACCTATCACATATGTGGGTGACCTAACAACTCACCTTCCTATGTGATGTGTGACTATCCAATAGTGTTATGGTGAGAGGGTCTTGACAACAACTTGAAATGCTTCCTAATTGTTTAAAAGATGCATAATTGAACTTGATGCATCTATGAAGTCACTTCCTTTATAAATAGATCATAGATCTTCTTAAGAAGATTTAAGGACATATCAAAACAGTATGTTGCATCTTTTGAATCTGTCCTTTCCTATCCTGTCTTATGTTCCTTTCCCGTCATGTCTTATGTTACTAGTCTTTTATGGTATTAGGAAAATCCTAAGGTTGGGTTTTTGTATTTGACTAAATCCCTCTATCTCTCCCCCCTCTACCCATAACCCTAAACCCTAAACCTTTAACCCTTAAACTCCAAATTCTTAAACCCTCTACCCTCTACCCTCTCTCTCTCTCTCTCAAGTCTCTCCCTCCTACCCTTTCTCCCTCTCTTAGGTCTTTATCTATCTCTCACTCACTCCCTCTATGTGTCTCTCCTCCACCCTTAAACCCTAAACCCTAAACACTTAACTGTAAACCTCAAACCCTTAACCCTTAAACTCTAAACCCTTAAACCCTCTACTCTCTACATTTAACCCTCTACCCCATATCTCTCTCCCACTCCCTCCCTCTTTCCCTCTCTCTCTCAAGTCTCACCCTCCTACCCCCTCTCCCTTTCTTGGGTCTCTCTCTCACTCAATCACTCTTATCTCCCTCCCCTCTACCCTTAACCCTCTACTCTCTATCTCTATTCCACTCCCTCCCTCTCTCTCTCACTGAATCCCTCTATCTCTCTCCCCTCTACCCATAGCCATAAACCCTTAACCCTTAAACGCCACACCCTTAAACCCTCTACCCTCTACCCTCTACCCTCTCTCTCTATCTCTCAAGTCTCTCCCTCCTACCCCCTCTCCCTCTCTCAGGTCTCTCTCTCTCACTCACTCCCTGTATCTCTCTCCCCTCTACCCTTAACCCTAAACCTTAAACCCTTAACCCTTAAACCCCTAACCCTTAATATTATGTGTGTATTAAAACATTATAAAAGTATAAATTTTTAGAGTTATATTAGGAATTGAATGATAAATGATGATGAATGGGAAAATCTAAGGCACTTTAATATTTTCAACTAAAAAGGTAGAGTTCAATTAGGATTAGTGTTCACTTAGGGTTAGGTTTAGGGTTCAATTAATTTTCAATTTGGGCTAGGCTTGAGGATGAGGTTGGGGTTTAATTAAGGTTATGAATTCAATAAGAGTTCAAATAGGGTCAAGGTTAAGGTTAGGGTTGTGGTTAAGGTTCAATTACGATAAGAATTAGTGTTAGGGTTAGGATTAGAGTTCAACTGTAGTTCAAAGTTAAGGTTATGGTACAATTAGGACTATTGTTCAATAAATGTTTAATTAGGGTTAATACTTAATTACGGTTGGTTTTAAAGTTCAATTAGGGTTTGGGTTAGGGTTGGGATTATGAATCAAGTAGGTTTGGGTTAGGGTTTGATTAAAGTTAGGTTTAGGGTTTAGTTAGAGTTAGGGTCAGGGTTAGGGGTAGAATTCAATTATGCTTAGTGGTCAATTACAATTAGATTTAGTGTTCAATTAGGGTAAGGGTTAGAGTACAAATAGGGTTAGGTTATAACTAGGGTTAAGATTAGAATAGAATAAAGTTTTGTGTTTAATTATGATATCTAGAATTTAGTATAATTTTATAAAATGAAATGATTTGGACAGAAAGAAAAAAAATAGAAAATTTGATTTTATATAGATATTATTTCTTAATTTATTCTAAAATTCTAATTAATAATTGTTTAATTAATTTAAAATGAATATTTAATTTAATTTAATTTAATTGTATTATATAATTAGTAAAACTAAATAGATAATAAATATTTTATGGATTTTAAAAATTAGATGGGTTAGGATTATCATTATAGATAGAATTATGGTTGGGATTATCATTATGGTTAAGGTTAGGTTAGGTTTACCATTTAATTAGATTTGGGGTTCTAGGATAAAGCTTTGGTTCAATGATAGGGTTAGGGTTGGGGTTAGAGTTAAAGTTGAATTAAAAATAGGGTTAGGGTTCAATTAGGTTTAAGGTTTTAAGGTTAAGCTTAGATTAGGGTTATGATTCAATCTCAACAATAATTCTCACTCTAACTCTAACCCTAAACATAATCATGAAACTAACACTGACACTTTTTTTAACCCCAACCCTAACTAAATATATATCTAACCTTAACCTTAATTCTATAACTAAAAGTAATTCTAATCTTGGCTTTCATGTTGTGCTACAAATGCTACTAGAATATATATATTATTTATTAAGATATATAAAATACGGCAAGAGATATCTTTGTCGAGGCACCTATTTTATAATAGTACAATAGATGCATCAAAAGGATATCTCTCAGAATATTTTATATATATTATTAATAAATAATATATATGCTAGCAAGTATTTAATAAATAAAATAAAATAAATATATCAAGTTTTTACCATCCTACTCGTTGCCAAGGAGATCCACATGGTGCCTGCCCATGATATCACAATCAATAAAGAACTCAAAACTTTTGATCATGCGATGGTGGGAAACCATGGATCTCAACCATTAGCAATCCTATTCATTCAACATAGTCGCCATCCTTGTTATTAACCATCGATCACCTTTCTACCAAGATTATAACATCTTTGTTGATTTAAAACACATGCATCTTATAATTGCTTTAGTAACCCATGACATAATGTACTAAAGACACATTAAAGTATTTATCATTCCTTTGGCTTCATCGATTAGACATGTGGCACTTGTCCATGATATCTCAATCAATAAAGACCTCACAACTTTTGATCACATGATGGCAGGAAACCATGGAACTCAACCATTGACAATCCTATTCATTCAACATAGTCGCCAGCCTTGTTATTAACCATTGAGCACCTTTCTATCAATATTATAACATCTTTGTTGATTTAAAACACGTGCATCTTATAACTTCTTTATTAACCCACGACATAATGTATTAAAGACGCATCAAATTATTTATCATTCCTTCGGCTTAACCGAATGAGACACATGGCGCTTGCCTATGATATTGTGATCAACAAAGATAGTGTGGTTGGGTCATCGCGGGATGCCGGGGAATGACTGAGATCACATGACGATTGATCTACAACCATACGAACTTGTCCCTCTACAAAATAAAATAAAATTATTAGGGGAGAGGGCCCAGTAGTTGCGTGGGGTGGAAAATAAAAACTTTTATTAGGGGAGAGGGCACACTCAATCCTGATGATAATACCCAGTCTTACCACATATTTATACTATATATTGTAAATAAATAGTCCAAATGTAAATAAAGAAAAAACCAAATGTTAATAAAAATGGACCCATACTTGAACACATGAGAACCTCTAAATGTTATATGAAAAAAACATAGATGCATTCATGAAGAAGTGAAATAAGTATTTTTTTTTCAAATAAAATATCACAACTCTCCACTATAAGTATATCATTTAAAAAATAAAATGCTCATTTAATAAAATAAGACACTCATTGAAACAAGTATTGTTATCATAGTGAAAAAATATTGTTCTTATGTGTACAAAAATTGGGGTCGCAATTTACGAGCTTTGGATAATTTTATATTAATAGTTTGTCCTATCACAAATATAAAAGGTGAGCACAATAAATAACATGTATTTTCCCATTAAATGTGAAGGATTTTCAAAAAAATTTAGTGTTCAACTATTGTTCCATTTTTGTTCAATATAAGTTGTATTTTAAATCATTGTGTTATTTTTATAACAGTAAATAGATTTTTTGTGTTCAACTATTAGTCCATATGTGTTGAATATAAAAGGTAGAGATATCAAATATTTATAGTTATAAATAAGTATTTGGTCCACTTAGGTTGTATGTTAATTTTAATTTAAATACAAATATCATATTCTACAAGCAACAAATGATATTTTTTTGGTTCAACTATTGGGGGTTCCATGATTATATTTTGGTCAAACCTTTAAAAAGTCAAATTTTAGACACTTCTCAAAAGACCTGCCGATGTGGTGAGTTGCATGATGATTCGCCCCTCAAAACCTAAGTTATAGATAAATAAGAGACAAGTCTACATTTCAAAAAAAAATGAAGGTTCTACAATAGTCCACTCAATTGCTACATGTTGAGAAAGTTAGCCTGCACAACTACTGGGCCCTCTCCCCTAAAGGAATAAGGGGGCATCACTAGATTGATTACAAACAATGACATAAGTTGTTTTAACGAGGGAACACGAGACCAACAAAAGACTTCAGAAAAATAAAGTCAAGTGAAGGAAATAAAACAATAAAACAAAAGGGAGCCTAGCCTAGACAAAGTGATGGGGCTTAAGTTATTTTAAAGCCTTCCCAAAAAGTAACAGACAAATAGATCCCATCCAAGGTGTATGATGAACACTAGGGTTTTACATGAATATGAAGGTAAAACACCAACCTTAGGCTTCTCCCAAACACCATAGATGACCGAGACACAAGGTAGGATAAAATAGAACACAGAGAACAAAACTTTGAAGTTCCATCACTACCCATAACCATAAACCCTAAACCCTTAACCCTTAAAATCCAAACCCTTAAACCCTCTACCCTCTCTCTCTCTCAAGTCTCTCCCTCCTACCCCCTCTCCCTCTCTCAGGTCTCTCTCTCTCTCTCACTCCCTCTATCTCTCCTCCCTAAACCCTACACCCTAAACCCTTAAACCCTCTACCCTCTACCCTTTACCCTCCCTTCCTTTATCTCTCTCTCTCTCTCAAGTCTCTACCTCCTAGCACCACTCCCTCTCTGAGGTATCTCTCTCACTCACTCACTCACTATATCTCGTGTCTATCCCTCCTACTGCTTCTCCCTCTTTTAGGTCTTTCTCACTCAATCACTCCCTCTATCTCTCTCCACTCCACCCTTAAACCATCTATCCTATACCCTTAACCCTCCCTCCTTGTATCT
>VDFB02358134.1:71925738-71977010 GCA_007258455.2 Sequoia sempervirens
CCATCTTCCCCTCTTTCCCTCTCCCTTCCCCATCCTAATTCTTTCTCTATATATATATATCTCTCTCCCTTTCCCCCTCTCTCTCATTTTCCCTCTCCTCTCTCTCTCTCTCTACCTCTCCCCTTCTTCTCCTCTTCTCCTCTCCCTTCCCCCTCCTAATTCTTTCTCTCTCTCTCTCTCTCTCTCTCTCTTTCCCACCATCCACCTCCTAATTACTCTTGGGTATATGTGTGAAAAAAATAAGATATATGAATTCTCTCTCCCCCCCTCTCTTTGTCTCTCCCCCCTCTCTCTCTCTCTCTCTTTCCCACCATCCACCTCCTAATTACTCTTGGGTATATGTGTGAAAAAAATAAGATATATGATTTAGATAAAATATATGATTTACAGCACCAAAATATTACATTTTAAAATATTTTTCAAATTAGATATTAGACACGAATTGGATATCCAAAACAAATCAGATATCCAATTTGTAGTACTTTGGCTTGGGCATTTCTATGGAGCAATGTACTCGTCAAATTGGAGAAGTGAAAAGTCAATACCAATGCTGAGGAAGAGTTTGGAGTAGTGAAAACAAGGTCAATGCTAGCATTGAGGAAGAGTTTGGAGTTAAAACAATGTCAATACCAATGTTGACGAAGAGTTTGGAGGAGTGAAAACAAGGTCAATATCAGCACTAAGGAAGGGTTTGGAGGAGTGAAAACAAGGTCAATACTAGCACTGAGGAAGGGTTTGGAGTTAAAACAAGGTCAATACCACCGCCGACAAAGAGTTTGGAGTGAAAACAAGGTCAATATCATCACTGAAGAAGAGTTTGGAGGAGTGAAAACAAGGTCAATACAAGTGCCAAGGATGAGGTTGAGGGCACTTAGGGAAAATTGATGACCAGGGGCAATGAGTACTATAAGTTTGGCACCCCCATTCTCTTTAACCTTCAATTTTCATGCCTAATTTCCAAAGATCTTCTCGTACATTAGCACTCCCATTCTCATAAAATGGTATAAGATAAGACAAATAAAATAAAATAGCTTAGTCTTTCACATTTTTATCCACTAGCCTCAAGTCTTGGCAAAACTCCCATAATCTACCCACATCTTGGTTGAGGTCTAGGATTTTATGACATATAGCCTTCATCACATGAGTCTAAAGCAATTGTAGACTTAACCCAAGTATATGCTAGGCTAAGGTAGATCTAATGAATGGTAATAGAGACATACAATTCTTCTTTAATACCTCCACCACAAACATATGCAAGGTGTTGGTTGTTTTTATGGTAAGGAGATTGATCTTCTAATCTACCTATGAGATTGCCAATTCCAATAAAGGGAAACTCGAAGGACCTAGACCAACTGACGAGGATTTGAAAGACCTCCTACACTTTGGGCTCTACAAGATCTAGGAGGGTGATCCCTTAATGCATTTACAACCTCTGCACCATCATCATAAACAACATTATCAACAATAGCTAATCTCATTTAATACCTCAACATAATAGGATAATACCAAATAGAATTGGTTGTTTATCAATAATATCAACTATTTGGAGCATGAGATAACTACAACAACATTTCATAGAATAAGATAGTCATTGATATACAATTTGTAGCAAGATCTAGGTAAACGAAAATAAATACTGAACCATACGAATAAGTACAACTTAGATTAGTGCCATATATCCATTGGAGGAGTCAAATTTATAAGCATCTAAGGGTTTATGACAGATTTAACACATAACATATAAGATCCTTGATAACATTGCTTTACAATCTCATCAATATGTATTCTAACCCAATACTAGTTATCAAATACTTATATAGAACATATCCACCTACAATCCCATTCAAGCATTTTAATTAATTCATTGAATTAAACCTAAAATAAGAATCATACACACCACAACAATGAAATGAATGAAACAACCCTTGATCATTTTATTCAAAATTCAGATATGCTTGTACAATGGAGAGACATGAGTTTGAATTAATCATATCAATTCAAATGCCAGTACTGTCATAAAACATCAAATCCCCATGAATTCAAAACCTACTATAGAATGACTCAAAACTTAAATTGCATTTTCCCTAAAACCATTAGACTTTACAATTTTCTCTACAACTTCATCTAGACTCGACCAAAAATATCTAACTTGCTAACCCGTACTTCTAGCCTTGAAATCCTTCTTATAGAAAAAGAAGGAGCTAACAAGTATTGGGCCAGAAAGCACATGTGTCACCAACCAATTGGACCTCCTTGTGATATTCCAAAAATTTGTTACAATAGCAATCTCCCAAGAGAATCTTCTTGTTCATCATGCCTGCTAAGAATGGTTGATGCAGCAACAAAAAACATTAAGAATTTCATGCCTAGACTATCACCAAAAAAAAAATTGGAATATGTTGTAACTGCAACAGTTGATTTGTCAACCGTTAGTAGCCTACTCCTTTTCACTCTTCCTTAGTTAAATATACATTTACCCATTTCTGGTACTCTTAATCAGTTGGCCAATCAAAATTGATCACCTCATTCACCATGACACTATAAGGTTTGTACTTAATTGCCACTTGATTCACTTCTTTTTCAAAATACTCCAAGAATGAGTTGGTGCTAATGATTTTTTCCATATAGCTCACCAACAAATCATAATCTGAGTTACCCTAATTTTGAGGGTTTTGTAGTCAAAACATGATATAAAGGGGCTCTTACACTTTTTTTTTATTACTGTAGCTTTTGTAAGAGGCCCCATGGATACTGTTGTAATTGTAGGATGCATGCATAGGGCATAGGATGAGAAATAAAGAAGGTATAGGTGTTGTACTCAATAGTTTTGTGAAGAAAAGCATGTGAAATGCGAGGTTCAAGCCTAGGTTTCAAAAAAACATGTATGAGAGATCTAATTTTATGAATTTTTATCCATGTACAGACCTAATGGGTTGTTTCTAAACACTGATTATAAATGATACACACACACACACACACACATATATATGTATGTATGTATGTATGTATGTATGTATGTATGTATATGCATTTTTAAATGTAAATGTAAATGGAATTACTAGATACTTTCCTAGAACAATAAATGGAACATATCATTAAAGAAATCTATATCTATGTATATAAATGTGTATTTCTAAATGCAGGTGTAAATGCAAAGAGCATATGGTTTTGTAGTGTTATAGATACAATATATCCATAAATTAGTGTAATTGAAATTCTAAAGTCTTCAACACACATAATATGAAATTGATCAAACTATTAAACTACATGAGAAATAAATGAAAACAATAAATGCATATGTATGTGTATTTGTAAATGTAAGTGTAAAATAAATAAGAATAATGAAAATTATAAAAGAATACAAGGAAAGGTTTTCTCCCTTCTTGGTAGTGATAACCTCCTCCACACACAACCCTTAAAAATTATGAATAGAGGAATATAATATTTGAAGAACTCAAAGTTGATTCCCTCCTACCTGATGCAATTAGTCATTTTATCCTTACAAACATTTATAGTGATTACTAGAGGCACATAGACCAATTCTTCATAATAAAAGAATTTGATCATACTTTTCCAATGATGACATTATGAGAAAACCTTAGGTTAAATGAATAATTCCTAGCTAAGTTCTTTAAATCATGTCCAACCATATAAGAGAAGACCACTGCTGTGTACCTGGATACCATGGAAAAAGGATCTTTGGGCTCTTTCATCAATCATCCTACCTTAAAAAATACCAAAGTCTCCTAGCAATTAGACATAGGAAGATATAAGATCACTAAAAAAAAAATTATTGCCAAAGCATAAACTTATGATGACATAACCAGGCCTAGTAAACACTCCCTTATAGTTAACCACTTAGACATATAGAAATTAAATGTAAATTTGCTGCTATTTTTAGTCATGTAGGTGTCCAATAAACCACTTGGTGGTATTTCCCTTCAAGTTTATTTACTTGAATGAAGAGTAAAAGTCCTTTGATTACAATTAGAGAATACATTTGAGGCCTTGGTTGTGTAACTGGTGGACCATAGTTGTACTTAACACTTGTTACAAATTTTGGGAGTTAAAACATTAAGTAGATTTGATTTGTGATGGACACATTTGGATGGTAGTAATAATAACTTGCAATCTATCAAGACTTGATTACCTTATAACCTATGAAATTCTAGCGATGAAATGATAGATTAATCATAATGTCACCTTGGGATCACATCACCATGAAAGAACTTCATCCAACATCCTTATGAGTGTAGGTACCACCAAATAGGTATTTGTCATATCTGTCTTCCTCGAGCAAGAGAAATTTAGAAAGAGAAGAGGAAAGCGAGACATGCAGTATGTCTAAAAGAGGGAGATCAACTAGAGGTCAAAAGATTAGAAGAAAATTTCATAAATGCATGGAATTTTTTCTTTCTAAAGGGGGTCATGTTCTTATAATGATGAGAGCATAGGTGACGTTGAGGTTCCCTTGAGGTACAAACGTCTACAAAAACAATGGGTACCTAAGGAACTTCCTCCAATAAACACTGATTTTTGTGTCAACGAGAGGATACATCACATAGCACCATCATCATTACATGGTTTGGGCCTATTTTGTAAGGACGGCATAAAGGTCTGTTATGACAACATTACTAAATTTATGGAATATGTTAGGCCTTGTTACAGTTACAAAGATTGGATGTAACTAGTTCGATGTACACAAAGTATGCGTAGGTATGCACTGTCAGCAAATTATATATAGCTAAAAGATAAGGATCAAAATAAAGGAGTGGCTATGTACATTAATGGTAGGCCAAAAAAATCAAAGAATATTACAGGGTTTATAAATAGTACATGACCTAGGTCAACAAATAAGCAACCCAATTGCATATTCGAGGCGCAAGGGAAACCGTGTATTTGTATATGCAATAAAATCAATAACTGTAGGGGAAGAGTTGCTAAACGATTTCAATTTGAATCGCTTAGTTACAATCACAGTTACTATGGGGATGGTATGTACTATGTACCATTTTACCCAACCTCCAATTAATGACTCCAATATACCATTTTCTTCTTATGTTTTTTTTCATAAGTCTATTGGTTTCATTTTGGTAATGTTTTTTTATATTTAATTTTTGTCACAACGGGACATTGATCGTACAAAGAAGGCTCTGGCTCAAAGCACAAATCATGATGTATCTTTAGGCGCTTCTACCTAATAGGTTTATCTCATTGTAATTGTACAAATTAGATACAAGCAAAATGTTTTATTATTATGTTATTTTCATAAGTTTATTGGGTTAATTTCGATAATATTTTTAATATTCTTGTTGCAGTCGAATGATCAAGGAAAGGCACCAACAGTAGATGAGAGCATCCATAGTGAGGTGCAGTCAATATTTTGTAATGATGACATCACTTATTCAACAAACCCTCTTGATATGATAAGGAAGATCCAAAAAAATGTAATGAAGAAATCGTTAAGTTGATATTCATAGTGCCTCAAACAAATGAGATAAGAGAGAGGGTTAAAATATTGACTGAGAGATCACAAAACTTGCAAGTTGTCATGAGGTCTTTAATTATAACGTAAGTTCATTCATGGTTTTATATTTTGTACTCTTTTATGTCATGAACTAAAATATGTGTTGTTTTTACAGGATTATTTTCCTCCTCATGATGCTCCTAGCCATGATAAGGGCAGTGCATGTGATACCCAAGGAGTAGGGGTTCGTACAAGTGTCCATCCTAATCTTCTTGCACATACATCGCATCATTTGACCCCATCATCTGTGCCTGTATTGTCATTTTAAATTTTGGCAACACATACCATACAGGCATCCATTAATGCATCCTCTAGTAGTGACCACATGCTAGAACATGCGTCAGGACATGTACCAGGGGATGCAGAGGCCACTAGTATTGGTGATGTTTTAGTAGCATTTCCTAGATCTTCCCATATTACTAGTATGAGAACATTGCTAGTCACATTTGTGGTGACTGAGGATTTCGTTCCCATAAAGATAAAGAAGGTCCTAGTTTCTTTAAAATGTTTTAATTATTATTATATATAATCCAATTGAAATTTACTTATTGATCGCTCTTTTTAGACTATTGATCCCATGATCATTTTGTAGGAAATGATGTTTTTTATAAACATCTAAATGATATTACATTCGAGCTCTTTGGGCCCACCATATGTACACGGTGGAATGCCCAAAATCAATATTTAAAAGATGAGCTCATTAACTATTTAGTTGTGTTGTTCGGTGATAAAACATTCAACCAAACCAAGGTCCTTAAGAAAGTTGGTACCTATCTAAAGTATGCGAGGGACCAATATAGGTCACATTTAGAGAAGAAAAAAAAGTACAAGCATCCCCCCATGATTCCAAAGAGGTAGTCAAAGGACCTGGTGTCGATGGAAAGGAGAAGGCTGAAAAAAAAGGAAAAACACCACCGAGCCAAGGAAGGTATGCGATACTATCAACAATGTAATTATATACTAATTACTCTTTCTTTTTACATAATATAATGTATTTCAAACTTTTCATAGACTGCCTAACACATCAAATCCAAAAAAGGAAAGACTAGAAAAGCATGGACAACACAAACTTGGCCCTGGTGGTTATATGAAATTAGCCTCACAAATTGTAAGTATCAATAAATGAAATATTGCATCCAAATAATAAATTGATTTTTTTTTTTGTTTTATCACACCATAGAAGTAAAATTCATGATCTTATGAAAAAATGTAGGGCTCTAAATTCAATAGAGTTGCCATAGAAGAGGACCTGAAGATTGCCCTCCAACAAGGCTATGGAGCTGTGGTTGAATGCCTAAGAGTCTTGACTGGGCAAACACAATCTTTCACTGCTCCGACAAGCAAGTAAATAAAATCAATAAATTTTATTTAAAATTTAATACTTGTGCAATCTATTCAATATTGATTTCCACCATAAAGTAATTACATTCTTATTTGTTTTAAACATTCAAGCAATGATAATACTACACATGACATTGGAATGTAGCCTGGTGAGGGTGGAGCACAACCTGTAGATGAAGGTCATGGTGTGCATCCTAGTACTTTAGAGCATGTAGAGTGTGATCAACATATTGAGCATGATCAGGCTAGAGAAGATCAGGAATATGATGTGGCCCCAACAAGTAAAGAGGACCACTCTAAATCTCTTTTAAACATATTTAATTGCAATTGGTGTATTAATTAATGTAACCTTTCATGTTTCAACTTTAGAGCATGTAGAGCGTGATCAATGTGTTGAGCATGATCAGGCTAGAGAAGATCGGGAACATGATGTGGCCCCATCAGGTAAAGAGGACCTCTCTCATGTTCTCTTAAACATATTTAATTTCAATTGGTATATTAATTAATGTAACCTTTCGTGTTTCAACTGCAGATTAGGATTTAGAGGGTGTTCAACATGTTGAGCATGAGCCTATAACAAAAGTTTAGGAAAATCATGTGGACCTATCAGGTAAAGAGAACCACTCTAATGTTATTTTAATTAATGAAATACTTGTAACAATAATAATAAAACATATCAGTTTTAACATTTCTTTCTTATTGTAGCAGACCCCCTTACAGCGGCGTCCATGTCATGAGAAGAGGGAAGAACAACTAAAGGGGGGAAAAATATTGATTTAGAAAATGATACTCCACTTTAGATTTTTGTAGCTTTAAAAAAGAAACCAAAAAAAAAAGTGATTGTAATCATATCATGACAACCATATTTTTTATAATATGTAAAAACTAAAAGAACTAATATTATATGTTAATGAATGAATGTGAATATGTTAATTAATGAATGTTATATGTTAATGAATGAATGTTATATGTTATTAATGGATGAATGAATGTTGTATGTTATTAATGGTTGAATGAATGAATGTTATATGTTATTAATGGATGAATGAATGATTAATGTTATATGATTGGGTATGGGGAATTGAGAGTGATGTGAGTAGGGGGGGAGTGGCCAAATGAGCTTCCACCATCATGTGGTTGGCCCTGTTAAGTAGATATTATTAAACTATTCTTGAAACAAAGAGAAGCTCAATAAGGTAATGCACTTTCCAATATAAGAAATGCATAGTTTGAAGCATCAAACCAATATGTAAAGATGAAAGAAAGTGCTAAATTTTCACTATGGTGGCAAAAAAATGATTCTTTATACACTGAATCTATGCTCTACATCATAATTTGAAGTTGTTTCCATTCCAATGTTCTGAATTTAGTTTGTTTGTATGGCTTTGTATGAATACCACATTGTTTTGTGTGTGGATTTGGTTTCCAAGCTCTGTTCTTCTATTTTTAGTGGTGACATAACTTTAAAATTTGACTTTTGTTCATAACAGGTTAGTGGAAAAATTGACAACTCTAAAGGGTTTAGAGGCTCGATTGAGATAGATACATGGATATTTGGATCTTGTTTTTGATGGGAGGCTTCGACTTAACCATGAAATTTTGTACCATCTACAGGTATGCAAAAGTTTCTCTACTTACATTCATTCTTGATCATAAATGTTGTAAATGATATTAATGCTTCAAACTTAAGATTCATTTCATTGTTATAATGATCAAAATGTTATACTTTGCTATACATTCAATCATTCTCTTCCCCCCTACCTTTTTCTCTCTCCCCCCTCCTTTTAAGAATTTTCTTTGTCATAAAAGATTCATATTTTTGTCTCATTTACACAAATTTATCTGAAGCGCTAGGAGTGAATAAAGATATGCAAAAGATGATGGAGTATGTCTAAACAACAACTTTCCATCTTATAGCTAGTTAAATCCTTAATATTTGAATAGTTTAGAGCTCTAGTAATGCTTGTATATGCATGTGTATCAATAAGGGAGCCTATGTGAAGATTAAAATTTAAAACATCACTTTGGTATTTTTCCTTAGGAAGTGAAATGATATTTTGAGTAATACAAACCTACACACACATTGATATTTTTTGGCATTGCATTGAAGAAATTTTTTTCTCTTATACCTACCCTCGGCTAGACATGGAGGTATATAATATTGGTTTCTGGGTTTATTTTGTAAGTAGTTAATTTCACAGAGGGAGACTAAAATCTTCTTAATGTCCTGTGTCAGGTGTGAAAGCATATGACTCACTTGTTGAAGGCACCATTTTGTATTCATCCAAAAACTGGTTTGTTCTTTTTTTTTATGTTTCTTACATGTGTTTTTCTTAGGCTCTAGAGATGTAGCAAGGCTCTTTCCTTTGCACTTTTCATCTATTTTGATGATTAGAGTAGATTGTCCTCATAATTTTTCATTTAGATCTATTTGTAACCTTATTTTCTACCAATCAATTTGCAAACCACTCACATATTAAGGACCATTTCACTAACTTGTAGTAATCCATTACTTCATATGTTGCAGGTTGTGTCTATGTGCCAATAAATCCTGATGATTGCAAGAACTTTAATCCTACAAGTGTACCCAATCTTTCTCAAGTAAAAGTCTTACCTTATTTTATATTAATTTAAATGGTTAATTGAAGGTGCTTCTTTAGATCTGACATAGTTGAACCCTAGATTAAAATATGTTATTAGATGGGTAGTATAATGATAAAATTGAGGTCCATTGAACACAAATTACGAACATAATTTTTGGGACTATGAATAGTGTTACAATTATAACTATTTCTCCTTTACCTACCTTTGCATTAACGAAAAACATAGCAGATATTGGAAGTTCATTACGTGTATCATGTATAGTATTTTAATTTTGTTTAAGTTGTTCAAGAGCTTGATTAGGTCAAGAATATGTTCTAAAAGCTCTGTTCTCTTGACACTGCTCAACATTTTCCCTACACATTTTCTCCTCAATCTAGACATTCCTTAACTCCTTCCCTTGTTATCCCTTGGTTGTTCTCAAGTGTAATTCTTTTTCTATGCATCTTGCAATCTATATGTATGATTAGTCATCTCTTATAAAGCATGGATAACCTTTCATGCAATTTTTGTTGTAATTAGACAATTGCCATTGTGAGAATAATCATTTAATTTGTATGGAAGTAAGTCTTTCATATTATTTGAATTGGTATTGTAAACTTGTCTTTGCAGGATTCTCTCAAGGGGAACAACAGAACTGTGATGATAGGTAGAGTTGTTTCTTAACTCCTTCCCTTGTTAGCCCTTGGTTGTTCTCAAGTGTAATGCTTTTTCTATGCATCTATGCATCTTGCAGTCTGCATGTATGATCAGTCATCAGTCTCCACGATGGTACATTTTAACGAATATTTTTTAAAAAAAATTGCATTGTTTCGTTGCAACTTTGACGAAAACCACTAAAAAATCACCAAAAAAAGGTCTAACAAAGTTGCTATAGCTGCAACGAAGGCTTCGTCGTAACTTCTTGCCCATTTCGTCACAATTTTGATGAACTTTTGGTGTTGTTTCGATGCTACTCCTTGCCGATTTCATCGAAATGGCAATGAATTTCTAGTGTTGTTTCGATGCTACACCTTGCCCATTTTGTCGAAATGGCGACAAACTTCTGGTGTTGTTTCAACACTACTCCTTGCCTATTTTTTTGAAATGGAAACAAACTTCTAGTGTTGTTTCGACGCTACTCCTTGCCCATTTTGTCAAAATGGTGATGAACTTCTAGTGTAATTCATTGGTGGATAAACGAAGTTTTTGTCGCTATTCTAATGAACATCTGAGTCATTTTATGCCAATGACCAACGAATCTGTGCCATTATTTTGATATTTAATTCATCATCGACATTTTGACGAAAAAATAGTGACGAATTTTTTTTTGTCAATTTGTCAATTTTCTGACAAATGTTTGTTGAATGACTGACGAACATTCGTCAAAAAATGGAGTCAAATTCAGTAGTGTGTTTACTCTCTTCTCCATCCAAAACATTTCTACATAGATCTTCTTCAAATTTTCTAGATCATTCGAGGTTAGGGAAGACCCAATATTATTATATGTAGCATTTTTTATTTTCTCTTCAATTTCAATAGCCTTTCATCTCCTTTTCATCAGAGATTACCACAGGCTTAGGTATATCTTTCCTTATATCATCCCATTTAACTTCTAAGATGATAACATATTGAATTATGACTAAAAGAAAGGTTTCCTTATCTTCTTCTCCACCCTTATCATAGTATTCAGTTTTAGGTTGAAGCATATTCTCAAAATTTAGCAAGGAATTGAGAGTTCTCTCTAGTTTAAAGCAGGGACCAGAACTTAATGGTATGTCCTATTCTTTTCTTTGGTCTGTAGAGGTTTTAATAAATACCTTAGACTTCTTTGATTTTGGTTTGGTGTGCACATGTATACCAAAAAATTTATCTTCTTCATCATCATCAAAATATGATACAACATGTACTCTCTTGAAACCAACAATTTTTGTACAAGCACCTTCACTAGAGGGTAAACCACCTCTTCTTTTCCTTACCAAATTTGCATCAGGATCTTCATCATCATCCTGATCATCTATAACACTAAGGTTTTTCTCCCTTGTCACTTTCTCTTTCCTTCCTCTCTTTATAGGGACTATTGGAGGATTTTCTTTCCTCTTTCTAGATCTAGTAGTTAGTTCAGAGGAAATAAGACATTTTCCTTTATCGACAACACTAGACTCAATCTTTGTTGTAGGGGTTGTAGAGGGTTTTGCAGAGGTAGTCCTTCCTAATCTCCTCAGTCCAGATGATTCTGCCTCCCTTTGTTCTCCCCTATCCCTTCCAAGGGAAATCTCTTCATCAGTAAATCAAACTTCTGTAAGCTTTTTCTCCACATTCTTTCTAATTTTAGGCTTTTGTAGCTCCAGATCAATCTCCATAGAATTTTCAGCTGATGTCCCAATTTTAGGTTCGTTGGGATCCTTCGGATTCTTTAACAACAATTGCACATAACTTTCAACTTCTTCTTCTATTAAATCATATCCCAGAGGATGAATCCAAATGGTTTAACATTCTACAGCCTCAATCATGCATTCATCAGAGGAAACATGGAATATGATATTGTCTTTATACTTCTCAACAGTTTTCTTCGGAATCTTTTCCCTTTCATTCATGTTTCTCTTGAATACAACAAAGAATGTTGTTAGAGAATCATCTTGAGCATCTACATTACCTAGACTATGTATATAATAAAAAATTTGATGTCCTACTAGTCTAGATGAGTCCTAGTGTACTTCTTCATTCTTTCCTCGAAGTCTCTTCATGAAATAAAACAATAGACATACAATCAATGAACCAAACTTGAAAGCATACTTCCTCTCCTTCGTCAAATTCAAGTTCTTAAACAACTATAATCGAAGAATCTCAAATAGATCATAATCAACACCATTTACAACCATATCAAAGCCATAATATATTGTTGTAGCTGAAACACAGTTCTCTCTATTGGTGAAGTATATTTTATGACTGATCATGATAGTTGCATACTTCTCAGCCAAATTAGTGATATTCATCATTAAGGCTCTCTTGTCATATGTGGCTCTTGTAAGTTCCATTACAACCTTATTCTTCATGGTTTTCAACATAGGTATTGTAACTATATCCCATTGTCCAGTAACACCCCTAATCACCTCCTTAGTTATCAGGTGCAACTGATTAGTCCATAGGAATTTATTATGGATTCTACTTAAGACTGATTTCACAAATTTTTCATCATTTTAGAGTTGAGAAAATTGTTCCATCTATCCAACTTTTTCTCAACCAAATTTGAGTATTTAGGTTTTATCAAGAATTCATCACCAATTAGGACATTCTGCCAAATCTTAATCAACTTTGAGTGATCATATTCCCCAAACTTTACTTGAATATACATCCTTGTATCCTCGATGGACATTACACCATGAGGGATTAATGAGAATGCACCCATGGGGTCATCTTCAAAAAAATTTGAGGAATATTTTCTATAAGAGGGCCTCAGCCTCTCCAACACTTTAATGACTATAGGAGTTGCCATTTTTCAAATTTTGATCTCAAACAACTTAAAGAATTCAAAACACAACTATAGAGAAGATAAAAATACCTTTTTCTTCACGATGAACAACAACTAGGGTTTTTACAACTCGAACTCTAATTTTCTTCAAAAATGCTCCAAAATCTCTTCAATTTCTTCAAATGCATGAATGATGAAATTGACTTAAAGATTTCCTTTATAAAATAATGATTTTACCTAATTCACAGAAAATGTGGAAAATTTCAAAAAGTTGCTAAAAACCCTTCTCTTTTACATAGACAAACCCTAATTCACTCCGCAAAAGATCATCCCTTCATATTTTCTACCAGTTCCTTTTTAAAATCCTCTAAAAACTCATTCTTCACATTTCATCCTCATGTCGGCCTCTAACACACCGTTTATCTAGGGGCTTCTTATATTTTTTTTTATAATGCTCCCCCTATGACCTTGCTAGGTCTAATCCTCAGAGGAATCATCTGTGCTGGATGAGGGTACAGACACATCAATAGTCTCTAGTTCTTCTTTCTTTCTCCAAATATTATTCATCTCTTGCTTAATTTTATCTTTCTCAACCTTCTTCATATATTCATTATTTTTTATCAGATTGGTTTCCTCACTCTTCTTGCTTTTGCAAACTCTTGAAACATGTCCTGGTTTTTTGCAGTTATAGAAAACAATATTTCTTTGATTATATTGACTTCCACTGATTCTTGTTTTACACTGATTAGCTTTATGTCCATACTTATTAGAGCTATAGAAATAGCCATTAAAGGATTGATTCATTCTTCTTCCATTAAACCGATTCATCATCAAAGTTCTACATTCACTTTCCCTATGTCCAATTCTTTTGCATGCAAAATATTGATTAGTAAAAGGACTAGGGAACTGATTCATCCTACTCCTACACTTTGTTGCCTTATGACCAAATTTATTGCATGAAAAACAAGTGCCATTAAAATAAGGATACCTTTTTGCATTAGGTTGTCTCATTGAAGGTCTCCTAGTAGAGTTCCTTGAATTTTCTTTCTACTTTCCTTTATTCAAAGTCCTCTAATTGTTCACATTCTTGGAACTTTCACTGATATCATTTCCCAAACCACCTTTCTCTATACTTGGTTTCTATCCTACAATAAATTCATCAAGCTTGTCTGAGCTAGATTTGAAATTGGTTTCATAGAGTTTTTCCTTCTCCAAATCCACTTTTAGGTTCACAACTTCTTGTTCAATCTTGGTGCAATCTTCAGACCTACTTTGTACCAACTTGTTCAAACACTCTTCAATTATTTTCTTCTCCTCTAGTACTTTCAAACCGACAATATCTTCATTAGCATTCTTCAACTAATCAATTACTTCTGAATGCCTATCTTTGAACTTTTTCAATTGCTCCTTTAATTTTTGGACACATTCATTTGCCTCTTCAAGATTCTCTTTCAGATCTTTGCTTTATCTTTGAACTTTGTCAAGATCCTCAAATTTAGTCTCAAGATCTCCTTTATCATCCATTTCTTCCATGTTCAAGATCTCCTTCAAGCTGTTAGGCCTTTCTAGAAGAACTAGGCTCTAATACCAATTGTTAAATGTCCAAGATACTGAGAGGGGGGTGAACCAATATCTTCTTAAATTTTTTGATCAGATACCATCCAATTATTCTAATGCACACAATTGCAAAGATAAGTAAAATCATTAACAAAACATGAAATCACATGACATAGGAACACCAGGATTTTTACATGGAAAAAAAAAGGGAAAAAACCATGGTGATTGTTAGCTCAGAATATAGTATAACTAGTTATAAGATATTACAAAATGGTTGGCTCATTGCCAGGACTCACTATCAAAAAGAAAAGGCTCACTTCCTACAGAGTTACAATGACAAAATGGCTTACAACCAAAAAATGAACTAATGGAGTACACCTTGTGAGTGTAGATTTAGTTCCAATGTAGCTCAGAAAACTAACTTGACACACTTCATCATATTAATTCTTCTTCACATTAGCATTCACAATACCCCAAAAATTACATTTTAAACTTCAAAGATTATCTGATATGTATATCTTATTTATCTGCAAGCATGAATTAGGTTGGCCTAATTAGATGCACTTCTTACTTACTAGAAATACCCACTATCAGCTTCAATTTTTCATAAGATCTTATGAAAAGGTAGTTCACACATCCAACATACTTCATCAAGTTGACATAGACCTAAAATAGGTCACACATATATCCACATAAAAAAAAAAAAAATCACCATTACACTTGATACATCCATTAGGTCGGCCAATGATAGACCTAATAACACAATTGCAAACACTAGTGTAATGCCAACACATCATACGAGATCTAGATACATGAGATCTTGAAGGTATGTTCTCTGGACGTCTACAAACCATTTCCCAAATCCACAAGAAATAGTAATCACCAGCAAACAAATCCAAACCCAAATATCAGAGGATTTTAACAAAACACTACTTCAGATACTAGACCAGAATACCTAAACAACTTCAGTGTTGATCTTGCAATTGCAACTCATATATCATGGTGAAATCAATGAAAAAAAAAAGTAACAAAATGATATTTTGTTCTTCATTTCTCCAACAACTCACCCACATCTTGTTCATGAAGGAACTAGAGGAACTGTCACCACCTCCTTCTCAGAGTCTTCAGAATGTATCAAGGAGAGTGTATAATGGTCACACTTTGGATCACTATCACCCTTACTATCTGAAGGGCTATCAGAAACCCCACTAGGAGAATTCTATCCTCCTAGATAAGTCTTATGGTACTTGCACATTTTATTTTCCTTCTTTCCATATTCCATCAGCTTTTTCCCTTTCAATTTGACTAGCTCTTCTACAACAGTTCGACTTCTCAACTGATAATTACTCCTGAAACCATACTTCTTGAATTTCCTATGTCCCATTCTACTCTTTGGTGTGTTAGGATCTCCTTATGTTTCAATTTCATCCTTAGGTTCATTCTCCTGAGACTTAAGAAAACTCAATCTCCTTGACCTTCAAACTGACCTAGTAGACTATCCAGACTTACTCATTCTATCAATGATAATAACTAGAAAACTTTCACCAACTTCGCTCTTGGACTCAAAATTATTAGTAAATGTATGAATGCAAATTTTGAATGAAAAATATGGCCATTGGTCCTCCTTATATCGATCCATGCAAGTGTGCCAACCATTAATACTCAAAAAAAACTCGACCGTGCGAGTCGACAATAGTCTGCTTTGATCTTTTTTAACCTCGATCGTTGATCATGTTTTAAAAATAAATCAATGGATAGATTACTGGTGCAACTAATTATGAAATTTTTTTAATTGTGCTTTTAATTCCTTTTCTTAATCAAAAAATCTCTGAGTAGATATATACATCCACTTTGTACACATATTTCAACCATATACTTAGCATCATTTAAAACTTTTTGTGCTATAATCACCCGCTTACTCATGGGAATTCATTCACTTGTATCTCTTCATAGAAGAATAGTGGGGAATGATCTTGATCTGATCTCAAAATATCAATTCGTAAATTTCCCTACTTTATTTTTGCCTTCCCACATGTATCAATAACTATCAGAATTGACGACCGAACTCCCAAACATGTGCCTCAAAGAATAAACTTGAAAATGGAACTTTTGGAAATATTACCCTCTCGACCAAATTTAGCAACCTTCCAACTCCATTAGTCAATTAGAGACTTTTAGAAATTCCACATGGTATTTTCCTGCTCACCTATTGCAAAATATGGCACATAGGCAAGGCCATCACAAGATGGCGGGGATTGGTCAAGATTGACCCATGCCACCTACCATCGATCGTTGATTTCTTTCCTTATGAAGCAATTACTATCATTAGAGCTTGGTGGGTTTCTCAATAATTGACAGGTATCACCCCATGCACTAGCCCATGTAACTATCTTTCCTTACTTCTTTAGATGGATAGGCACACAAGGAGTGGTCAAGATGTGGCCACGTCCTCAAATCTACAACTATTGATCTTCTTTGAATAGTGCCAGCTATCTTCACCAAGGAGACATGGCCTACCAATATGCCATACATGTGGTTGAAGGTTGTTTGCTTGTGTGAATAAAATAAGAAGGAATAAATCAGGGTGAGCACACAAGGAATGACTAGGATCAACTTCTAGCAATCGAATGGCCAAGACGAAATCCCAATTCTACACATGCAACAAAAGTTAATCCTAAGAGGGGGCCACCTCTAGGCAGATAGGGACATGAACCATAAGCACTAAGGCTAAATATTTAAATCAATAAAATCAAGCCTCAACCATAGGAAAATTTAATACTGGAAAAAGGATCAAGGTGACCAACAAACCTAAAATCAGGGGGCTAGTAAAAACTTCAATGGAATAAGAGGTAACTTAGACAACCAGAGACCGAGAATATTAGGTCAATGAAAATATAAAACAACCAAGGATTTTTTGGAGCTTGTAGGCCAATTTTGAATTTTAACAACATAAAGACCCTAACACAATGATGAGGAACACAATCCTAAGCCAAAAATGAGGGTTCAAGCCAAATTTTGCACAATTATAAAATGGAACCAAGAAATTTTTGAGGGGTTCCATCAAGGTGAATTATTTGTATCTTATAGAAACAACAAAACCCTCATTAACATTCATATCCACAAGCATTCATTAAACCATTAATCTATTATGAAGATTTAACTTGAAAAGAAGATAAAAAAAGACCTAATAAACTGAACACCAAACACATGATAACAATATATTCACGTGGAAAACCTAATGAGGGAAAAACCACAGTGAAGAATAGCTGACAAGATAAGTAATGGCAAAATTAGTTACAAGGGATAGCTTCCAAAAAAGGACACCATATCTAGAAAGGCTCACTACCATAATGAAAATAAGATAAAGAAGAAATGTTACATAGAGAACATGATCTCAATGCAACAAAGATTCTACTGCAATAGCTCCAATACCTTCATAGTTTGTTTGGATGATTGTAAACACATTCCACTCACTACATTTGGTAATCCAACACTTGAAATTTTTAATTTCTCTATTCAACTTTTCATCACTCGCATAATACACTTCACATATCTATCTTACATTTATCTTAACCTCCTTCAACAATTCAACTCATACTTATACCATCCTCAACCTTGAAACCCTCTCCAAGGTCAACAATGTACCTTAAATGTGAACATTCAAATTAGGTTGGCACCAAAGCACTTCTGTGGTGGGAAGAATTCAATGTGAACCATATCAAAACTTAATTGGGGCCCAAATCAACAACCACTCAACCACACACTACCACAAACTTTGAAGATGCTTCACATGTAGTGTAAACACCAGATTGGTCGTTACCCATGTAAACACCATTAAAAATTTTAATACACACTTCCTTTGATCAATCCATAACTTTGAGACCAAAAATTTCACTTGAACATGATCCAAAAAAATCTTGAAAAAACTAAGAAACTCCACAACAAATTTCACTTGAAGAATGTATGAGCCTAGTACATCTAGACAACACTGCCACAGATTGTAACTCAGAAGATCATCTTCTATAACACCAAACAAAAAATCCTTTTTGACACAAGAAAGAGACCAACACTATCAACTCTCACTTTTAATTGAAAGTCCTAAAATATAACTAAAGAGAAACATGGAGCAAAGACATTTCTCCTAGGCACCTCTATAATGCATAGTTCACACACTGGTGAATACAACTTTTGTTGTTTAATGATCCAGCATACCATCTCTTAAATATAATATCTCTAAACATCTCTCGCCATCATATATGAACTAAAAAGGCATAATATCAACATGGAAGAAATGCAGACCACATATAGGAGCACATTTTGAACCACTAAACACACCTTCATCACATTATTTTCTATTTTCTTCAACTTTTCTCAAAACTACCTAGAAACCAAGCACTAGGGACATCATCTCAACTTATCTCAACATCTCACATCATCTCCATACTCTTCATCATAATGATAGCTCCATGTACTCACAACACTTCCACAATATCTCAACTATACATGCATACCTAGACAACTCAATTAACACTTCTTCCATCAACTAGTTAACACCAATGAAAACACCAATCTTCTTATACTTGCCACAATTTTAAATTGTATATGATGTTTATATTTCACCTTAAATACATAAAATGATGACAACTTACTAGATCTAGTAAGCACCACTAAAATGAAACCCTTTTGACATATATCCTTCATTGTCAAATACAAATACATTGAAAGGTAAAATAAAAAAATTCATATAATATAGAGTTAGAATTGATATTGAATATTCTCCATAAAAATCCAATATAAACCTATGATGTAAATAATCATAACAAACCTATGTAAGAGAAGAGTATACTCAATTTTATATAAAGAAAAGAATGGAAAAAACTTCAATTGTCCTATATATTCTAAAATACTACCCTTAGACACTCACTTTCCTTAATACTATGCATCACATGTTTTTGGATATAATTGTTGAAGATCAACATGATCTAATGAAATGAATAAAGAATATATGATAGAGTAAACTATACAATAATAAAATGATGCATTACAAGGTTATTAATAGATTTAATTATCATATGGTAGATATAGGTGGGTATATATTGGATAGACCACTAAGAGATGTGAATGTACAACCAATATGGACTAGTTAATATGTTTCTACATGTTTATATAACATATCTTCACTAATTAAATAAAGTACAATTCACATGGTGCAAGTATGACCTACTCAAGTAGATAACTATCTAAAAAACTTATCTTATTCTTGGTGTATGAAACACAATAAATAAAGTAATTAAGAGCATTTAAATTGAGTAATACACTAACAAGAGGATGTGTGCAAAATGATGGGGGTCCAAAAATTGGCCATAACCACTTTTTGCTCAGACTAGCACATAACACAGTTGAACTATGGCATGCTAGAATTATAGTTTGGTAGTGATCCATACCCATCAGCCCCCCAATTAATCAAGGGTGGGTGGGATACAATAGTTGGGGGGCCTAGCAAGCTAATTAATTAAGAGGAAGATTCCAACTCTAGAGCCTCCCACCCCACCATGCGCAACCACCAACCCCCCGCCCCCCCCGGCAGGAGGATATAGTTTATTAGAAATGTTGGAGGGTGCTTTAGGAGGGAAAAGAAAGAGGGAATTGATCCCTAGGTAGAGAAGGGGGTTTCCACCATTTGGCTAACACACTTAAATTTTATAAGGCTTTATTTTTTATTGAAGTCACAAATTTTGTGTATTATAATGTGTGTGTTTTGTGAGATTTTATTTTAGTTTTCCTAGTTTACAAAACATTAGTGCATTATAAAATAATCATATTGTAACCTTTTTGAAAACTACCGACCCTTGGGATTGGATTTTCATTCAGAATCCAACCTAAAGGGTTATAATTTTATTTTAATGAATGAATATATATTTTCTAAAATATATGTAAAAGCACTAAATTTCAAGCATGCTCTCCATCAAATTTACACATTTTTTGAAGTTGATCTTAAAAATAAAAAAATTAATTCAAGCTATATGTTACATTTATAACTATATATTTTTTTATATTTCAAATATGTTATGTTAATAATCTTTAATTTCCTATATTAGTGTCTTTATCTTTTTTCTAAAATCATATGTATTATATTTTGGTGTCATTTTCTATCGATTCATCGAAATTTAATAAAGGAAAAAATATTCCATTCTATCCAATACACATTCCCAAGAAAATGATTTTCTATTATTATTAAATAAAAGGGGAGAATGTCCAACTTTTAATTTTTTCAATATTTTTTGAGTTTGAAAATAAGTTAAAAAATCACATATTCAAAAATACATAAAAAAATTAGTTATAAACTATATGATGTTAAATAATTTTTCTCTAAATTCATATATGAAATATATTTTAAAAGTCAATGTTTTAAGGGTATTGTAGTGTAATCTATGTTTTATGTTCTTTTTTAAAACTATAGTAATGAAAAAATTATCCCTTTTCCTTAATTTAGGAATAATTAATATTCAAATGAGCTTAATTATGCCTTAATTTAGTGTTGTAGTGTGTTTTACACCTTCACATTTAGTTTAGGATACTTTTAATAAAATGGACTTCATGGTGCCTTATTTAGGGTGTTGTAAAGTTTATCTTTACACTTTCACACTAATCTAGGGCTTTATTAATTAATTGAGGATAATTTGAGCTTAATTGGCCCCTTTAATTCAAATGCAAGTCTAATTTATTGCATTTTCTGAGGGATAAAAATGGACACTCTTAAATGAAATTACACAACACTTAATTCTACAAGGAATGTGTCCTAGGATAGTGACCTAAGACCCATTCGCTAACTGGCGAATAGGTCCTCACTAGGTCCTAATACCCCCTTTTGGCATATCATTTCACATACCCCAAAATGTGTCCTAGTTAAGTATGTTAGAACCCATTTTCTCTATGGTAAATCGGTCCTCCTTATATTAAGAAAGCCCCTTTTCAACATGTTTTTGGTGGTATTTTAATGATTTCAAATCCTAGATTTGTTGTTGGCTTGTTTTTTTCTAATTTATAGATTTAATCTTAAGTTATGTATAAATATAAGGTCATTTAACATAGCTTCATAACTAGAATTTGATAAGCAATCAAGAGTAATTTCACAAGATCATTATAGAGCATTCAAGAGAATTTAAAAGGCATTCAAGGGAGATTATTAGAGTTTATTGCAACAATAAAAGATCCATTTTATCATGTCAAAGGAATAAATCACCCTACATATTGTTGAGCTAATATGTTGATATAGCATTGGAGATCCTATTAAAGCATTGTTTCATATCAAATTTCATGATCAAGATCTACATTCCTTGAGGCCACTTCATGCTAGATTATTGATTTATCATCCAATATTTCATCCAAGGTATCATCATTTCATGTTTAATGTTTCATGTTTTGTCCTTCATATTTTAATGTTTCATCATAAGGTTTAATTACCAAAATGGGGTTTGACAAAGGAAAACCCCTATTATGTACAAAATCACCATTTTTCTTCTCCTTTGATGTGTGATTGTAGGTTTTAGGTCAAAGATCAAGTGGAGAACACAAGTTGCAAAATTTGTCAAAGTTGTAAAAGTTGTCATCTTTCTTGCAAGCTCATAGAAACTAAGCTACACAATTTATTTATGTCTTTCATGAGTTGAACACCTGGGATCTAGGAGTGTAAACATTGAAGAACAAAACCTAGAAATCAATCTTCTAGAACCCTAGCAAGGACACATTCACCATTGGGCGAATGAGTCCTTAGTGAGGCCCAAAAGAGCACATTTTCTAATAGTTACACATGATTTTAGTATCTTAAAACCTACCTCTTTACTATTATATTAGTTAGGTTTTATTTTAGATTGTTAATTACACATTATAGGCCCCGTAATAAGCGAAACACTAGTAAAATTAGGATCATCATTTTGTTGATTCCACTTTGTTGATTTTTGTGGGGGGTCACAACTACATTTAGGGATATGAATTATTTTACTAATCCATATTACCAAATTTTGTAAGCAATGTCTAATTTTACACATCCTCTAATCAACATCCTCCAAGATTTTTCGTGATTGATGGGTGAAACAGTTGTAAACTAAACCATTCATGCAATTGATCATCATCATCTAGGTGTCTCCATTTTTGTGAAAGGTTGAACAAAAATCTCTATGAATTTTGACATTTTCCGTTCTTCAAGGGAGTTTTTAAGAAGTGCTATTTATTTTGAAAAACTAAAAAATTATCAAGTTGCCCTTATGGTTATCTTTTCCAAAAAAAAATGAAAACTTTCCATCTAATCATTATTTTAATATGATTAATTTTAAAAATATTGTCATTTTTCTATTTTTTATTATACATTATAATTAAAGTTAAAATATAAAATATGTTTTATAATACTTTATTTTTTAATAAGTTTAGATTTTTTTTTTAAATACAATTATTTTTTTTGGAAAATGTGTATGCATATAAAATGTGTTTCTTATAAGAAAAATTTAAATATTTTATTTCTTGTCATGTTGTTTTATTTTTTAGTTTTTTCTTATAGTAAGATAGTTGTAAACATCTCAAAATACTTTTCAATAGGAGTATTAAATTAATCTGCAAGTTTAACTTCAAGGAAAATCTATACATGTGCCACACACACCAATTTCTCAAAAAATAAACATTCTTAGTGTAAGTATTGTTGACATGGTTTGTACACACAGATAACACAAATAAAATTTGTAAAAAAAAATTATCTCTTGAAAGTCTTTAAAGTATAAGATAAAATTTATTATCCCAAGCATTTGATAGTTATGTCTTGACACACTAGGTTTTAATCCTAGTTCATTGTAGATTGAATTCACAAAATAATGCACACATATTTTTTACTTTATGAAACTAAAAATGAAATAATTTACTAGATACATTTGTAAACACACAAGATACCACCTAAATTTGCAAGGATCAAAAGTTATTTTAGTAAATCTATGAGAATTATGGATAAATTTGATCAGGTATTTTGAAATTATTTAACAAATTTCACTGAGTTAGAAAAATTATTAAGGAAATGGCTAGAAAAGATAATTTTTTTAGTAATCTCACATGAATTTCATTCAATAATTATGAAATGAGACCTAAAATCAGTAAAAGCTTCACCAAAATGATTCACAAAGTTACACATAGATGTATATTTTAAAAGAAAAATTATCACACAAATAAACTTCTCAAATACAAAAAAAAAATTAGTGTAATATTTTGATATTTCAAATAAAATGATAATTCTATAGTCATATAAGATTTATAATTGGGAAATGACTCGTATTTTTCCCAACTTAATAAAAATTTACAAGAATAGAAAAGTAATCTCACTAATGTGAGAGAGAGCCATGAAATAAACAATACTTGATGATTCTTCTTATTTCTCAAAAAATATTAATAATTTTTAATCCACTTAAAATGAATAGCTTTGACTCTTTTATATACACAAGACACCAATTGCTAGTTACAAAAATCAATGGTTTAGATTAAATATGAAGAATGATTGATCATAATTAAAAATAGTGACATATTCTTTCAACAACATCTTTATAGTTGGAACAATGAAATATTCCCTATGAATCAATATCTTTAAATTTGAAATTTGGCATTTTATTCTCTAGATTATTAATTTTGCATAAAATGATAGTTGACAACATATTCCATTAGTATTAACATCAAAGAACTAAAGAACCTTAAAAAATTGATGACATGACATGGACGAAATTGGAAAAAAAACTTCATAGAATAGGTTGGCATTAGGAACTCAACAAAACTAAACAAAAATTATATTCTTAAGTATCTACTTCAGTGGCATCTTCAATGATATATTTCCTTGCTAAGGAAAACTATTTTCCTCTAAATTCGCATAAGGATATTAAGACTCTATTGATCTCTTCTCTAGTAAGAGCTTTTGTCACCTTCCATATATATTTGCATGTGCCGTATGCGTTCAATATTGTAGCGAATTTGTCTTTCCTTTCCCTAGTCAATCTGTGAGACTCTTTCATTAACTTCATTTTTTATATGACTTTATTATCCATCTCTTCTTCAAGATTGGCTATTAGATCCATTTTACAACATCAAAAAATATTTATTTGGAACTCTTTAGTAATATTTCTCCATCTTCGACATTGACATGATTATACATAATATTTGTGAACTTTTCAACGATATATGCACCTTCAAATTTCAAATCAAAGACTCTTTTCCTAAGGTTTCTCACTTTATCTCGGCATGCTTGCACCATTTCCTTTTGAACAATAAGTTAATCAATATAGTCTTTTACCTTGACAATGGTTTTAGTTTTCAAAATACCTTCTTTGATCAATAATTTGTCATTCATCTTTTGAATGACTAGCAACATTGAAAATTCTATTTCATTCTATTCTAGATCACCATCACAATTTTCCATTAACTTGACCATATTTCCTTCTAATTGCAACATATCACCTCATCTTATGTTAACAAGTTTAAATGCTTCTTCTCCTTTTGATATCATTTCCTATAACCAAATTGTAATGTCATAAAAATGCACCTTAGGGCCAGTTTCACATTCTAGCACTTTTCCTAGGATTTATTTCACCTAAATTCATTTATGATAATAGTCTCATGGGTAATAATTTCATGATTTGAGTTCCACAATGTCCAATGATGAAGCAATAATAATGCATCACCCCACTTCCCAAAAATTGATGTATTAGATGCTTGAATGACATGAAGACATTTGCATGGTGTGCTAGTGTCCTGGAAGTTTTTTGAGTTTGAAATGAGAAATATCATAATATTGACTCATGAAACATGTCCCTATAGTTATAATTTTTTGAGTGCAATAGTTTCCTCCACTATTGCATGCAAAAAAAATCCCTTTTTCTCTCAATTTTGGGGGTTCTCTCTCATTCGATCACTTATCTTCTCAATCTCATTTTGTTCTCATCCTCTTCACTCTTTGCAATAACACTACTACAAGTGAAGCTCTATGGGATTGAGGTCCCTCAAATAGCCAAAGCTCCCTAGCAAGCATTCAATGGTGTGTTTGTGTGTTCAAGAGGGGGTTAAGGACTATTGGTAATGCTCTCTTTCTCTTATCTATTTGTGAATAGATTAGATCACTTTGTTCATTTACTATTTGGTGGTGTAGGTTCTCCTCAAGTAAGGATTATTTTAACCACTTCATTTCTATCTATTTCATTTAATCTCTCTATCTATCTTGCTATCTATGGAGGTGCAAACACCAAAATGGGGGTTTGACTGCAACAAGCACTGAAATAGCCCTAAATTTTTTCCTTGTTCATCTTGTGTATAGGTTGTTGAAGTGGAGGTTAGAGGAGGGTTTCAAAAGTTTGGTTGTTTTAAAGTTCTCTCTTACTTCTCCTTAATACTTTATTTTATATTTTTCTTTATGTTTAGATATTTTGTTACACAAACCTTGGATCTATGCTAGACAATGAGGATTTATTCATTCTATCCAAGGTTTTGGTTATTTGTTTTCCTTGAATGCTGGCATGTCCTTTGGAATCTAGTGCGCCTTGTTGGTGTCTTGATACCATGTTGTAGTCTATTGGTTGAGAGCTCTTCCTTTTGAGGTAGAAATCTTGAGACATTTCTCTCTCAGATTCTAATTCATTCTTTTGGGATAATTTATTTGTGCATGGTTTCTTTGCAATTTCTTCATTAAACAATATTTGAGGTGGTTAAAGGTAGTTCACTCCTTGGGATTCTCTTCAGAACATAGAGACTCATGAGCAGTGAATCCCCCTTATCTCACATTTTGGTGAACCTGATGTGAACATGTCATATCCTTTTCTATAATGTTTTAATGTTTATGATAATAATTTCTCTAAGGAATATTTTGATATTCTGGATGGCGCTTTAGACGATTTCTTAGAAGCATCTTCCTCTACTTGTAGATATTTTGAAAAAAATTCTTCTTCACAAGCTAAAGGGTCTATGAACATTTTTTTAGTGTCCATGGATTCCCCAAAGCCTAAGGAACTCGTTGTTTACTTGATCACAACTAGCCCCTCTCCTAAAATTATTCATTCTATTTGCAAGATTTTATATCATAATATGATTCACCAAATTTATATTCAAGGTTTGGGATAGCCATAGAATCTACTTCTCATAATTCTATTGGGAACACATATAATACAAGAAGAAATAAGAAAAAATTGGATCAACAACCTTTCATTCATACACCTCAACCTACTCAAGTTCCTACTTCTTTACCACCTTCTCAAAAAAGTCTTCCTTCAACACCTAAACCTGTGACTAAAGCACCTAGAGACTATGATCTTGTTGAGAAACTTCATGTTACTCTGGCTGAGATCTCACTTTAGGATTTTCTTTAGACTGCTCCAATTTATCAAGGTATGCTTCAAGAAGCCTTGTAGAATATCCTTGTGCCTGCCTCCACTAGGTTGATGGATGTTAATGCATTAATGGCTCATATTCATGCACATTTTTAGAATATCATGTTCTATCCACATGAACTTCCACCAAAGGGTGTGAAAAAATAAGCATATCCTTTAATGATCATAGTTAATGTCAATCTATTAGTATTGGATTTTCCCTCATTGACACCAATTCAATCATCACAATTTATTGTATAGATCTACTACCTAGGATTAAAGTTGGTTCTTCTTCTCTAGCAACTTATTCTCTATACATTTGTGTGTTTGATAACATTAGTTGAAAAACCCTAGGCATGATAATCTTTCCTTTATGGTGAGGCCTTGTTAACTTACCCACCTTGGATTACGTGATTCCTATCCCCTTACAATATTATCTTAGGGAGATCTTGGATTCGTGCTATGGGTGTTGTGACTTCTACTTTACATCGATCTTTAAATTTTGTTGCAAATAATTAGGTGGTAATGGTTAAGGTTGGCCTAGAAGCTATTCACATTTGTTAATTGGTAGTTACTGGTTAGGAATCAATCATTTTCACTCTTAATAACTATACTCCATCACTTACCTTTGATGCAATGACATGTTCCTCAGTGATACCATCTATAGAGGTTATCCCAAAAGTGAATGTCACTAAAGAGGAGAAACCTAAAGTAAAAAGTCTTAAGATTTCCTTATCTACATCTTCTTCTAAATCAAATTCATTTCTTAGTGATGACTAGGGATCCTTGGAATTCTTTGAATTATTCATTTTAAAATACAATATGAGTCCCACTCATCTTGAACATTTGATAGCTTTGAACACCCCTATTAAGGAGATTGATAAGACTTCCACTGAGAAGGAAAGTTGTGATCCTATTTAGGAAATCAGTCATTCACCTAACAAGGAGGATAATCCTACACATGCTTAGGAGGTTAATGTTTATGAATTGAACAAAGGAGATGGTTGTGGCCTTATAGATGCATTTGATGTCCATTGGTGGAATGATGCTAGCTACATAGAACCATCATCTTTTGAAGCTTTGTAAACATGTTATGATCCTAGATAAAGGCTCATTTCACATTATGGTTATGGGTGTAAAGGCCTTGGATGTATTGATTAAGGAATTCAGGTCCCTATCTAGTTTAAGCTACATAAATGCTATATGGGTTTGGGATGCTCTATTGAACAATCTAAGCAAAAACCTTGGTGGAGTGTTAACATGATTTCAATTGAACCTCTCAATCTGGTCCATCCAGAGTTGATAGAAGATGTGGTGGAGGCCGAAGAAGTCCACTTAGATGTTTTCTCCTTTGAGGAATCAATAGAAGATTTCTTAGGTTCCTACTCTCATTTTTCCTCCTTTCACCATAAACAATGATTCTCACATCATCTCAGTAAACTAGAATACTTTAGAAAATATTTTGTGAATATGAATGAGGAGGCCCCTCTTTGAATATAGATGATGGTGTCCTAATATTGCATCCTAAAGCTCATAGTCCCCTCCTCAAGGGGGGTACTATTAAAGTTTTCATGGATCCTAAATCTCCTGAAAAGGTGATCAAGATTGAGAAGTTCCTTTCTTCCAAGGAATCTAAGGAGAACTCCAATCATTTACATTCTCATCCAGATATCTTCACTTGGTCATATAATAACATACATGTATGTTTGGTATTGATGAGTCTATAGTGGTTCAAAATATTTCCTTATGGCACAATGCCAAGGTTGCTAAGAAAAATATCCAAAATATCAATCTTAAGGTTGCACTATTGGTTAAGACTGAGATAAAGAAGTTATTAAAAGAAGGCTTTATCCATGCAATCAACTACTTGCCTTCAATTTTAAATATTTTTTCCATTAGAAAACTTGATCGTGGTATTCGTATATGCATTGAATTTTATGACCTTAATAAGGCTATCTTAAGGATGATTTTTTATTTCCTAATATTGATATTATTATGGACTCCACTACAATCCATTCCTTGTTATCCTTCATGGATGGCTTCTTGGGCTATAATTAGCTTCGTATTAACCCAAAAGATCAATATAAGACAAACTTCACTACCCCTTGGAGTAAATTTTGTTATGTGGTCATGTCATGTAGGTTAAAGAATGTAGGAGCAACTTACCAATGGGTAATGACCTTAATCTTTCATTATTTCATTCACAAAATCCAATAGGACTGTGTTGATGATATCTTCGAAAAATCTATAACTCATCAAGATCATGTAGGGAACCTTCATTTTATTTTTGAAAGGCTTCAACTCTATAAGTTGAGGCATAATCCTCTTATGTGTGTGTTCAATGTAGATTTAGGAAAACTCTTGGGATTCATAGTTTCTCATCATGGGATTGAAGTCGACATGAATAAGATCGATCCAATTGTTAACATGCCTCCACCTATGAATATTACCGAGTTTCATAGTTTCAAAGGGATGATTCAAGAAATTCATACATTCATATCTCAATTGGTTGATCATACCCTTCCATTCACTTGTCTATTAAAGAAGGCTGTCCACTTTATATGCGATGAGGAGTGCAATAAAGCTTTTGAGTCAATAAAATCTTATTTGGCCAATCCTCCCATATTAATGTCAACTATGTAGGATATACCCTCTTTTCTTTACCTTGTCACATCACCATATTCTTTAGTAGCCTTTCCAACTCAATATGATGATGCTAGGAGAGAAAGAGTAGTCTACTACAATAGTCATGTCCTAGTTGATTATGAAACTAATTATTCTTCCATGGAGAAACAATTCCTTTCCCTCATCTTTGCAACACAAAAGTTAAGACATTATCTTCTTCATGCTAAAACACAAGTTATTATCAAAAGTGATCTTTTGAAGCATTATTTTCTAGTGTCGACCTTGCTAGGAGGCTAGTGAAATGGGTAATGTTGCTTTTTGAGTTTGAGATAGATTTTGTTACCCAAAAATTGATAGAAGGTCAAGTAGGTGCCAATCAACTAGAAGATGCTACCTTATCTTCCTCCTTCCCATGTTTGGACTTGTTTCTTGATGAGAATATTTTCATAATTAATCTTCATCTTGTGTGGAAGATTTATTTTGATGGGTTGAGATGTTAGATTGGCTCCTAGGCAGGTGTAGTCCTAATCTTTCCTAAAGGTAATCTAGTCCCTCTCTCCTTTTGATTGGAATATACTTGCACCAAAATCGTTGAGTATGAATCCCTTATTGCCAAATTGTGTGTTGCAATTGTATTAAACATTAAACATCTCCAAATACATGGTGACTCTAAGCTTATTGTGAATCAGATTACAAGAACCTATCAAGCTAAGAAAAGTAAGTTGTCTTAGTATCAAGACCTTGTGTTTTACTTAACCAATTCTCCTCTTTTACAATAGATAGTTTCCCTAGGAGAGAAAATTGGCATGTAGATACCATGGCAAGCACTACCTCCCTAGTAACATTAGATAAGGATACAAAAGAATACCATATTGTGGTTCATATTCTTTAGTCTCTTGCTATTTTTGACCAACCACAATCTAATGCTCTTGTGTTCTCTCATGTAGACTTGGGAGAATGGTATTCCAACATCTATAACTATCTAAAGACTAAAATATTCCCCGATGATGCTATGAAGAGAAATTACACTTGTATACAAAATTTTTTAGTCATCTTTGTTGTTTTTCTTTTAGTTGTTCTTTATCCAAAATCTTATAATGGCTCACTCCTTCAATGTCTCACTAAAGTGGAAATACCCCTTGACATTAAGGAGGACCATTTAGGCTCTTGGGGTGGATTTTTTTTGGTAAATCCCTAGTGTATAAATTGATTCAAATGGGGTACTTTTGGTAAACCATGAAACAAGATTCATTTAATTTTCTCAAGAAGTGTCTGCAATATCAAAAAAATAGTCATCTTATTCACGCTCCTACTCAAGAGTTACAAAATTAGACCTCTCCTTGGTTGTTTGAAAAGTGGGGGTTCGATATTGTTGAAAAAATATCACCTCATTCTTCTAAAAGACATATATTTATCATCACTACTACTGATTACTTCACGAAGTGGATTGAATCTATATTTCTTTGATCTAGGACCATTGAAGCTATTTGTAGCTTTCTTCTAAATAACATCAATTCTCTTCCACCTTAGTTTCCAATAATGGCATGCCATTTAATAATAAGGAAGTGAAGGAAATTTTGGAGAAATTTCATATTCAACATAGATTATCTACACCATATTACCCTCAATATAATGGCCAAGTAGAAGTATTTGGGTATGGCCACACAAGTGGTTTACAATTTTATGCAGGAAGAAAAAATGCATTTTGGGTGCTTGAACAAATTTAAGGGGTTTGCTCAAACTGATTGGTTCAAGCGAACCCTTAAATGTATTCGAGCGAACCATATGGTTCGAGAGAACCAAATAGTTTGCTCAAAACTTTGAAAGTACATTGTTTTAAATATTAAAAGAGGGGTTTGAATGAAAGGGGGTTCACTTGAACCCCTGAATTAGGTCTTCTTAAATAAAATGATTGTTACTTTCAATTTTGATAGTCCTTTTCATATGAAATAGTAAACCTCTGAGGTAAGCCCCCTAGAAAACTCACCAAATTGAGCAATAGTTCATCACCATCTAGTGCGAAATCCTTCATAGTGCATCACCCTCCAACTTGGTGTGACTTTCAGGTTAGTTTTATGCTTCCACATTTCACATACATGGCTGAAATGAATTGCATTTGCTTGAAAATTTCTAAACAATAAATTCAACAAATTCATTTTGTGCATATCCTTTAATCATGGCATTCCATGAGAAAAAAATTCTTGAGGCTATCGGTCAAATGGTTCACTCGCCTTGTCAATGCTTCAACATTTCGAAAACATCCATAAATTGTTCCAATGCTCCCATTTTGGTATAGGCAAGGCAAAGGTTATTGAATTTTTCTTTACAGTTTCCAATTGCATTTTCTTGAAAAAATTTAAAGCCTTTTCAACAAACCTATTTTGTACATAACCTAAAACCATTGTTCTATCCTTTATGCTTTGATGGATGTCCATACCCTATTCTAAAGCTCCCATTTTGGCACAGGTAGGGAGGATGTTGTCAAAGGTTGTGAAATTTGGCTTTAAACCTGCAAATTGTATTTGCTTGAAAGTTTCTAAAGCCTTTACAACAAATGTCTCAAAAATATTTTGAATGGCTAGCGGCTAATCCTAACCTGGTAGTGAATATTTTGGGTGCATTCCTCTAGTTTATGCACTATGCACTATGGATGGTGGAAGAGGTTTTGGGATTTGGCTTTATACCTATTAATTTTATTTTCTTGAAAGTTTCTAAAGCCATTTCAATAAACTATTTTTGTGTCTATCCTGCAATATTAGCAAACCATAAGACCACATTTTGAGGCATTAAGTCAAAATAGTTGACTACCTTTTCTTTTCTTCTACATCTTGCATACATGTCTACTAGAGCATTTAAAACTACAACATCTAAAAAAATTTGTATATCCTTCATGCTCTTACATTTTTTTTGTTCCAAAGCTCCCATTTTAGCATGGGTAGGGAGGATGTTGGTAAAGGTTGTGAAATTTTGTTTTACACTCGTCAATTGCATTTTCTTGAAAGTTTCTAAACCCTTTTCAACCAATCAATTTTTTGCATATCCTTCAAATAATTCACTTCCCTTGTCAATTCTTCCACATTTCACACACATGTCTACTAGGGAAAATGCACAAAGTTCCTCTATCCTTTATAATATGATGGACGACCATACCCTATTCAAAAAATTTAAAGAAAATTATCTAAACACTTCAAAAATTAGAATGAAAATTTGAGTAAAATCTATTTGTATTTCAGTCAACACCTGTTTTAAGTAATACAAATGATTTTCATGGTGTACATATGTCACTTTTATTTTGATTCTTGTCTCCATTAAATAAATATATGAACATAAGTTTTCTATTAGAATCATCTCCTTTACATTGTATTTCTTTTAGAGGAATAATTAAGGGTTATTTCCTCTCCATTCTCATGTTTAAAATTGAATTATCAACTTGTGTTTAAGGAATACCATAAATATTTCATTGTTGATAATAGGGAATTTGATTGTCTTAAAGGGTTATTAAGTAGGATAATATAAGAAGGCCATAATCATTAGTGTTATTACTAAGTTTCATTTTGTGTTTCTTACTAATTAGAATATTAGCTCATTATTGGATTCAACCAAACCAATTTAACTTGTGGAATTAATAATAACTTAGGCCAAAAATTTTGACCAAACCTTCGGAAATCAAGATAGTTTGAGAACAAGAATTAGAAAGTGTGCATCAATATTAACATCTTAAAATTAATATTGAACAAAGCTTCTTGATCCAACAAACTAGATTTCCTATTAGTGCAAGTAATCCTAGAGTACAACTTGGAAGTGCAATCTATCTCTTTAACCCTTCCAATGGAGAGGTGCTAAATTGGCTTACAATTTTAACCTCTCTTTTGAGGGTTCATCTTAGAATGAAAATTTCTTCAAAATGATCATTTAATATAAGAATATTTCCCACAATGATCACAATAACTATTAGGATTTACTCTGTAGCACTTTCCTTCTTTATTTCAATTGGATATAGCTCCAATTTTTTTTGAGGACCTGATAGATAAATTTGAGCAAGTACACATTATTCAAGATCATGAAGATGGAAGAAGAAAAAAATTATAGTAAAATTCAATCTAAACAACAAATGTTTTAAGAACATAATATTTGACATCAAAATCATTTATTCCTAAAAGAGTTTGAGAAGAATTTAGGAAGCCAATAGTATATGATACCCCCTTAACATTGATCTTGTGGATGGTACTACCATTTGTATGGTTGGAACTTGGAGATATATAGAATTTAGTTTAATGGGAATCAAGGAAAAAGTAGACTTTGAAGTAATAGAGATGAAGGAACTCTTTAATAACTTCAACATTTTGCTAAATTTAGAATTTTTTGTAAACTATAATGAGACAATTAACTCCTATAAAGAATAAATATCATTCTTTGAGAAAAAAGTTAATACATATACCCCTATACGTTGATATGAGTAAGGCATACATAAAGAAGATAACATAAGAAAAAATTTGAGAATAAGAATTGAAAGCACTACATTCTTTAACAATAATAGTCTAAGACACCATGCATGAGAATAAATCAATAGGATAATTCATACTTGATATCAATAGTTACAACATTGATAATGAATATGCTATGGAAGAATTGGGTTGGGATGAGATAGAAGTAAGATCTAAAAAGATATTAGATGTGAGGAGGATCCAAAACTTAAGAAAAATTAAAAAAATTCCACTCAAGATATTTCAAATGATGAAAACCCACAACATAATACAAAAGGAAACTATAAAAAGATACAACATACTAAATGTCAAAATAATTTAAGCACATTTCACATGGAATTTCTTATATTAAGCTTCCTTGGTATTCTAGGGTGGGGATTTTTTTAACATGTATAGAATAAATGGAAAAATTATTTAAGAAATAAAATTTGAGATTATAATCACTTCGATACTTTGTAGCATGAGAAGATGGTGATACACCCGCAAACCTAATATCCCAATTGGGAAGACAATTTTGGTCCTTATAAGAACCAAGTACTTATCAAAAGGAGACTATAAACTGAATCTAAGATATTGTGGCATGATGAAACTTGAAATAAACCTTCAAATTTACATTAGGGAATGGACAAATAGAAGAGACTATGATGAAAGGCTATATACCCAAATTTTCTATTGGACATTGTCACCTATTACAAAAAAAAGGGATATTAACTAAGAAAAGAGAGGAGGAACCAACAATTGGATGATGGGAAAAAATATTTTTTGTAAAAAGTTTACATTCCATGATATTGACAAGCTAATCCACAATGTACTAAAATGAAGCGCATTATCGTATCTCTAGTAGAAATAGTCCTTCACAAAGAATATTAGACTATATTGCCAAAGGAGGAAAGCATTTGGAACTTGATAAAGTGGATAGATAAGGTTGAAACACCATAGTAGAAGTTAAGTGGTGCCTCTAAGAATAAATTATGGAATCAAAACGAGATGAAAATCCTCAAAACTTAAAAAAATATAAGTTGAAGAAGGGGAAAATGAAATAGCCATGAATAATGCACTAAAAATAAATATTTCAAAATGAACCATTGAGGACTAGAGAACCAAATATAATTTTAGAAGGAACCCTAAGATGGAAAAAAATGGAGATTAATGGAATGAAAGATAAGTGATGCAAGTGCAAAATTTTAAAACATATGAATATCTTTATCCTAGAATATTTAATAACCTAAAAGGTATAAAAGAAGAGGTGGGAACCATGCAGATAGAACTAAAATAAGGATCCAAACCATAACAAAAAATAACATATTAACTTAAAACATCAATGTCAAAACAAGAGTTGAGCTCAAATTAGATAAAATGTTAGTAGGATGAATGGTCAAAAAATTTGAAGATACCCATGGTAGATGAGACCAAAGAAAGAAATCAAATTTTCTTCATCTATGATACCCATGATATTTACCATTGTCTTTTTACTACATATAGACTTATGAAATATCATTCTATCCCTATTCCTCCCACTACTTCCCCTTTTCCACTTGATATTACTATGGAGCCCACTACCATTCTAGAGGACTCTTCCATACCTATAGCATTTCCTATTCCCACTATAACTAATACACTTTCACTTTCTTTCGATGAGAATTTATTTCAATCCACTATTGACATTCCTTTTATAATTATACCATCCTTCAAACACTTTTCCTTTTTATAATTTTTTTTGTTAAATTATTTCATTAATTTTTTCTTAATCTACACCATTATTTAACATAATCATGCTTTCCTATAACCATATAAAATTATAGATTTTTAAATAAATTCAATGCATAATTTGCTAGTTTCAACTTAGGATAGGAAAATTTTATTTTTTGAAACATTAAGAAAATTCAATTGAAACTATACCTGTATGTGCTCAAATAATTGTTATACCCTCTCTACATCTCCAACAAATGAAAATATCTCAACTATTGATTTAGAACCATCAAGGTGTGTTTGGTAAACTAGAATGACCATGTAAATTTTCCTCTACTATATATTGGGTTGTTCCCTTACTCTGCAATGAGCATAACTTATCTAAGAGATGCTTTATTAAGCACTATGTCATCTGATTGGTTGAGATAATCTTGCACCTTTAGTATCAAGCTTGAGGAATCTTACATTTATATCCATGCTTATGGTTTTCTTTGGGAAAATATTATCTTTTTGACAAGGAACAAAATTCTAAAATTTCTCTATGTTCCATACCTATACATTAAATAACAACAAAGTCCACAATGAAATAATTTTTTTGATTACCACTTGATTCATTTAAACTAGGATAGTTATTCCATACACTAGTAGAAAATAAATGGATTAAATTAGAGAACAAAATTAGCTAACTTTAATCAAAATTTCATGGAATTACACAAGTAAAAAATGGAACAATCAAGAATGAATATTTCAATAGTAAAGCCTTATTATGTAAGTGAATCCAACACTTATAATTTAAGGAAACATCACATAGTTATATTACATTGATTTTTAGGGCTCATAAATATAATATTTGTTGGATATGATCCCTTGAATATTGGCCACCTCCTAGACTATTGCATGTAGTCACTTCTCCACCTCTTTAATAGTTTCCAAATATGTCAAACATTAAAATTCAAACCTATAATAAGAAAAAAAGCATTTATAGACATGGGATGAATTATTAAAATTGATCTTTAATCCTCCTTATGTTTCTCTCAAATGTAATTCTTCCTTAGTGCCATTGTCAATTTCTTATCTTAAATAATTTTATAAATGTTCAAGAGATAAAAATTAACATGGAAATGATCTACAACCTCAAAAAAATCCCATCCTAGAACCTCTTTAATGTAATTGGTGTATAGGAGCAAATTTTCACCCCTTATGCAAATTCCCCTTTTTACCTTCACTTTAGAAAACCAAATTCGAAGGCTAAATTCCACATAAACCTACTGCCTTCATTTCACTTGGTGGTTGTTTTGTGTGTCAATAGAGGAATAACTACCAGGGATGCCCCTATGGTGCACATAAATTTGCATGGTGCACTTATGTACTTGGTAGATTCCTACATTTGGAGCCTGTAGAGTTGTTACACTTGCCATTGGAGGTCAATTTGTAATGCCCCCTTCAACTAAATAACCCAAATATGGTAATTTTATTCACTCTTCCTTCAAATTCCCTCCTTCTACATGATTTTCATCTTTTCTTTGCATCCTCTAAGCTTTAAATCCATCTTCTAAGAACTCAACTTGATCACTTTCCAAGTATTCTAGCATTCAAGCAACACTTTGTCAACTCCATAGAGCAAGTGTGGAACCAACACTATTGTAGTAGAGGCTTGAGTCCTCTCATTTCCTCCTCCATTATCCTTGAGTTCTCTTGGTGGAGGTGGTAAGCTTTCTACTCCTCTCCTCTATGATTTGGTGGGTAGCACCCTAATTTTTTTGTAGTGCTTTTGTGTTCTTTATTGCATTTATTTCTTTAGCATATATTTCTTCATTATCACTATCTTGGCTATTTGTGGAGGTTGAAACACCTAAACTAGGGTCTGACTAAGGTAGGCCCCTATATAGCCACCCAACAATTTTCCTCTTCATTGTGTGTAGGTGGACATGCTACTTGGAGTTAGCTAGCAAATGACTACCTCTTTGAGATTATTCTTGCCATCTTAACTCTTGCTTATTTACTTTATGATATTTGTACATATTGTTCCTACTTCATAGTTTTTTTTTGTTACTTTGTAAGTAGTTAGCTAGGTTATTAGTCCATTTTCTAGTGTTTGACCTTGCTTCTTTAGTCCTTTGATCATATAGATGCTAACCCACCTAAGAGACACCAATGCACTATGCTATCATCCTAGAACTATGCTTTTTCCCTCAATTAGAGAGCTTCTTGAGGCATGGAGTTAAACTCAAAAAATAGCTCACCTAGCCTCATTCTATGTTTTGGGTCTACAAAGTGATTTAAGGACCTTATAGTACTTATCATTCTTGTCCCACATTTGCAAACACCCCTTTTAGCTGACGTAAGTTAGAGCAGCCTTCTTCTCTTGGCCCTCCATGACTTGGGGCCTTGAATGTGGTTGGTCTCCCTCTCTTACATTTTTTATGAACCCAACGAGAACCAACTTCTATTTATTTTTTGGTGTTGAGGCCTCTCCCCTTGTGCCTTGCGGTTGTTGTACCTAGGTATTATGAATATTTATGAGCATCACAACCTAGTCCACAACCTCCATTTATATTGTTAGGAGAAGTATATGACACCTCCAGATGGAAAGGATGGAGGTCATTACTAGTTTCTTTACAATCCTTTTCTCTAGTCCCACCATTGGTAGTTTCTTTACAATCCTTTTCTCTAGTCCCACCATTGGTCTAGTCGCACAAGACTAGTTATCAAGGGGCGAGATAAGACTCTCTGACAAGACCGATCATGTCCCCACTTCTCTTGCACCTCCTAAACCATCATTATTAGATGAGCATGAGGTTTTTCACATACCCGTAGAATATGTCTCCCCCTCAGCAAAGGGTTGGGTGACTTAGAAAATCACTTGGAAAGAGACCCGAAGTTGGCTAGGGCCACCCAAGTTATTAGTGAACTAAAGTACATGGTGGGAAAATACCAAACATGCATAGAGCTCTTGGCTAGCCTCTCTATTCTAACTGATGTATGTTCTCCTCCAAACAAGCCTAATATTATATAAGGAGCACTTTTGAAGATCATAGAGGCAGCTAGGACTATTGATGCCTCCTATGTTTGTATACACAGTCAATATTGTACCCTCAATCAGTATCCCCTCTACCTCTGAGGGTCCTAACACTATCAAACTAAAAAAGATCCATTTGGGATTCAACTTCACCCCTCTTGCCACCTCTAGTGGTAGTGGCTTTAGCAGTGGGGGTGGTGTTGGTGGAAGTGGTTTTTATGGACATCATGGTGGTGGCTTCAGAAGTAGAGATGGCTCTAGCAGAGCCCCTACTGGTGGTGGTGGCTCTAGTGGTGGATCTAGTGGTGGTCACACCAGTGGTACTAGTGGTGGCTCTGGTGGCCATTCTAGAGGAGGTTCCTCTATCCATCTATCTTCTAGTGACCCTATTCTAAATACTCTTCTTTAGAATATGGGTAAGATGTAGAGCTAGATAGCGAGTCTCTCCCAAGCTTCTACCTAGTCTATCTTCCAACACTTCTTCTGAAATATCCCATTGTTAGTTGCAATCCTAAACACTCCCTTCCCTTAGGGAATGGACATTCCTAAATTGGAGAAATATGATGGAAAAGGGGACCCACAGAAACATGTGTCCACCTTTAATTCCTTGTGCATAGATTTCTTTCATCACAATGCATTGATGGCCAAACTATTTCCTTGATCTCTCAAGGATACAAAACTTGAATGGTACTATTCCTTGCCCAAAAATTCTATTTTCTTATTTGACCAACTTATAAGCCAATTTTTATAATAATTTCAAGCTAATGTCAGGTTGAAGATGATGTTTTTAGATCTTTTTTAATGCAAACAAGGAGATAATGAAAAGATCACTGATTTTATAGCACAATATCAAGCACTCTTCTCACAAATCTCATATCCATTGCCTGATTCTGACATATAGAAGGTATTCATAGAGAACTTACAAAGGCCTTGGAAAGAAAAATTTTTCCCCTATGAAATACCCTTCTTTCGTGCATTTTTGTGCAGCCCTACGACAATATCAATAGATGGTTGTTCAGGTCGGGGTTCCTCCTCGTGATCTCATTCTGAAGGGAAGTCCATTGTATCAATCTTTGGAAAAGGAAAATTTGTTGTGAATGTAGTATCCATTGTAGATGAAAACAACCTCAGATGTGACCGAAAATTCACAAAGTTATCAGAATCTTATTCCTCCATCTTGCAAAAATTATTGAAGGATAAGATCATAACCTTGCCAAACCTTAAACCTTTTAAGGAACCATACCCTAGTTGGTATAATGGAAGTACTTAATGTCATACCATCGAGTTAATGGACATGATACCGAATGTTGTATGTAGTTGTGTCATGAGATACATGACCACATTGAGGATAGTACTATTTGTCTTGATGGTAGCAAAAAAACATAACCAAATCAGTGGTGAAAGAAAATAGTGAACTGAAGATATACATGGACCCATTTCCTTCACATTCTACTAACATGACTGTCGACCTAACTGATTCTATCACTTAGCCCAAGGCCTATGTTAATATGGTCACAGTTACTTCTACTGCACTAGTGATTGTTTTTCTGGATATAACATTCATGTCACAAGACTTGCCCTTAAATAACAAGCCCTTTCCTCTCTATATTCCTACTCACCTCAATGGAAACATTGTGACAGGGGTCCTAGTAGACCTCGCAAGTCGAGTGAACGTTATCATAGAAGAGACATTATGGCTTAACTTATTACATAGAAATGAATACAAAGAAATGAAATCTACCATCCATACACATGATGATTTCTCCCTAAAACCCTATGGATCAATAACTCTATTTGTCCTAGTTGAACCTTGGGTTGTTGACACAATTTTTTATGTTATCCTAGAGTCATATTTTTTAAAGATGAAGGTAGGTATACCTTGGTTTGCTTCTATGAATGGAATTTCCTTTGTTATCCACAAATTTGTTAAGTTCTCCCATGAATGTGTTGTACACATAGTCTATGACATAGGATACTAGCCTCTAGTGTCCCATAGGGGATATTCATTAGACTATTTTTGGCCCACCCTAGTTGGTCTACTTCCTCCAAGAATGGACCTAATTTATAAGAATTATGTAAAGTACAAGACTAGGGGCAAGGGACCACCAAAATTGGCTCTTCCTATAGCACAACAATCGGCTACCTCCCCTTCTTGAAGAGGGAAGGAGAAGGTGACCTCTCCTCAGGATGAATTGTTTACTCCCCTCTCTAGGGAGGAGTATTGGATGAGCAAGCCTGGCTTCTACCCATTTGAGTCTGATGATCCCTCCTTGGTATAAATCTGAGATCACGATATCATACCTTCCTTCTAAACCACCTGGATTGTGGTACTACCTATATGGTAGAGGGAAAGGTCCCTATGGAGAGTTCTCTTTTTCTTAACCTCTATGGCCTCTTACTACTCCTCATCCCAAAGTAATGAATGGGAAAAGGCCTACTATCAAGGAACTTGAGCCAACTCATTTGTTGCTTCTCAACCTACCCCTCCTACTCTCATTTAGTAGTTTGTTCCTCCACTAGAAACAACTATAGTGAACACTCCCATGGTTGAGCAAGAGCCTTTTGTTCCTTCACGACCTTTGGCCTTCTGTTCAAAGAGTCGTAGAAACAACCTTGTACGTGAGCATGAGCACCAATGAAAGGATCTCATGGCTAAGTAGGTCAACTTGCAAAGGAAAGAAGAGGAGATGGCCTCCCCTATATCAAGGCCTCCTACCACATCCTCCTCTCTCCTCCCCCCTGCTTCCATTCAAACCCTCTCTACATCACTTTTGGCTTCCTCTATGAGGATGAATGCACCTAACCCTAAAAAGGTGCAAGTTTTCATCGCTCCTTCAATGGAGCCACTTTGTTGATGTTCATTCTAGATGTCCCACCTTTCTCAAAGCTTGTGGATATGACTAACACCTCAATCATATCTATTACAGTTCTTTCCTCCTCTTCCTTTGCACCTCTTGCCTCATCTATGAGGATTTCACCTCCCCCAATGGAGTAGAAGGTGTAGTGTGGTCCTTCTAGAAACAAATGATGTAAGAAGAGCTCATCTTCTCCAAAAGGTGGCCCTGCATTGACTTGTTCTATCCTAGTGATGGAACCATTCCTAGTTTCTCCTAAGTTTGTCACTGCTTCTAAGCCATTCAATGAGCCTAGCGGTGAACCTCAAGTGCAACCTCCTTCATCCATTAAGGTAAAAAATGAAACTCCTATAAAGTGCATGTTCAATTCTCTGGATGAGATTTTGACCTTGTCAATAATCTTCATGAAATCATTAACCTTAGCTCCATAAGATCTCGGTGGAGAGGACCTTGCAGGGTCTGTTAGAAGAATGACTAAATTATCTATATGTTTTCATTGATGTCACCATGTTGGTATTTTGTTCTAGTACTCTAAACTGGTGTGTATGACTAAATTATCTTCTCTATTGGCTGATCTGATATTTTTTGGTGCTCCTTTGGTATTCTAGTCTGCATTTCTCCATAGTTGACAATTTCTTATTACAGTTTTGGGAATCTGCTAATGGATGTTAAAGGTATGTATGATTAGGATATTTTGTGTTCTTATGCTCGTACAATGAAGTGACATTACTCTATTGGTTGCATCGAAGAATATTCCTAGCCAACTTGTTAAGTTAATTTTGATATAATATGAAAACTTATGTGCAATCTATTTCTCGGTCCAAGCTGACATAATGTAACGTGCTAACTATTAAATTGCATTTTAAAAATATTGTGTGGAGCTAATAGTTGATATCTTTTATAAATGGATTGCATCTAGTTAGGTCGACCTTATTGGTGCTTGCGATGGAGATCAGATATATATATATATATATGGAAAATAGTTTTGTGTGTGTTTGTGGTAGAAGGTAGTAAGTTTGTGTAGACAATATAAAAAGAGATAGAAGAAATATTGAGCGAGTAATGAATTTGAAGGTGTGATTAGAAAGGTAGCAGTTGCGAGCATATCTAGAACTATATCAACACATGATAGGTGCATCTTTTTAGTTCATTTTTGTGTTGTAAAGCCTTATTCTATTTTGTATAAACATGTGTAGGTGGTGAGCCTTTATACTTGGATAGTGAGTCCTTCTTTTGGCAGTGAGCCTCTTTTGAAAATACTATATAGTGTGAGTTAACCCTCATTGTGGTTTTTCCCTTATTAGGTTTTCCACATAAAAATCTGGTGTTCATTGTGTTGATTTACTTTCTGTTATTTATGTTTCATGCTCATATTTGATAATAGAATAGTGTGGTTGAAGATTTGATAAGTGATAAAGTTTTAAGTTTGAATTTGAGGGACAACTGATTCACCCCCCTTCTGAGTTGCCTTGCACCTATTTAACAATTGGTATCAGATCTTGTGGTTCCTTGTGTAGAGCTTAACCACTTGAGGAGGATCCTAAAGGCTAGTTGAATGGATGATAAAGGAGAACTCCAGACTGCTCTTGAAGATCTTAATAAAGTGGAAAGAGAAAATAGTGATTTGAAAGAGAATCTTGATGAAGCAAATGAATGTGTTAAAAAAATGAAGGAACAGTTGAAGAAATTTAAGGAAACACACAGAGAAGTAGGTGAACAATTAAGACAAGAAAAAATTGGACTGAAAGTGACAATAGAAGAAAAGAAGAAGATTGAAGAATGTTTGAATGCAATGGTGTAGAACAAGTCTAATGAATGTTCCAAACTCAAGTAGGAGATAGTAAACTTACGAGTGGAACTGGAGATGGATAAAATATGTGAAAGTAATTTTAGATTTAGCTCTGGTAAACTTGAAGAACTTCTTGCAAGACAAAAACCATGTAAGGACAAAGGTGGCTTAGGAGTTGATACCAATGAAAGTTCTAAAGATGTAAAGAAGAATCAAGGAAAGAGGAAGCAGAGAAGGAATTTTGCAGGAATACCACCTATGAGATAGCCTAATGCATAGATGTATCCCTCTTTTGATGGTTTTTTCTTTTCTTGTAACAAATATGGTCATAGAGCAACTGAATGTAGTAGGATAAACCAGTTTTCTAGTTCTCTTTCCAGAAAATGCTTTGAATGTGAGAATTTTGGGCATAAGGCTACAAAATGCAAATATCAAGTGAGAATGATCAGTCGGGTAATGAGGAATAGGTTTAATGAAGGAAAAATGAATCAATTATTTAATGGCTACTACTATACCTACAATAAATTTGGACACAAAGAGAATTAGTGTAGATTAAGGAATAATGGAGGATAGATTAATCAAAAAGGTGTGATCTATTATAACTAAAAAAAACCTAGACATCTATCTAAAGTTTTTAAGAATAAGAAAGGAAATAAGTCTTCTTTGGAAGAAAAGAGTGAACCAAAAAAGAAGATTGACAAAGAAGAGATGAAGCAAGAAATGGATAAGGTATGGAATAAGGAAGAAGAAGAAAAAAAATTGAGACTCCTAATGTGTCTGTGCCCTCATCCGGTACATATGACTTATTCAGAATGTATACCTAGCATGGTCTTAGGGGGAGTATTATTAGAAGATTATAAAAACCCCCTAGAAGAATGGCATGTCAAAGGCTAACACATGGTCAAATTGTGAAGGATTTCTATTCAAAGGTGTTGAAAAGGAACCAGAGAAAAATGTTCTAGTATAAAGATTTGTAGATTGAATAAGGGATTTCTATGATAAGAAGGATGCCTTTAACAACTTCTTGGTGTTGACTACATTTAATTTGTTTTAGGGTAAGTATGATGGTATATAGGATGATGTTTTCAAGTATTTTTGGTTAAATCATTCTTTTTAAGAGCTTGAATAGAAACCTAGAATGATCTTGGAGCGAGCCTGAGGCATTTATAGAAGGAATTTGAAGAAATTATATCAAGTAATATGGAAACCCTTTCTCTAATTATGAAAATAAAGAAGAAAATCAAAGAATTTTTGGTAAACTTCCAGAAAGAAAAATAATGGATGGTGGTTCATGTGGTATTACATCTCTAAAGTTGAAAAGCATTGAATTGGAAGAATATGATCATAGGAAAATGAAAGGAATTAAACTAGGGTTGAGTGGAGTTGAATTATAGAACATAAAAACCATTGGGATGGATTTATGGAGTGAATTTATGTGGATTACAGATAAGGAGGATATCTAATTCTTGTTGAATTGTTTCAAGGATGGAAGCATTGTTTTGAAAAAAACCTATTTGATTTCGAAGAATGCAATCGAAGTGATCATTGGATTATGCAGTGTTGGAGAACTCCCTGGAAAGAAAACTATTAAGTATAAAGATGTGGAGGAGCTGACTAGCATCAATAGAGATCTTAGAGAAAAATTTCTTGACTCACTTGCTAACTCGGCCATTAGGTATGTTGTGTATGGTATCTCATACAAAATTTATTTCAAAAATTGTGAAAGCTCAACTTTGGCTATTATCGTACATATTGCCCACATGATGGTTAAGGAGAGCAGTAGTTTGATTTATGTATCTTGTTACTTGAGAATTTACTTGAAAATGTTAGGATGTCATTGCTCAAGAATTATTCTTTTCATTTCAGATCCTTGCAAGTATGTATGGTTTTTTACTTTTTGAATTCTCTTCCAAGAAAAGATAATGTGATGTGGGAATCTAGTATCCCTATTGGAAAGAAAATTTACAAACATCCAGATTCTTTGGAAGATAATGAAAATATGTCCAAATTGTATTTCTCATCTTTCCAAGCATACCCTTGCTCCGGTATATCTGCATCAAGTTGGCTTGAAGTGGGCTCTTCCTCTGGAAAAAGAAAAATGGAGGTTGTTACCAATGATTCGCCTTTGGAATTGAAAAAGAGAAAGGAAATGACTGAAGACATCATTGACATTTCGGATGAAAAGGAGAAAGAATCTATGACTGTTACTAAATCCCCTAATCCTAATGACCTCCATTCTATGATAGTTGAAGGAAAAATTAAGGAGATTGGTGAACTATGGAATACTACCTTGCCTATTAACAAACTAAAAATTGATGATGCGCTAGTAGATAACTTACTTCAAAAAGGTATTGAAGTGTCTATTGTTTCTGATTTCTTGCAAGAAAATATGATTGAGATTATTGAAGAGAGGATGTTGCTTGAAGGTCTAGAAGGATGTAAGATGGGAATATTGGTTGAAAGGAGATGTAAAAAGGCTATGCAGAGATTGTCTAGATTGACTAAAGAAACAAAGAAGTGTGTTAAAGAAATTTCATATGTTAACAAGTATTCTCTTCGGTGGCCTACAATTGTAGATAATTTTAGAAGTAGAATTGAAGCAATTGGAGCTGAGGTGAACAACATTGGAAATAATTTTGATATATTTTAAGATAAAGAAGGGAAGCAAAGGATAAGAGTTGGTGAACTACAAGCTAAACTAATCATTACACAAAGATAGAGATGATGTGACAAAAACCTTTTGGCTTCTTAAAGAAATTGTTGACGTCCTATTAGAGTATCTTTCTAGAATTCTTATTGATGTAGAAGATGTTGAGAAACAATGTTCTATTGTAAAATGGTCACCCTCTTTTACTCTGTTGGGATTATTGGAAAGTATATACACAAAAATGGAGCCTATTGTTTTTAACTGGAATATGTTGTATCCAGTTCTCAAAGAAAAGTATAAGAAGGTGTTCTAGGTGAAGAATGTCATCTTCACTTAACTTCTATTCTCTTAAATGTTCTCGATTGTTGGAATTTTTTTAAGTTTATTCAAATATTTTGAAATTTTACATCACCAAGTTTACACTCATTTTTGGTGCCCTTTTCCATTGATGTCGAAGGGTAAGAGTGTTGGAGATAGTGGAGAGAGTTAAAAGTTGTTTATATGTTGCCATCAATGACAAAGGGGGAGATTGTTGGAGGAATGACTAGGTTATCTATATGTTTTCGCTTGGTCTAGTACTCTAAACTAGTGTGTATGACTGAATTATCTTCTCCAATGGCTGATCCGGTATTTTTGGGCACCCCTCCAGTATTCTAGTCTAAATTTCTCCACAGTTGATAAATTTGTATTATGGTTTTGTGAATTTTATAATGGATTTTAAAAGCATGTATGATTAGGATATTTCATGTTCTCGTGCTTTTATAATGAAGTGACATTACTCTATTGGTTGCGTTGAATACTATTCCTAGCTGACTTGTGGAGAGGACAATTGATATCTTTTATAAATGGATTGCATCTAATTAGGCTAACCTAATTGGTGCTTGCAATGGAGATCAGATATATATCTAAGTATATGGTGAACAGTTTTGTGTGTGTGTGTGGTAGAAGGTAGTAAGTTTGTGTAGACAATAAAAAAAGAGATAGAATAAATATTGAGTGAGTAATGAATGTGAAGGTGTGATTAGAAAGGAAATAGTTGTGAGGATCTCTGGAACTATATTAGCACATGATAGGTACATCTTTCCATTTCATTTTTGGGGTGTAAAGCCTTATTCTATTTTGTATAATCTTGTGTAGGAAATGAGCCTCTTGGTTGGATAGTGAGTCCTTTTTGTAGGCAGTGACCGTTTGTTCTTAGAGAGTGAGTCCTTTTAGCAGTGAGCCTCTTTTGAAAATACTATATAGTGTGAGTTAACCCTCACCGTGGTTTCTCCCTTATTGGTTTTTTCATGTAAAAAATTTGTGTTCGTTGTGTTGATTTACTTTCTATTATTTATGTTTCATGCTCATATTTAATAATAGAATAGTGTGGTTGAAGATTTGATAAGTGATAAAGTTTTATGTTTTAATCTAAGGGACAAATGACTAACACCCCCTCTAAGTTGTCCTACACCTATTTAAAAGGGCCCTCTTCCTTGGCCCTTATTGTGGGAGGGTTGAATGCTCCTCCCCTTAACATGCCACCACTATAGGCTCATCCTCCTTCCACCTACAATGATCTAGAGTGGGAAGTGGACAACCTCTTGGTTGATCAGTGCTAGGAGAAGGCCTCTTCTTTATCTTTAGATTAGATATGTATGTCTATGTTGTGATGTGCTCCCTTGTGATCATGCTATGTGTTCCTAGATGACCCTCAGATTCTCACCCCTATAGGTGCTTAGATACAGGCATGATTTTTTTTTGTAAACCTTCTTCTATTTGTATCATCATTCTTCCATGTTTGTGACTTGATTTTTGATAAATTAGGAATGATGCAAAGCATTGGGGGCATTTAGAATTCCCTTCCATGTTGAACCAATTTTTTATTTTTAGTTTGTCTTCTCATGCATTTTTCATATGGTCTGATATAGTAGGGGGTTGATGAAAGTTCATTATATATACTATTACTATACATATATATATATGAGTAGTTCTGACCCCAAAATATCAAGCTACCAATGTGCCATGTGTTCATGTTTTCTTTTCTTTTATGTTTTCCCTTTATCTTTCTCTCTTCTTTTCTTGAGTTTTCCCTCTTATGTGTGACAACACCTCTTCTTCAACATTTTTATTTTTACAAAACACATTTGTTACTAATGAATCTTTTCTTGAGAATCTTCACAAACTTCTTTCCAAGAATAACATTTTTGACTTGAAACCCTAATGGAACATGTTTCCTTCATCATGGGTTTGTAAAGAAAGAACTACAAAACCTTCCTCCAAAGTGGGAAAAAATTTGGTCTTCCCCTCATGTGGGGGAATATTCTCACTTTTGAATTCCTTGAAGAATTGAACATCTTTCAAAAGGATTCCTTGATGATGAATTGATTCAAGAAAAATACATCTTCTTTTCACTTTTGAATAGTGCATCCCTTGATTGGACCCCCTTCTTCATGCTAGGGTTTCACATGGACCCCTTTGAAAGTCTTCCAAATTGTTGACGGTTTGCACGATTGTCCATTTATTTTCCTACATGGCCACTTTTTGACTCTGTGAAGTCCACTTTCCTAGGTTTCTTCCATGTAAGAGATCTTGGGGGTGGCTCTAGTGCAAGTCTGTGGGTTTGTAGGGCACTTTCTTTTGGTTTCCTCCATGTGAGAGATGTTGGGGGATACCTTCCCTATAGGTCTATGCATTTGTAGGGTGCTTTCTTAGGTTTCCTTCATGAGAGAGATCTTGAAGGACACCTTCCCTAGAGGTCTATGAGTTTGTAGGGTGCTTTCCTAGCTTCTTCCATGTGAGAGATCTTTGGGGAAACTTCCTTATAGGTTTGTGGTCTTGTAAGGCACTTTTTTGTGTATCCTCCATGTGAGAGATCTTGGGGGACACCTTCCTTGTAGGTTTGTGATTTTGTAAGGCAATTTCTTCACGGGGCTTTCTTCATGTGAATGATCTTGGGGGTTGCCTCCTTGTAGGTCTATAGGCATGTAAGATGCTTTCTTTTAGCTTCATAGTTCTATAGGGCTATGAAGTCCTTTTCTTGTCCTACACCCTCAACTTCACCAAATCATGGTCTTTTTCCTCGATTGTTCGGATATACATTTCTAACTCTACTACTTATTTTATCTACTTTACCGAAGATAATCAATATTCGTGCTTACTAAAGTGAGAAAAAAATGTATAGGAGTGAATTTGCACCCCTTATGCAAATTCCCCTTTTTCCCTTCTTCACTTTTAGAAAACCAAATTTGAAGGCTAAATTCCACATAAGCCCACTATCTTCATTCCATTTGGTTGTTGTTTTATGTGTTCACAGAGGAATAACTGTTAGGAATGCTCGTGCAACGTGCTAATGTCCGTATAGTACACTTATGTCCCTAATAGATTCCTATGTCTGGAGCCTATAGAGGTATTCAACTTCCCATTGGAGGTCAACTTGTAATGCCCCCTTTGACTAACCAACCTGAATATGGTCATTTTCCTCATTCTTCCTTCAAATTACCTCCTATATGATTTTCATCTTTTCTTTGTATCCTCTAAGCTTTCAATACAACTTCTAAGCACTCAAATTGATCACTTTCCAAGCATTATTGCATTCAAGTAGCACTCTTACACTCCATAGAGAAAGTGTGGAACCAACACCATTGTAATAGAGGCTTGAGTCCTCTCATTTTCTCCTCCATTAGCCTTTAGTGCTCTTGGTGGGAGTGGTAAGATTTCTACTTCTCTCCTCTATGATTTGGTGGGTATCACCCTACTATTTTTGTAGTGCTTTTGTGTTCTTTATTGCATTTCTTTCTTTAGAAGGGTAAGTGCACTAAGATGGTTCCCAAAAAGGGGGCTTAAGTGGCCAACTTTTTTCTACAATCAGGAAATACTGACCTTAGATGTGAAATTAAGGATAGTTACACTCAAAATTTTGAGATGAAACAAAAACAAGGATTGAAGTGCTCTAAGTCTACTTTATAAACTACTAATTTATTTTGAAAATGGTTGAGATTAAGGGGTTTAAAACAGGGGCATACAAAAATTGGTGTTGTTTTTTTCAGAAAAACATTACATAGCAACTCTTGTACGACCTTAGCATGGTGAAATATTTTGTAGTATTTTTAAAATCACTACGAGACCAGAAGTTAGCTAATAGTATCTAGTTAATGCATGATTTTTCTAATAATTTTTAATGGATATTTGATTTTTTACTAATTTTCTAAGTGGGAACTTCCAGAAAAATAGAATTTTGGTTGTGCTCCCCATACAAATTTTGGAAAGTAATTGATTTTTTTTGTTTAAATTTTTAGAATCGAGTCTAGTTTCTAAAAATGTAATTTATTTAAAATTTTGATGAACAGTTAATTTATAAGGAAAAAAAACACCAAACACTAATTTTTGGCAAAAAAGGGACATATAAACAAAAGAAATTATGGATGAAAGGCTTAACATTGTGAAAAAGTGAAAAAAATTACATCATTGGATAGATAAGAGAGAACCTAACATTACATATGTTTTCGACTTTGTTGATATTGAACTAGATGCAATCGTGATGGTGAGAACGAACTCGATTATGTGAAAAATTGTAGAATTTGCAAAAAAACATCTCTAGTGGTTAGGAATTCCCTCCAAGCCTTTGGTTGGTATTCTAAGGAAAATACCAATGCTAAGGCTTATGGATTCCCAAAGCAAGATATAATGCACTCGCATTATTTCCAAGTTTTGACTTTTTTTTTGCTTATCCGGGATACATGTCAAGAAAGACATAGTGTGAGCACCTTATAACACACTCACATTATTTCTTACTTTATGTTAAATGCCACTCTATTGAATTATTTTTGATATATTTGTATGTTTGTATGTACATGTATGATGGTGTGTCATGTATGTATGTATGCATGCATGTTTGTATGTATGTATACCTATATGTATTAGTGCATGTTTATTGTATGGATGTAGGATTGTATGTACACATATGCATTATGCTTGTATGTATTTATGTATGTCTTTAGAGGGAGGGAGAATTTTAAGAGAGAGAGAGAGAGATTTTTCTAGGTAGGGTGGGATGGGGAGAGGGAGAGAGAGAATCTGGAGAGAGGTTGAAGGGGTGGAAGTGAGAGTTTAAGAGAGGGAGTGCGAGAGAATGGGTTGGAGTGAGGGGGAATTAGCTAGGTAGGGTGAGAGGGAGAGACTTGAGAGATAGGTAGGAAGAGGGAGTGTGAGAGAGAGGGAGAGGGTGTGGGAGGGAATTTAACTTGAGAGATGGAGAGAAAGAGGGGGTTGGAGTGAGAGGGACTTATCTAGGTAGGGTGGGAGGGATAAAGAGAGAGAGGGGAGAGAGAG